>JAUMHG010000067.1:3378832-3398906 GCA_032359395.1 Enteromius anoplus
AGAGGTCATGAATGCATGAACTAGCTTTTCTGCATCAGAAACGGGTAACATGTTTCGTAGCTTTGCAATGTTTCTAAAATGGAAGAATGCTGTTTTTGTAACATGAGAAATATGACTTTCAAAAGACAAGTACTTTTGACTGTAGTGGAAGTAACAGGACATCCGTCTAGTTGTAAATTGTAAGACAAAAGATTTTGTGTATTGTTTTTTGGTCCAATAAGTAGTATCTCTGTCTTATATGAGTTTAATAGCAGAAAATTATTCGACATCCAATTTTTTTAATGTTTTACACACTCTGTTAACTTCGATAATTTAGACGTTTCATCTGGTCTTGTTGAGATATATAGTTGAGTATCTTTAGCATAACAATGAAAATGAATCCTGTGTTTTCTAATAATATTACCAAGGGGCAGCATGTATGTTGAAAATAGTAGAGGACCTAGGACAGATCCTTGTGGCACTCCATACTTTACTGGTGATAACGTCTAGGTTACTAAACGTAACCCACGCTCCCTGAAGGAGGGAACGGAGACGTTACATATGGGAACTCGCCAGAGAGACCTATCTGCCTTTGTGCTATTACTAAAGCACTGATTGCGCTCAGGTGCCGCTCATCACTGCGTTAGTATAAGAGGGCACGCGCACAGTGCACCTGCAGGTTTTTGCTGAAGAGCCGTTGCCGGCTTTTTATTTTTTCCAGTTCGTCAACAGGAGAATCTGCACGTAACCTTCTCATCCTCTCCACGGCCCATGTGAGGGGCGACAGAGTTGCTTTCAGTGGTGCTGAAGCAAGCGGCTGAGGGCGGAGCGCATGAAGTAACACAAAGCATGTGGGGCAGTTTAAAATTCAAATATCAATAAATATATGGATATAATTGATGGGAAACACAGCGTTTTTGCCCAGCCCACCATCTACCCGCAACGAAGAGCCCTTTCCCGAGCCCGCCGCTGCCGCCACAGCAGAGCCCAGCACGACCGACGAGCCATCACGACTGGATGTGACAGAGCTGAGGTGAGCGTCCGAGCCAGAGACTGTGACGACAGACCAGGTGAGAGAGCCGGAGTGCAAAACTATTGCGGAGGACTTAGCCATGGACAGTGCGAGCGCGGAGAGGAGCTCCGCCCACTGCATTACGGCTGAGGGTGAGCTGGCCAATCTGAGTACTGAAGGTAAACTGAACACTCGAAAAACTCCCATTCCAGCTCCTCGTGTGCAGCCTCCGGTACCTGCACTACGCACAATATTTAGATTCCCACCCGCCCACCCTGTCATTCTCATGACACCGCTGCCTGCAGTCAGCCCCGTTGCTCACCCTCAGCCCACCATTTGTGTGCTGGTCTCACCACGGGTCTACCAGCAGCCATCGGCGTCATGGCAAGAGGATCCCTCAGCTCCGCCTCCTACCTCTGAGTCCTGGACTCCGCCTCGTTCCTCCGACCCGTCGGCTACACTGGGCTCCCTAGCTCATTCCTCTACGCCGTGGTCCGTCTGTCCTCCAGCTCCACCGGGCTCCATCGTCCCTCCGGCTCCACTTTGGTCTGTCGTCGACCATCTGCCGCCTCTGGACTCCACTCCTCTGGCTACACCTCGTCGCTCCGTCCTGCCGGCGTTGTCAGGCTCCTCCATCCCTCCAGCTCCGCCTCAGTCCGCTGTCACTCCGGTTCCGCAGTGGCCCTCCGGATCCACGCCTTCGCGTCAGTCGCCGGCGCCCTTCGTTTCGCCTCGGCCCTCCGGATCCTCAGTGGCTCCCCAGCTCTTCGTCTGCGCTTCGGGCTCCTCCGTGGATCTACGCCATGGCTGGGTTCTGGGTTCCACCGGACTTCCCCTGGCTCCTCCCTCCGTCGTCACCAGCCTGGATCCTGTTCCCAGTCCTCCTCCCGGCTGCCCGTCCACCTCCTGAACCTCCTCCTGACTTTTCCTTTTCTGTCCCGGTGTTTTCTTTACGCCGCGAGGACGCAGCTTCCGGGAGGGGGGCGATATGTCACGCCCCTTCACTGTTTCTTGTTGTTTTTCCCCATGTGCTCTCTGTGACCCAGTTTCTGTCTTAGTTGATTATGTCCAGGTGTGTCTTGTTAATTAGAGTCTTTGTCTGCCCTATATAAGTTCCTTTCAGTTTAGTTCTTGTTGTCGGATCATTATACTTATGTTACGTTCGTGTGTGTCACCCTTCTGCCTACCTGCCTGTCTGTAACCTCTGTGAGTATTAAAGAACTGTTATTTGAAGAAGCTGCATCTCTGTTTGTCCTTCCCACACAGCAAGCGTGACAAAACCAACATTACTTATTGAATATCTTTTGTGATAGTCCATCAAATTAACACAAAGTTGTTACTATAATTGAAATTGAACTTAATTAACAGTAAAGGGGGGACCTGCTGCTCATGAAAAAAAAAAAAAAAAAGGAAAAAAAAACAGTAATAAACAATTCAGCTCACCCTTACATAAAACAACAAGTAGTCAAATGGCTTGAATGCTTCATTATAAACTGTACCTTAAGTAGTTCCATTTCAGTTTTCAGCCTTTCTCCAAATGCCCCTCATTTGGAACAATACAGTTGTGAAAAGCATGGGAGTGCAAAAATCCAGTGAGGACCAGTTTAGGTTTTAGCTGCACACTATATTTACCTGAAATACCTGAAAGTTCTTCTTAAATTCTCTTCTGCAATTCTGGAACAATTCTGTATACCAAAATATCTAGCATTTATAGAGATAATTTATATTTTTTATAAAACACAAAATAACAAAGAACTAACGTTACTTTCAGAGCTTCTGTACATCGATTGCACAGAATTTATAGCTCCTAACAGGATGTGTGTGAGGATAGGTTAGATTTAACAGATGTTTTAAATAAAATAAAATATGTAAAAAAAATTTATTTCCAACGGATGTTGTGAAACAAAATACACTTATGTTCATGGATTATTATTCATAATATGCAAATGTGAGGAATAGAGATAGAGAAGTGCACTGTATTCTTTAAATGCTTTGAATTCATTAATAATACAAAGTGAAAGTCATGTCGAACATATATGGTGGAATACAGTAATCTGCACAGTGAGTTCTGTTATATACTTCACATTTTGGCAAATATTGTAGCCTATGTTATTTTATCATTGTCATTGTACAGTATGTAACCCCTTCAGAACTAAGAATTGTGCTATGGACAATAAACGTCTCGGTTATGTATTGTAACCCTCCTTCCCTGAAGAAGGGAACGGAGACGTCACGTCGGTGACCGACGAATAGGAATCTCGCTTCGAGATGCCAAACAAACTCTGCGTGTATTCAAACACGCCAATGATTTTCATTGGCATACGCTGATTAGGATCAGCTGAACCCAATCGCCTTGCGAGTATAAGTAGGTCAGAAGATCCAGCGTTCATTAGGTTTTCGCTGAGGAGCGAGCCGGTGTTATGGCCCCCTAGCGGCGGTAAAGCCCCTATGGCGATGGGACGTGACGTCTCCATTCCCTTCTTCAGGGAATGAGGGTTACAATACATAACTGAGACGTTCCCTTTCAGTCAGTCACTATGACGTCACGTCGGTGACCAACGAATAGGGTTCCCTACCAAAGCGCCATAGAGACTGTCCCTGTCAGCCCCATGTGAGAGTCACCAACCCCCTGTGTTTGGTCTGTAGAAAGGCCGACTCTGCACATGGACCAGTACCGCACTATAAGTAACTGGACACTGGGACGTCCGATAGGATGTGCGGAAGTCATTTCTCTCGGGGAGTAAGACAGATCTCACATATATCATGAATGAATTCAATGCATATGGAATATAGAAAGAGATTGTACTCTCAGAACTGGGGAAGGTAGTTCTCACCTATGCTACCTGAGAAGCTCAAGGTTACACTCAGGGGCTCCCTAGCCCTCTAGCGGTTTTCAAGGATACATCGCCTTAGGGGCCTGGCGTCAGATGCCCCGCAACATCCGACTGCCGAGGGGAACGGAGGACTCACAGTTCTACTTATTAAGGATACTGGAGAAGGAAACCAAGCCGTCCAAACAGGTCCTACTCCGTTTCTTCAGCTCTGTTAGAGGTGAGAACACGGAAAGAAACCGGTTCCAACCGGGCCCGAACTCGAGGCATGAATCGTCGACTGAGAATGCCTGCAGGTCCCCTACCCTCTTGATGGAGGCCAATGCAAGCAGGATGAGCTCTTTCATTGAAAGAAACTTCAACTCGACTGACTGCAAGGGCTCAAAGGGATCCTCTCTCAATGCTCGTAGCACAAGAGAGAGATCCCAAGAGGGTACAATTAAGAGGTCTAGAAGGATTTAACCTTCTAGCCCCCCTAAGGAACCTGATGAACAGATCATGCTTACCCACAGACCTGTCATCGACAGGGTCATGATGTGCTGCAATAGCAGCTACATAGACCTTAAGAGTGGAGGGAGACAGCCTTCGCTCCAACCCTTGCTGTAGTAAGAAAAGCACGACTCTGATCTGGCATATACGGGGGTCTTCTCTTTGAGAAGAACACCAGTCAACGAACAGGTTCCATTTTAACGCGTAGGCAGCTCTTGTTGAAGGCGCTCTCGCAGAAGAAAGGGTGTCAACTACCCTTTGAGGTAGGTCACCTAGAACCTCCGCGTCCCATCCAGGGTCCAGACGTGGAGTTTCCACAAATCTGGGCGCAGGTGCCATCTCTGAGTAAGAAGATCCTTCCTCAGAGGAATCGGCCAGGGAGGGACTGTCACAAGGAGCATGAGTTCGGGGAACCAGGTTCTGGTAGGCCAATAAGGGGCTTCCAGAAGGACCTGCTCCTCGTCTTCCCTGACCTTGCACAGGAACTCACTTGGGGGAACGCATATTTGCGTAGCCCCTGAGGCCAGCTGTGCACCAGGGCGTCTCTGTCTAAGGTTCCCTCGGACAGAGCATAAAACAACAGGCAATGAGAGGTCTCTGGAGAGGCAAACAGGTCTACCTGTGCGGCTCCGAACTTCTCCCATATGAGCTGAACCGTCAGAACCGATGGAGTCTCCATTCTCCAGGGAGCACTTGGGCTCGAGACAGCTCGTCGGCCATCTGGTTGTACACACCTGGAATGTGAATGGCGCGAAGCGACCTCAGATTCTTCTGACTCCATAGGAGGAGGTGGTGGGCGAGCTGCGACATCCGACGGGAGCGTAGACCACCTTGATGGTTGATGTCCGCTACTGTCGATGTGTTGTCCGTACGGACCAGAACGTGACAGCTCCGTAGGTGCTCTTTGAGATGACCCAGGCGATACGAACTGCTAGCAACTCGAGGGAATTGATGTGCCAATGCAGATGGGGTTCCGTCCAGACCCCTGAGACTGCATGCCCGTTGTACGTGACGCCCCACCCGGTGGTGGAGGCATCCGTGAATACCACCGCATGCCTGGAGACCTCTTCCAGGGGCACTCCCGCCCAAAGAAACTTTAGATCTGACCACGGGGTGAAGGCAAGGCGACAGGCCGGAGCCACTTGGACCCGCAGCGAGCCGATCTTCCACGCCCACCTTGGGACTCGATCGTGAAGCCAGTGCTGAAGCAATCTCATATGGAGCAGTCCTAACGGGATTACTGCTGAATCTGCTGCCATATGCCCCAGGAGCCTCTGAAATTGTTTCAGTGAGACCACGTTCCTGTTCTTGAACATATTCAAGCAGGTCAGCAGAGACTGAGCACGCTCTTCTATGAGTCTCGCTGTTTGGGCGACCGAGTCCAACTCCATCCCGAGAAAAGAGATCCTCTGCACCGGACAAAGTTTGCTCTTTTCTCGGTTGACCCGAAGTCCCAACAGGCTGAGGTGTTGTAACACCAGGTCCCTGTGTTCGCACAGCTGAGCTCTGGACTGTGCTAGTATGAGCCAGTCGTCGAGGTAATTCAGAATACGAACCCCTTTCTCCTTGAGCGGAGTCAGGGCAGCCTCCGCGACTTTGGTAAAGACACGGGGCGACAGGGAGAGCCCTAAGGAAAGGACACGATACTGATACGCCTGACCTTCGAACGCGAACCTCAGGAATGGCCTGTGTCGCGGAAGGATTGAGACATGGAAGTATGCGTCCTTCAGGTCGATTGCTGCAAACCAATTCTTGGGACTGATGCATTCGAAAATGCGTTTCGGCGTCAACATCTTGAACGGAAGCCGGTGAATAGCTCGATTCAAGACTTGGACGCAGGGGTCCTGTCCGAGCATCTCTGAGCCGGTTCGGAGGGAGGCCTGCATGTGTATATCGTGCATGTGTGTGCATCTTGCCTTCATCCCGGCAGTAGCTGGGCTGGAAGTCGGTGTGCTCCCTGCATTCTGGCTGCTGCCTGAAATGAGAGGAGAATGAGTGTGTAACAAAAGCTCTTTCACAGACCTGTCCACAACACCTCATCCCATCAGGGGACCCAGGGAGGAAGAAATTTGCTCTTTTGTCAAGGTTTTGGGTACCACTAGCCCTGAAGCTAGCGGCTGTCTGTGAACAGAGGAGAAGATCTCCATCCAGCCCTCCTTCGGAGGAGGGAGTGGTGCATCTATATCCTGAAGAGCTACTTCTTCCATCCCTGGGTCGCCTGTCCACACGGGTTGAGGCAGCAGCTGGACGTCGCGGCAAGACGTGACGGATAGCCTCTGTCTGCTTCTGGGCGGCGGAGAACTGCTGGGCAAACGTCTCCACAGCGTCGCCGAAGAGGCCGGTCTGTGACACGGGTGCATTCAAAAATTTAACCTTGTCTGCATCGCGCATGTCAGCAAGACACAGCCACAGATGGCGCTGCTGGACCACCATAGTGGACATCGCACGACCCAGGGCACGCGCTGTAATCTTCGTTGCACGTAGCGCGAGGTCCGTCGCGGCACGAAGTTCTGAGAGAACTTCTGAGTCATGGCCACCCTCATGCAGTGCTTTCAGTGCCTTGGCCTGATGCACCTGCAACAACGTCATAGCGTGTACAGGTGACGCAGCGTCACCACAAGCCTTATAAGCATCATCGACCAGGGCGGATGAATGCCTACAGGCCCGGCAGGGGAGCACCGGGTTAGCCTGCCAGGAAGCAGAAGCCTGCGGACACAGTTGCATCGCAACAGACCTCTCCACCTGGGGGACCCCCGTGTACCCCTTAGCTGCGCCTCCGTCAAGGGTGGTGAAGGAGGACGAGCCACTCGATCACTTCCTAGCAGTGAAAGGTGCCTTCCACGACTTAGTGAGCTCATCATGCACATCCGGGAAGAAAGGCATCAGGGTTGGCCCCTGCGAACCCGCACGGGCCACACCCAAGTACTAATCATCAAGCCTGGAAGGCTCAGGACGTTGTGGAGAGTTCCACTCAATCCCGACCCCCCTGGCGGCCCGGGAAAGCATAGCAACCAGTTCCGGATCGGTATCCGGCACGTTTGAGCGCCCCTCGGGTGCCGCTCCGAACCCAGATACTTCATCTCCAGAACCGTACTCTCCTCCCGATGCAGTAACCGACATCAGATCGTCAGGGGGAGCCCCAAAGGTTACATCCGGCACCGTTTCTGGTTGACCGAATTGCCCCAATGGAAGCTCCAGCAGTGTCGGAGGGCATGACAGAGGGTGCTCTCCCTGGAGAGTTACTCACTGTCACAACAAGACTGGCCCCACCACTCCCGGGAAGTGGAAGCTCCGTGGTCACTGCCAGTGCGAGCTCCAGATCGCGGAATAGGGACTTCCCCACCATGTAATTCAGTCTGGTCTGCAGCTCCGATATAGTCATCTTCCCACAAGGGGAACATGAACCATCCACAAACGCTGCTCTAGCATGCTGAATGCCCAGGCATGTTAAGCAGTGCTTGTGACTGTCCGCTGGCGTCAGGTAACGGCCACATCCAACAACACATGGTCGATATGACATCCTCGAAAGGAGCGTCTTGAAAAAGACGTACCAACCGTAAGTACTCTTTAGCTTTTGCTCTGTTTGTGAAAGGCTGAAGCACGCAGGGAAGATGGCCGCTCGGTAAACAAATGCTGATAGTGCAATGCAAAATGTCTACCGCCACTCGACTAGAACCACCGTTGCTGCAACGCCGTAACACCAGCCTTTCTTCCGTCGATCGCAGAGTAGAATGGCTTACAGAACGTTTGCATGAACTGCTCGGCTCTGAAGCGAAAAGCTAATGAACGCTGGATCTGCTGACCTACTTATACTCGAAGGCGATTGGGTTCAGCTGATCCTAATCAGCGTATGCCAATGAAAATCATTGGCGTGTTTGAATACATGCAGAGTTTGTTTGGCATCTCGAAGCGAGATTCCTATTCGACAGTCACCGACGTGACGTCATAGTGACCGACTGAAAGGGAACTAAATTGTAATTAGATTACAGCAGCTAATTCACTTAAATCTGTTACACCCAATACTATACCCAACCATCAAATTGGCAAGTGTCAAAGAGCTTGTTTTTGTGAAAAACTTCAATGTTGGAAAAATAAATATCTTGGAAGAAGAGGAAAAAAACCATATTGTCAGCGGGGAGAGAGATCAACTTCCACTGAATGCATTCATTTATGATTAAGCACCTGCTATCTAGAACAGCAAGAAGTTTCTTTCTTTACAACAAAATGGAGCTGAGAGATCAAATGAGACTGGGTCTTTTACTCACACTACTAGACAACATCAGATAAGCTTTTTGAATCAAAGCTAAAGAAAGAAGTCTTACTCATTACAATTTACAATGTTAGGTCTCTAAGTTTTCTAGTAAGAAGGAAATTACTGGTAAACTGTTTTTTGTTTGTTTGTTTGTTTTTTCCCCTCACACAGAGTTGTGCAATGTATATTTCAATAAGTAAACCATAAATCACAGAAGAAGACTAGTAGATGTTGTTAATGCAAGTGGTCTTTTCAAAAAGAACAGCTATACTCTTTAGTAGAAATGAAATGAAAGCTTATGCATGAGTTCTGGCAGGAAGATATGGAATCATATGTGTAGCAATATTCAATTTGCAATGCAATATTCAAAATAGCAATGTATTTCTTATTTAAATTTACATTAACCCACATGAAATAATGGAAAATGAAATAATATTATTTACATTTCCCGTTTACAACAGTAATCTTAATATGTAAATTGAATACTAATTTGAATGCTGTATAAGTTGCAAAATGAAAATGTATAACCCGAATTGATTTGAACTGTGTAACAAGTCCAAGCAGAAATAGTAGCAAAATTATTATTTAAATGTTATTTGTCCGAAATGCATTTAGACTAAGAGTTAGGACACAATTGCATTTTCATCATGACACTATGGGATATTTGTAGCAAAATACAATGCAGCTTTGAAAATGCATTCCGAGCTGACCACGCCCACCCTCCGTCAATCATTGCTTCAAGGCGGGGATTGGCAGAAGTGTGTTACGTTTAGAGTGTTCGAAACATAGCGGCTGGAGATATGAAGTGGAGCGTGAAGAGAGAAATAGTGGTGTTTTAGAAGATTTGTAGATCAATATTGGAGTGTTTTGCAAAATTGTCAACCTTAACAGACTGTGGTCACGTGAGCTGCCCAATTCTGAGCACGTCTTTTTGTGGTATTACGGTATGGATCAGTGGCGGTCCTAAATGTTATTGCTCCCTGGGCGAGACCCCCACATAGTGTGAACAATCACAAGAGCGGAGAGATCTTGATCCCCAACTCCAAAGTCTCAAAAGTGTACTTGTCCGGTGAGCATGGATTGAGCAAAGCTCGAGGGTCACCTGAGCACTGCTTAGCGCCCTCCTCGCGAGAACGCATTTTTGCACGCGCATAGTGTTGTGTGCTCTCCCTGTGCAGAAATGCTTGGGAGAATGGTTTTCTGTGTGGGTCTTGTTTTTTTGTGCGCTGGATTTGAAACTAGGCTATTTAAACGCCATAGTCACAGGTAGGCCATGATATATAATAGAAAACTGCCTAGGGGCGCAGATGATTTTTTTCCCTCAATTAGTGCTTGTGCCGCCCCTAAAAAAATGCCGCCCTGGGCGACTGCCCTGTTCACCCATGCCTAAAAGCGCCACTGGTACGGATACATAAACCGAACAAAAAGCTGACAAAGACATATCGTTCAGCGGATATGAATTAAATGTGCCCAAAAATGCGGGAAAAAAATATTAACATACATTAATTTTGGACATTATAAAGTATACAGCTATGTTTGAATATATTGTACTGTGAAGAAAAAAATCTAAACAAAAAAAGTTGCAATTACACTTTTTTCAAATTACTACTTTTTACTATGTGCGTTATTAAAATTCCTTCAGAGTTAACATGAAAATTTCAATAAATTATATTTCAGAACAACAATGCGAATGATTAATGGCAACGTCAGTCACAATATATTACAGCACTGACCATTCCTTCAAATTTATGCATCATTCAAATTCCTTCAGAGATGACATGAAAATGCCTATTCATTCTTTATCAGGACACTCTGTTTGAATATTTTTTTTCTTTTTTTCAAGAACAAATTTAAGACAATATCTATAACAAAACATATAGCTGGTGTTTTTTATATGATTAAGACTGTAGAGTAAGCACGTTTACTTTGAAAAGTTTAATAGTAAATAAGGGAGACAATATTTAGGTAAAATAATAATGAGAAAAATATTTATTTGCAACAACTATTTGAGGCTGAATGCTGCACGCATGTGCAGTGTTGTCAAGGTAATGTTTGGTTCGTCGCTCCCTTCACCAAGAGAGTCCCAAACGCTATGAGACAGAAATGCCCTACGCTACACCCTTAAAAGAACACAATCTGCCTTCGAAGGGAGTAGGGCAAAGAGATGCTCACTTCTCTTTTAAATTCCCCCCATGTCTAGGTATGTTCCCCGAACAATACCTTCTTACGTGTGACATTATGCTGCCCGTAAGGTGCTGCTGAATTTGGTTGATATCAGGATCCAAACTGCATTATTCACTCTATGCAGAGGCTGCTTCAGTGCGTTACATGAGAAAGGAGTGTTCTTTATAAAAGAAGAAATGCTTTTTTTCCCCCCATTCTCTCATGGATGGGGTTTTGATTCCTTGTCGCTGTTGCCTCTGGCTTGATTAGTTGGGGACACCTGATCTCTAGTGATTATTGTCATCTTGACTACAGAGACCGTCTCTGCACTTGATAAATAAATAGTTGAATTCTCGTCATCATACATTACCATCACTCTGTTCTCCTACTTGACAATATTCAGTGCTTTGCTACAGTCTGTACTGTTAAAAGTGATATATAAATAAAAGTGACTTGACTTCACTTTTCACTTGCAAAATGACGATAATCACTAGAAATGAGGTGCCCCCAACTAAGCAAGCAAGAGGCGACAGCAGCAAGGAACCAAAACCCTGTGACAGAATGGGGAAAAAACCTTGGCAGAAACTAGGCTTAGTTTTTTTAGTTTAATTTTAAGCACATGTCAGATTGTTCAAAGGACTTATATTGTATCTGTGTGTGCGGTTATCTGTCTGGTCTCAGATGAAGATCCTCTCTTTGTGCTGATACACCATCTGATCTGGATACGGACTGAGAAACATAATAGGAGAAAGGCAGACTTATATTAGTGTAGATGCCATCCTTTTTACAATGTAACGAGTACATTGTGTGTTAAGGGGAGTGTTCCCGGTTCCAGCTGATCTAGTTAATGCAGCCTAACAATCCTTTAATGGATTATAATATCAAATAGCACACCTAGGTTCCTAACTGGACCGAAAGGTCCTTTTTCGGGTGAGTTTTGTCAGAATTTAACAGTAAGAAGATACTTGTCATCCATTTTTTTAAATAAGCTTTGCATTCCGTTTCTCAGTTTGGTGTGTTTCACCTGGCTGAAAAGAAATATAGAGCTGAGTATTATCATATAATACATCTTCATTCACTGCTACAAACTGATAGCGGTAGGATAAGTATGTTTTGAACCATGCTGAGGCACTTCCATTAATGACAATAGAGTTTTGTAGTCCATTTAAGAGAATGCTGTGGTCAATAGATGCCTTTTTTTAACTAGGAGGCTTGTTATAAGCCATTGTGAAGGCTTTGGGGACATATCCTAATGACAATGATGAATTAATAATAGCCAAAAGAGGGTCTATGACTTCTGGAAGCAGCTCTTTTAATAGTTTAGATGGAATAGAGTCCAGCATGCGTGTTGTTGGTTTAGATGATTTAACAATTCTTGCTGTGCTATGGTAGAGAATTAGTGGAGTTTTTCCTCTGCTAAACAAAACGCTTCTAGCTTTGTTTTCCTCCAGCTACATTAGACAGCACATATCCTATATCTATATCTATAGTTGTTAGAGGGGTGTCAAAATTATTCGTTTCTAAGATACATCGCGATGCAGACGAGAACGATTCAGTGTCGGTTCAGTAATAGACCATAACTGGTTATAACATATTAACGTGCCTTGTCGCAGTACAATACAATGACTGAAGGAGGCGGATCTCGAGTGCAAGTAATTAAAAATGCTCCAACTGCTTTAAATGCGACATCTGGGCACATTTCGGGTTTTTACGGACAGAGCTACTGTCTAAGGTTGTCAAAAATGGCAGGTATTAGATAAAGATGTACTGCATGTGACAGATAATGCATCAAACATGATCACTGCAGCTCAATTCGGAACTTTCCCTCACGTTAAATGCATCGCGCGTACAGTGAATCTGGCATCGCAGCGGACTTAAAGTGGTTGTGCTCTCCCGGATTTTTGGCCAAAATCCGCTGAATATCAACATTCTTCCATCGCAGCTCCACAGCGAGCCACTGTCCGAAAGTCAAACAGCAATGTCTTGGCCTGATAACTGATGTCAGCAGAGAGCAATCCGACAGTGTCTCCCATTGCTCCTCTAAATGCTATTTTGGTTAATAAATTATAAATTCATTATACATTTGTTCAAGAAGTGTGTTTTCATTGAGAATTTTAAATTAATGTTTCAGTTCATATATCTGACTGTTTGTGTTTATTAATAAAATTATATACATGTGAATTAAAACTGAAAAATGAGTATGCAGTGCATCGTCAATGCATCGTGATCTATCGAGATATTGTGTTGAACCGAATCGATGACATGCTAATCGTAATCAAACCGTGAGACCAGTGTAGGTTCACACCCCTAATAGCTGTACAATGCAAAATACACAATATAAGAAATATATGAGAATTCAGAACAATTTAAAAACTTTACAAAGTAAAAAAAATGGTGATAAATAAAAAATATATATATACCTCACCTTCCCTGCTACTTGACATCAGTGGAGAGTCCAGCCCCCTCATGTACCAAGAACATTCCCTTTCAAATACCTTTCCTACCGGGACGTGTGTTACTTAACTTCATCCACTCATACCTGCCGCCCTAGAAAAACTTCGCCATGCACAGATGTTTAGCAAGGTCGACCTTAGGAGTGCATTTAATCCGATCCATATACGCAGGAGAGATGAGTGGAAGATCGCCTTCACCACGCCAAACGGCCACTGTGAGTACCGGGTGATGCCATATGGTCTCTCAAATTCACCAGCCATGTTTCAAGACTTCATGAACGAGATCCTTCGAGATATGCTGTATAAGTTTGTCATCGTCTACATTGACAATATCCTTATACAATTGCCCAACCTGTCTGCCCATTATAGTCATGTAACCCAAGTTCTACAACGCCTCAGAGAGCATAATCTATATCTCAAAGCCGAAAAATGTGAATTCCATCAGACCACCATACAGTTTCTAGGCTACATCATCTCCCCTGCAGGAATCGAAATATATCCCCAGAAGTTTGATGCTGTCCGTGACTGGCCCAAACCCTCCACAGTAAAGGAGTGGACGCAGCTACCTTGGGCGTCAGAACCACCATCTCCCAATGGCACGGTGGACCCCCTGTACTCTATCCCTGCGCCTACTTCTCCAAAAAACTGTCCCCAGCGGAGCAAAACTATGATGTGACAACCGGAAGCTACTTGCTATTAAATTGGCCCTGGAGGAGTGGCGCCACTGGTTGGACGGTGCCAAACACCCATTCGAAGTAATAACAGACCACAAAAATTTGCAATACCTCCGTGAAGCCAGGAGATTGAATCCTCGTCAGGTTTGATGGGCTCTACTCTTTACCCTACCTCTATTCTTTTTACCTACCGTCCAGGCAGTAAGAACTCTAAAGCTGATAACCTGCACCGCCTTCACCAGCCCGATCCCACACCCAAAGACTCAGTGCCCATCTTACCTGAATCATTCTTCCTAGCCCCGATCCAGTGTTCCTTCGATCAACATCTCCAGCAAGACACTTTTACCAAACCAGCTCCACCGGGAGGTCCAGAAGGCAAGAAATATGTTTAATCTCCACTCCTTCCTTACCTTCTGGCCTCATTACATACCTCTCTGGAAACCGCCATACCCTCTTGCTCCTCCAAAATTAATTTTGGTGGCCTCACATGGCCTGGTATGTTGATTGTTATGTATATAGATTATATGATTATACGGATGCTCAGTCTGCGCCATCACCAACGTACCACGCTGTCTGCCAGAATGGCGACTGCTGCCCTTTTCCATTCCACGCTGTCCATGGCCCCACATTGGGATAGACTTTGCCACTGATTTAAGTGGCTACACCACCATCATGGTGGTCGTCGACCACTTTTCTAAAGATTGTAAATTAATATCTCTCTCTGGTCTCCCCAGAGCCTTTGCAACTGCCCAAGCACTGTTCACGCAGGTATTTCAAAACTTCGGACTCCCCGAGGACATAGTGTCCAACAGGGGACCTCAGTTTACCTCAAGAGTGTGGGGAGAATTATTTCACCTGTTAGGTGTCACAATCAGCCTCTCTTCTGAATATCATCCACAGACTAATGGCCAGACTGAGCGGAAAATCCAGGAAATTGGTCGATATCTCCGGGCCTACTGTCATAAACATCAAGACAGTTGGAACCAGTACCTACCCTGGGCAGAATACGCACAAAATTCCCTCTGACAAGAAACATCTGGACTAACAGCTTTTCAATGTGTTATAGGTTATCAACCACCTCTGTTCCCCTGAACCGAATAGCCCTCAGAAGTCCTAGCGGAGACGCTCATGGAGGAGGGGGTAATTTCACACCGTCACACACCCAAAACCCGCTCACAGTTACCTGACTTCTGATCGCCTGCACCTGCTCCCAATCCCCAGTTCGCTACTAAAGAGTGTGCACCACTCTTGTTCTGCGCCCGAGCTCAAGGGCGCCTCCCTGTTGCAGGTCTCCCGTTTCTCTGTCTGCCCAAGCCATTAAGGTGTGGAATCGTAATCCACTGACTCTAAGGGCTCTGAATCTAAGTATTACCTTTGATTACCTACTTTCAATTCGATGTGGATGTCTGCCGACTCAAACCACTTAATTTGAGCTCCTCTGCACCCTAAGACTATGAACTTGAGTATTCCCCGAGTTACCTGATGTGCTTACCTGCTTCGCTTACCTCAGTCTATGTGGATATTCTGATGCTGTAAATAAACTCACCTGTTTCTGCTTAGTCTCCTTAGTCTAGTGTGACAATTGTCAACAATGTTCTGCGATTTCTCAATAAAATAGCTTAGAAACTGAAAAATTCAAGCATATTTTTTTTAATAACTAAATCCCAAAGCTGCAGTACTAGTAGAGAGATGCTGCCAGGTAGAATTAATTCACATGCGCAATCGCTCTTAATAATGCACTCATTCATATGTAATATTGACTGTGCTACTTATCGGTATCTGATTTAAAATGACCAGAGATCTGTGAGAAATTTAACAACTGATAAAATGAAAGAACTGATAAAAATGAGATGTTATAGGAGCAATAGTCATTGAGAAAGGCTGTGTTATATACACATATAGTTGTGCGCAAAGCGTTTAATTTGTCCGGTGTTTGACAGACTTATTTTTCCAGTAATCAGAAGACTTTTTTTCTTTTTTTACAACCCAGAATTACTTAGTCCTATAGCCCATTGCTGTTATGTTATTTTGGTACCTTGTGGCAGAATTGCGCCAAGAACTATGTTTGACAAAAAGTATTCATACATGGCAACATTTAATTTAGCTCTGCAAATAAGTAATGATTTACAGATGATGTCATCTGTGTCAACCTTCATTCTGTACAGTATGTTCCTGGAGTTCTCGCATACACAGATCTCCTCACTTATTTTGACAGTAAAGTGCAGTGCCAAGAAATAATCTCGACATCTTAGAGAGTCATTCAACTAAATTCCCTGTGCAATGCATTCTGGGTTCAGTAGGAGCCGTCAGTCACTCCACATGTGTTCGCACATACCTGACACGTGTCTGAGAGCTTCTCTCTCGCAACTCACTGGAGTACCCATCAACACAGAGACTCATTATGGCCCATGGTCCACTCAGAGCTTTCAGTATCTTTATGTCTCCACAGACTTGTGGAAGAACTGCCTGTCACAGATGCTTTTATTCTCTGTTTACTCAGCCTCTGTAGGGCTGCATTTGCCTTGAAGGGGCTTTTGTGTATTGTCTAACTGTAGGCTGACATAAGCCCTGTGGATGTTGTCTTTGAGATGCTATAAACAGATGGTATTTCAGAAGCTGGAAGAGGTTAATGTTTATCAGAACTCTGTGTGTGTTTGTGTGTAATATGTGTCTATATCATCTTCATGTCTCATTTCTCAGATCGAAAAGAGGAAAAAAATTGTAATTTGTATTTTTTTTTTTTTAGTAAAAATATAAAAACATATTTAAAACATTACCTTTTATTGAAAAGCAAAATCTTTCAGTGTTGTGTGAGAAATCATTTTACTGAAGTGTAAAAATCATCTACAGAACATTTATTTGTAGAGGGGGGAAAACAATGTTTTTGTCGTCTTTATTAACAAGCCCCAAGCTTTTTTTCTTCTCATAGAGGTGTGACATCAAGATATCACAACTGTGCATGTGCAATCACTCCTTTTTTCCTATTTTTAACTTTGTTAAATAGGAAAATGATTCCATATTGTCTAAATTACCCACAGTTATAAATTATTTCTGTTATAGAAAGAAATGTTTGGTCTTATTAAAGGTACATACTGTAGAATTGTTGTTATTTTAGAGAAAAAACAACCCTGCATAGTTAGTTAAGGATTTGTTTATTGTATATTTTTCATCTAAAATATTTTCAACTGGAATTATGAAATTATTTGAATTTGCTGCTTATTCATGTTAAAAGTGTTTCTATTTAATGAATTCATGTTTAAAGAACTCATTTATCTTCATTTTGGGAACTCTTAAAAAAGCATCTGTTACATGCACGTATAAGCCAAATAGTGCTTTTAACTGTTTAGGCCTACAGAACAGTTGACAGTCATTTCCATTGGGTCATTCTTTGATGCTTTCTGATCTACTGGCTACATGGTCGTTGAATAGCTAGAGGCATGTGCGTGTTCCTAATATACAAGTCAAGTTTCTGAGACAGCTTGCTTTTGAAATGTCCAGTGCACCAAAGAACTAGGCCACTCACAATGATCGTGCCATAATGCTATTCCAAAAAGAGGACAGGCGACCTAGATTTAACTCGCTATTTTCCCACCGTTTTACCTATTCATTCTTCCACTTCTCTTTTGGGCAGATCCTTCTCAATCCATCTTATGAAGAGAACATATGGCTGGTTGGCCACATATCACACCCTGTCTCCTTTGATGCAGAGACAGGGGGCTTTTTTTCTGCATTAAAAATTGTTCTAGGCAGTTGCACAGCATGGGGTCCTTTCACATCACAAATAGTCAGCTGTTTTCTTTTTTCAGGCGGTTTCTGTCAGTAACCTTCAAATTTAATCATTGCTTCATTTATGATGGATTTTCTTCTTCAGCCATTGATCATTGCTAAAAACTGGACGAGGGTTCATTGATTAGTGTGAGACATATTGGCAATGCTCATCAACGCAGCAGGGAGGGCAGCTACATTCAGAGCTAGATGAGGTCTTCATATTGTAATGGTCTCTTACTGTGGACCTTTTTTTTTAATGTTGGCATGCTTTAGACACTCTGATATGAGAAATAAATGTGCATTAGTGTGCTATGACCCGAAACAAAGAGACCCTCACAAATAACAGGAGGACTTCACCATGAAATATTTTCTCATCTTGTTTAGGCAGCTAGAAACCATTTATCTTGCAGACTGGTTTTCACAATTTACGCCTTTATATTACTGCCCTTTCTTATTATTTGTTTATTTCGTTGGAGTTTAATACAGATTAGTGCTGGCCAGACAGTTGCCTGTGTCTGCAGTCTTTTGATGCTTTGGCAAGCAAATCTGGAACTGTGGAGGAGCCTCATCAGCATGGCTGACATCTTAGTAAGACTCCATAACTGGACAACATCCTTACAATGCAACGGCAGATTTCAGGTACCTTCCTGCCAAGGATGAGCCTCATTTTTGGACTGTAATCTTGCTGTACCTTGCTGAAAAGTCTGTTTTAAAACATCATGAGTTTGCATGCTGGGTCCAAGACCAGCACAAAACCCACACTAACTAACATATGTTGCTCTATACTGTAAGGCTGAACAAATTCAACCGAATGTAATTGCAAACCCTGCATTTGGCAGTGAATGTGCTACATTGTGTCAGTGAGATCTTCAAGCAGGAGACTACAGAAGGTTAATACTGCTTGGCATATGACTCTAGGTGACACCCTGTCCCCAGTGAACTAATAATGAAAGAGTTCAATTACCAGATTAATCATAATCACAGAATAATATTTAAATAATTATACAAAATTAATTGGATCCTTAATCTAAATTAGAGGTCACTAATTAAACTGGAGTCAGATAATTAAAATAATAATGGAGTCAAAGATTAATTTGGAAACAAACAACTTTAACTGCTGTAACTCACAGTAGGCCAGGAAAAGACAAAAGTGCACATTGTTTGAATTAATTCAGTTTTTACTAGTTTTGCCAGTCTTACTAATTTATAGCACATTTGAGATAAATATTAAAAACATGCATGCACTCACACATTAGTGTCACACTAATCATTGCTTATGAAAATGAAGGAATTGCTTGTCTAGCTTCCTATAGTTCTTTCTGTTGCTGCCTTTACATTCCACCGATTTTCTGTATTGGCCAACAATAGCAGGTTGTTGCTAAAAGTCTAGAATCACTCCAGATTTACTTCAATTCTTCTGTGTTATTGCTTATTTTCTGTACATTTCAGGAGCAGGTTATGGTAAATCTGTTTATTGTTTCTGCCAGAAGAAAATGCAAAATCTAGAGAGCTACCACTGGTTACCATGGCAGCTCAAAGCTTTCTGTCCATCATATGAACTTGCTGAACTTTACACAGCATTTGTAGCTAGCTAGAAGATGGCAGTGGCCACTACTGACCTAAACTTGGCTAACCCTCTCACAATCACTGTTTCTGTCTCTCATTTTCTTAACAAGAATTGTGTTTATTTAGAACCATCTCTTTATGACCACAAAACACAGACATGTTATAAATTGACTGAATGATGTACAGTAGATATAGGAGATTGTGGACTTATAATTACATCCATGTCAGAACTTTGCGTGCATATACAGTATTTGTTGTGTGTGTCATATTTTCGAATATGTTTCTCGAATATATGCACTAAAGTACCACTATATACAGTATGGCACAAAAAATTATTTAATGCACAGTAAATAAGAAAGCTGTGCATACTAGAAAACAGATACAATTAAATGTATCATATGCTTTACTGGTCTGTTTACCCCTCACTGAAGAAATGAAAGGAAGAAAATAAAATAAAATTGTTCTACATTAAGGATTGCAATTTGATTATAATGCCGTTTAAATTTCATTAATTAACTCCCCAATACACAGCACTGTAATAGCCAGTGCATATCCCATTACCTCTTTTTATTATTATTATTATTAACCCCGTCTGAGCAGGACTTTTTTCAATTTAATAAGGTTTATGCCTAAACGGATTCCCGTTTTTGCCACTGAATGAAAAAATAATAAAAATAGGTTATTGTGACTTTTTGTATCTCACAATGACTTTTTTTCTCACAATTGCAAGTTATAAAGACAGAATGTCTCGGTTACGTATTGTAACCCTTGTTCCCTGAAGAAGGGAATGGAGACGTCACGTCGGTGACCGACGAATAGGAATCTCGCTTCGAGATGACAAACTAACTCTGCGTGTATACAAACACGCCAATGATTTTCATTGGCAT
>JAUMHG010000067.1:3411292-3434753 GCA_032359395.1 Enteromius anoplus
ACGTGGATTTGATCGTACGAACACTCTAAGATCAAATCAGTGCGTAAGAAAGTTTTATAAATGAGGCCCCAGGTCTTGGAGTCTCTACTAATGAGCTGATGATCTGAATCAGGTGTGTTGGATTAAGGAAACATGGAAAACATGCAATGTTAGGGGACCTCCAGATGCGTGGTTGGGAACCATTGCACTAAAATGAAACACATTATCAGACCTATGAAAGCATTTTAGATTTATTATCATTTTGATCTAGAAACCATGATTTTATGACCTACATGGTCATAAATAATTTCATGATGAATGGAATTATCATTGTTCATAAAATCCCTTTAGGTCTTGGCTGGAATTAATGTGAATGGCAGCCTTTGAGGGCTGAATCCCACATTGTGTTCACTGAAAGTCCTTTTGAGCTCAGACTCCTTGCAAGATCAGTATTCAAATCAGCACCACTCACATTTAGCCTCTCTAGCCAGCGAGAAGATGACAATGAGTATATAAGCTCAGGGTAAACAGACTCATTTCAAGAATTAATTATTGTCTGTCTGGACAATGATTTGGAAGCTCACAGATATCAACTTACAGTAAATAATGAGCTAATTTATTTTAGGAATAAAAGAGAATTTACATTTAAGTCCAGCTTTACAGCTTGTGAATTGAGTGTTTGTCTTGACAAAGCACGATTAGATTTAAGATTTAAATTTAACCTAAAATTAAAACATTATTAATTGCTTTCCACAAAGATGGAAATTTGCAATGATGAATTTAAAAGCAAAAAGATATTTCAGACGTTCTACCTTTATGGTTTGATTGAATTCATTTGCATTGTTTAGAAAAGAGCATCTCAGACATTCTACAATTTCTTATCTTATACATGGAGCAATATGGGTTTGGAATGACATGAAACAAAAAAAGTGGATTTCAGTCCTACAGAATGTGTCCTTTGCCCCTCTCTGCCTCTTCTCTGTCCTGTGTGCCTCTGCCCAGCTTTTCTATTCCCTCTACATCTCCATTACACACAGAGCCACACGCAGTAACTGGACGCTTCATTTTTTTCCCTATCCTGATCTTGGGCTGTAATTGAAACATCCTGTTGGGCCCATGTCGCTCTCTAATTTTAGTCAGTGAGTCTCAGTGCAACGAGGGGCAGTTCTGTTGGACTGTTTGTCACCACTTCTCTGATGACCTTGCACACTGCGGCAGGGGATTGATTAAAGATCAAGGCCAAAGACCATTTCCTTTGCCCTGGAAGATAAATGGCCCTGTTTGAAACTACCTGCAATGGCTTGGAACAATTAGAGTGTGCTGAAGGGAGTCGCAGGCGTGTACTGTGTATGAAAGAGGGTCCACAAATACACTTCACATCCCTAAAACCAAGTCTGTTTTTTGTTTTTTTTCCACTGCTCTGCCTATTTGGAATTAATTATGCAAATTGTACATTTGCGTTAGGCCAGACATACAAAATAATACTGAATTGCTCCTGATATGCATGATTTTATACAGTTTTAGTATCATATTTAATTTAAATATATAATATTTCTAAACATTTTTGTAAAATATGTAGAAAATATTTTTGCCTAAGAGGTACCAAAATAAGCGAACTAAAATATCACAATATCTAACCTCCATCTTTCTAAATAAAAAAAATAAAAATCTTGATAAAGCAGATTGTATCTGTGTTTGTTTTGGTGCTGGAATTTTATTAACTTCCTCACCTAAAAGGAAATTGCAGGTATTATTTTGCCATGGCTGTTCTATCCAGAAAGCAGAAAATAACGTTGACTTTAGAAGACGAATGCATCATGACTACACTCCACAAATATCAATATTAGAACTTATCCAGGCAAAACAATGTTTAGGGTTGAGAAATGAAGGATGAATTCTACAGTGCCACTGAGTTATTTTCATTTATTTACTGTTCTCAGTACACACTCATTTCGTTGGCAAAAGGCTACTAAAGGATACAATACAGTGCTTTGTCACGTCTACAATGCAGTGTTACATATTCAAACTCCTGTAGGACACTCAGTGAAGGTGACATTAGCCAGACAACAATGCATATCATTCTGATCTTGCTTTTTCTTCTGACTGTCCCAGAAGACAGGCTTGAGCAAAAAGACTTGTGGCAGGCCTTTGACAGGGATACGGCCTGACAGCATCGATTTTTTGTAATACAAGCTTTTCTCGTGTCCGTCTGTCAAAGCCAAGATCTGACATGATAATGCAGATCAGAAGTGACCTGATCAAAATAAGTGCTTCCGGAACTGAGATGGCTACCTTCTTGGGAATGACAGAGCAGTGAGAGTGGATATTTGTTTCTGGAAGTGTTTGCATTGTAGAGGTGAACGTAAACATGTAAAACAGGCATTCTGCAATCAAAATGAGTTGAAAAATGAGGTAAAAGAGTGTCTGGCTATTCACAATGCTATATTCTCCACCCACTCATCTTCCAGGACTTTGGCTTCTAATAGTACACATTGGCGTTAGAGACATAGCTTAATATTTTTTGCTGTGTTGCACTGATGACACTGTACTTACCGGGGTGATCCTATTACAGACCATTACAGTTCTTAAATATGACATGACCACAATCTCCATCATATCAGAAGTATTCAAATCAGCACCACTCAGATTTAGCCACATTTAGAACATTCTAGACCACCTCATGTCTAGTCCCTCATGACTTCATGTGTACTGTGAGAGAATGGGGAAATGGAGAATGATTTGCACACAAAATGAGGAGTATTTTGCTCCCAAAATGCTTGTCTTTGTCCCAATGCCTTTCCATTTCAGTTTCATCTGTATGCGAGTACTAAAGATGTTCCCAATCTGAATTCAGTTTGCCTTATGTCCACGAAGCAGTTGCCTTTATGTACATTTTGGTTACTAATATTATACTGTCAGTTTATCTTTTGAAATCCTTTAGTTTAATGGCATTTTGAACAAATACACCAAGATTTTGACACACCACCTCTTTTGTGTGGCCATAATGGGGAGAAAACCCATTGCAACACATAATTAATGAATATTACTAACATCATCTTGCTTTTTCTGAATCAGATCCAAAGTAAAGTAACTATTTACTTACTACTTTTCATTTGAAACTCTTTAACTCTTACTCATGTAATAATTAACATTATTACTTTTAATACTACTTTTTCTATCCATATGTGTACTTTTATGATGTACAGATGATTGCATCTGTGTTTTAAATCTGTCTCTTTTGATGAACCATTTTAGCTATTATAGTGCTCTTACAGGCAGTAGGCAGCAAAGCAGTGTACGTTTTTTAAAGACATAATCCGAGATTTGTTCTGCTGAGTAGTTCACTCTAGGCAGTCGGGAATTGTTTTTGTATTGGCCTTGTATCTTTGCAGTGGCCACAAACAGTAGATGGGACATTAGTGTTGTCTCTATGGTTCTCTGTGTGGACACAAAGTAATTTCTGAGCTGTTATGGTCTGGAGTAGCCTGTTCCCTGACACCACTTCTGCAACTGGTCATGCACACATCTGTCAAATCTCTGCTGTGATTTCACACACTGGGAAACTGTAGTGAACAGCAGTGAGTAACTACAGGAGGTGAGGGCCCTCTGATCTTGAGGAGGTTTTTCAATGCCACATCTGCTAGTAATGTGACAGGATCACATCTGAATTAACTGACACGTTGCTGGATCGGTTGCAGGTCCTAGTGGGTTTACCTTTCGCCATTCTACTAACCTTCAAAAAATAGTACATTTTCAGAATCTGTTGATACTTGTTTGCATAATGCATTTATAAACAATCACTACTCAAACCATAAACCAAATATTAGACAGAAATCTATGGTGGGATTATAGCAGCAAAACTCGAGACCGAGTAGTTTTGAATATGAGAAATTGTCATTAGTACTTTTAAGTTAAAATTTACACTCACAGCTCTGATGTGAAAAACTGAATCTCACGGTTTGCGTACTGGGACAGAAATCAAAACACCTGTTTACCTGTTCACACTGTGGACCTCATTTTAGATTTTCTAATTAGAACATTTTCAGCAACATTCAGCTCCATCTTAAGACATGCTCCTTAAAAACAATTATGTACAATATAAAATATTCAGAGCATATAAAACCACTCATTCTGAACTCAAGTCTCCTGTCTATAATAGTGTGTGTGCTGATAAACTCAACTAGGCCTTTGAGTTGGCGTCACATCTAAACATTCTTAAAGGTGGGTCCCCAGATTTTATTGCAATAGAGGAAAACCACAAATGGTTCCAGTGCTGTGATCAGGACACAAAGTTCAGACATTTTACTATCTGTTTTTTTTACCCTTAGATATGACAGGAACACTAGCATAACAGCATCCCAAAACATATTCAGTATTTTGGTGACGAGTGTCTGAGCAGATTAGTACAAATGTACTTTTCCCGACAGCATCCTCTCTATCCTAGTATGTGGGTGCTTTTCCAGGCTCCAGCCGAATTCTGTTTCATTAGCCTGTCAAACTCAATAATAGTTAGAGCCCGTCCTCTTACCGAGCACTGCAAACTCAATCAGTGCTATGATTTCATAACCGTTGCTTTGTGACAGGGTTTATTTTATCGAGGCACCAATCCACTCTGATTAACAGGCTGTGCGTGCATGTGGGGTGAAATACAACACTGCTAGTGTGTCCAGGCTGGGAGAGAACAAGAAGGTCTGTTCATAAATCAAAATTGTGGGGTAGAGGAAAGTTCTGATGAGTGAGCAGAAGGCGAGCGTCCAGAGATGGTGATAATCTGTGACAGCCTATGAGAAGCTGGAGATGGTAGGAGATGTATGAAGAGTCAGCCACCATAAACAAACCCAAATAGAAAAACAACCCTGACATTTCAGTCTGCTGCCCTTGAGAAATAAGGGAGAGAAGTAAAATATAATGCTCGCTGCAATTATGTGCTTTCATTGTTTTTACTCATTTTCTCTTTGTATTGGTAGATTTGACTTCACTTAAACCTTTGTTTTTTTTCTTTTGTCTCTACACGCCTCTGGCTGAACCAGCAGACAACAGATGACATTGTGTCCTCTGCAGAATGTTCCAGCGATGACGAGGATCTGGAGGAGTGTGACGGGGGACACACAGGTGGGATGGATGTGTTACAGTTGTGCTTGCTTAAACTCTGTCTTTCAGTCTCTTCTATTTGAGTTTTCCCTCTCAAAGCATCACCCCCATGACAACTCAGTGTAACTTCAAAAGCGAAACTAAAAGCAATTTTTCAAGCACAAAAACTACAGTAGTAAAAACATATATCCATAGTGAAATAAAGTGGTTTATCACTGATGTACAATAGTATTTGGACACTTAAGTCACAATAAATGTATTTATGTTACTGGGCTAGAAAATAAAATATGAAACCAAATGGTATCTGCAAAGAAATGTTACTAAATGTTTTCACAGAACTGAGGATTAACTTTTTTTATAACCTTCAGGTAAAAGTCACTTGAATCCAATACATTAACTGTAGAAATATTCCACTAATATGTGACTTACGGAAAGTGTCTGTCAATTAATTACATTGAAATGAGGGCTTTATTGCATAAATATTGTAATATAGATATTTGCTTCCAAGTAATGATATCTATTATTGTTTAAATAAATGTCACTTGCTTTGATATTTTGTTATTTATTATGCAGTGACATTGATACATTTTATGAAGATCTATGTGTCCAAATACTGCTCTATATAAGTCTGTGAGCTGATTTCTATAAATCAGTTTACATGCAAATTGTGATAGAATAAAATGAGCCAGGAAGCACTGGGCTGTTTCAGAGTTACACTTGATTATGGGGCCCGAACGTCACAAACATGGTTGTGTGTTTATACTAATTTTGTCCTCTCAGCAATCAACAGAGAGCCAAACTTTGTAACAAAAGTACAAAATTAGTATTACACTCCATGTAGTTCACTCTGATGCTTCAAAATGTATCAATCCTGTACACAATGGATTTCTTGCAGTGTGTGTGTGTGTGTCTTTGACAGATGATACATTTTGAGTTGTTTACAAATCAAATTATAATAATGCTTTGAGCATAGAGATTTCTGATGTGTAGCGGACTAACTGCAACAGAAACGACTCCTCCTTCCTGTTTGTTCCTTTGTTTCCTCACATTGAAGGCTTGCCTTACGTTAAAACATCTAATAGAGAACAGATATCTTCGAATTTCTGTGCTCACCTTTCTCCACACATAGCCTCTGTTTCCTCAAGGTTAAACAAACATTTTTGTGCAGTATAACAATGTCATATTAATTGGTATAGTTAAGATAAAAACCTAATTTTCAAAGAAGTAGGGATTTGCTGTAATTGTCAGACTCCTGCCGTCAGCCAACACAGTATATGACACCCTGCTGTTGATTTTAGTGCTTACAAGGCCATTATGGATGCAAGGTTAATGTCATCAGAACACTAATTAAGGCCCTTGAATTTACCTCAAACCACACCCTGTGTTAAAAAAACATGTCCCGCATTGACCAGTTTTTTTCTAACCTTCCACTCCTAAATACACCAATTAAAACCATGTTTGCTGGCATCATGCTTTGATTGTTTATATTATCAGTTGTAAAAATGACTTCCAGCAAAAACAATGTTTTGTTTTCATCATATTTAAAGCGTCATACTGTTTACCTTGCAAGCTAGTATCCATATGGTCTGTCATTACCTTTGACTTTACAGATGGCCCCTATTTATTTGTTTGTAAATTTTACAGCATATTTTTCTCAAACTTACAAGGTCACTTTGCTCATTATCCAAAGATTTACTCTACATTAGTTTTGAAACCTGATGGCAGACAGTTGTTCTTTTGGAAAAATTCCCCAAGTCCTCTTAAATTCAATGGCAACATGAATTATGCTAAGGGACAGTTCCAGTGTTACATTTCATTTCTTCTCATCTGACATTCCAAACGAGTACACTTAGCCGCAAACCACCACACTCATATGATTTCATGTTGACACAGAAATTCATGTCATCAGTCTGACCTTCAGTTCAGATTTCTTGGACAGTTTGCATGATACTTTCTGTTCTGTTCGGTTTTGGTTGATTCTTTTCATGTGGAAAAACATCTTCCTACTGTATCCACTCTTTGACATTCCATTCATGTGATTTGGGTTTATTTGCTGTATTTCCAAGACTTTTCTCTCTTTTTTTTACCCTCTTGGGGGGCTTTTTCTTTGATGTCCTCATTCTTACATTTTCCAGGATTAAAGCTGATCCTCTTGTTTTGCCTCATCTTGTGCCGCATGGATTTTTGGTGGTTGAAAAAAAAAACCTTAATAATTATTTTCCTCATTTTTATGTTTTGTGCCATTTGGCTAAAATTAAACATCCCCACATTATATACAACAGGAAATAAAAGGCAACAAAATCTTTTCTTGCCATCATGTTTTATTTATTATTTTTGCCTTGTGCAGGCAACTCCATTCTGTCTCAAGAAAGTTGTGTGTGAAAGAATGACCACTCCCCCCACCCCTCCATCCCTGATCTCATCTTTATTTCTGTGCCTTTCTGCATAGACATGTCTGTTTGAATGCAGATGGCATAAAAAGACTTTTATTGCCACAAAGTATATCTGTTTTTCTATTTGTTGCTACTGATCAGTCGCATTTGACGCATGCATTGATTGTAAAATATCTGATCCCCAATGGGATATCTCCATCATGACTCTTGCATGGGTGTTGATGGCTCCATCTTTTGTGCTCCTCCATCCATGACTTTGCTAACAGGCTGACCATGTGTGCTGTTATCATCTGTCTACTTGCTGATGTCTTTGTCTTTAAATGTTGATTGCTCTATCTGTCTGATGTCTTGCCGATGTTTTTGTTTCTTGTATTTTTGCACTGTGTTCTGTCTAACACATTTGAACTAATGGGAATTCCACAAAAAGGCTAATAAATCATTTATACCAAAAAGGAGGAAGCTGGCACTAGTGTAGTTCAAGAAGGAAGAGCCTTGTAAAATAAAACTGATGTTGTGTCTGTAAGGTTTCATTGTGCTGTCATCGGCTCGGTTGATTAAGATTGAAAAACAGTGTTCAAAGAAAGACATCAATCAGGAAGAGCATGGAGAGGTGCACTGAGAATATGAGACCCTGAGGAATGGGTCACTGAACCACTGACACAGTCAGAATTTTGGTGTAGCTAGGCCCCACTGGGCCGGCTGTCGCTTTGAAGCATCTATGATCAGTTAAGGTTGTTTAGTTGACATATTTAGCTTAATGGCCATAGAGCAAATTGAGCAGCTGACAGTGGTCTGCCTCTGGCTGATGATATTCATTTATCACCTTGGGTCACATCGAGATATGATATGATATGATGAAGTTGCAGCAATCTGTGACACTTCAAGCCAGAAGATCCCTTAAAGAGACATTTATAAACACAAACTATAGAAAACACCCTAAAAGTAATTCAGGTACAACTAACCATAATTCCTGGGACATTTGCGTGTTACATGAGACAAAAAAAAAAGTTTAATTTATTTCAGTAGTTGAATTAACTTTAACAGAGCAGAGCGGAGTTCAGAGATTGGCCAGTTTTATGCTTTGAAGATTTGTCATGAAAGCCACTTGTATCTCATGCTCTGTGCAGATATGCCCTGCCCCTATTTACCTCAGCACTTATACAGACTTCTTATTTCCCACATTTGAGTTCTTACACTGGTGTTGTGTTAGCAGTGGCTAAGGTGAAGGAGAAGAACCACAACAGTTGCAGGTTGGGCACAATGTACGGCCGACATAAAAGGATTTTACTGCGGTGAGCTTTTTGAACCACAGGGGCCAGCTAACACATACTCTTCTTTAGGGGATCAGGCAGGTTTAGCCCCACACACCTACAGCATTCATTACTGTTTGGCAAGACTCAGCAAAAGCAAGATGGAGTTTAGACATGGATATCTATAGCAAGGACGCTTGGATTTGGTTGGGGACACAAGAGAGAGAGCACTGCTGTGAATGTCAGCTGTTATGGTTAATTTCTTTCGTTTCACATTCTCTCCGCTCTGAAAGTTCTGTGCAGAAGACTAATTTTTAACAGCTGAGAAAGAGGGCGGCCCTTCAGATTTGTTTACAAGAATTAACTCCTGTAAGCAAATGCAGAGAACGCTGAAAATCTATTCGAGATAGAGGCTTAATGTAAAAGTGTTTGCTTTGTATTGGAGCTTAGCCCAGAGAACATTTCCTCCTACCTCCACTCTGCAAAACAAATATAGTCCCCTAAGACAAGCACACAGTGTTTGCGGTGATCTAAAATACTGTGAAAATTATCATTGCTTGTTGAAGAGCTAATGCAAAATTAAAGTATTTACCCAGACACGTGGGGGTTCACTGTGGTGCTTTTTTGTGCCTGTGGTTTTAGAAGATGCTTTCATCTTGATGAAATCATCTGAAGCAGCCAACTTAGTCAATAAATGCATTTATCTCAGGATGGCCCAAAAAATCAGTACAAAGCTGTGGCAGTCTTTTTGCTGTTGCTTTATTAAGCTCACTAGATAATCAGCAGCAGCATCAACTAATAAAAAAATCCATACTGGTCAGCCACATAAGATATTAATCTGTCATATGTACTACATACATGTACTATAAACATGCAAACATATATTAATTTAAATGAATTATGGTTATATGTCAAATGGTTTATGTCTTATAAGAATACCATTTTATGGAATTCCCAGTCTTTATTGTCATTAATGCTGAGCGAATGGCTGTTGGCTATACAATGACCTCTGCCTTATATTTTTGTTAAAAATTTGCTTGATGCATTCATGGTTAAGGATTATGTTCAGATTGTTATAATAGCAATATGTTTTTATCTTTGTATTGAGATTTTGTCAATTCACCTGTATAATTCAAGTTGGTACAGGTGTATACAATATCCCACAGCCTTTTGCCCACGAGTTTCTCGATATCCTGTAACCATGTTCTCAGCCCTTCTGATCCCAGCTTGCAGTGCTGTGATTCTACTTACCCTAAATGCAACTTGTTAAAAAGCATGATATCACCTTGCAGTAAAAAAAAAACAAACAAAAAAAAAAAAACTGTGATTTCCCTTCTTATCCTGAAATATATCTCTGCTTTGTGCTGTCAAGCTACTAATAAGAGATTTACAAAAGAAAACTAATAATGGTATTATTAGTTGCAAAGGTGGTGATGGTACAGTGTCCCTCCTCTGTTTGACTTCACTATGTGCTTTCTGATTATTTTAATCTTGATAGTGTGAGAGAATTTTCAGTTATTTCTGTGTTTTATTGCTTTTTTGTTTATATATGTATACATATATATTCTCTGGTTTGTGTATATTTATATATGTATATATCTATCCACGGTATATGTATATCTAAATGTTTTGTATAAAATTATTTAAAAGAGAATTCAATCCAAAATGCTGTATTTCCATAGTTTTCATGAATCAGTAGAGGGATTTGGAACATTTTGTGCTTTTTTAGATCAGATGAATTAGTTAGAAACAAACAAACAGATTTTAAAGTTCTGTGTATTCTTAAAGTTCTGTGTGATGAATATTTAAAATATTTAAAAGCATTTAAGAACTATATACCTGTATTTACAGCCATATATATTTATGCATACACATATTTTTGTCAAAAAACAAACAAACAAAAAAACATGCTAATTCCTCACCACTATCTACTCCAAATGTTTAAAGTCAGTTAAATATAGATCAACATTTTTTCCCAGTTTCAAATCTGACTTCTAAATTGTTGAAATCTAAATAATAAAAAAAAAAAAAAGGAAACTGCACGGGACAGAAGTTGCAGCTTAGGGTCTGTAAGAGTGTCAGTCTTTGAGAGTGCTATATGATCTGGTAGATGGGCATGTATATGCTCATTGTTTGTATATCCCCATCCCTTCCTTACAGCCCAAAGCTCTATTGCCGCCCGACCGCTTCGTACCGCCCTTACATGGACATGGCAACTGACGTACACATTCATATCCATCTATGTCATTTCCTACCTAGTCTGTTCATAGGCCTTCCTCTCCCTCTCCCTCTCTTTCTATCTCTTTCTTTCTTTCTTCCTTTCTTTCTCCCTACCTCTTTCTCTGTTTTGCCCCTCCCCTTCTCCTCTTAGCAATGGTACAGTATGTATAGTCATTCAATCGTTTAAAGAATTAATTTTAAAAAAGAACAAAGAAAATATGTATCTGTAGATACTTCAAAACAAAATTGTTAAAAAAGAAAATGTACAGTTTTCTTTTGTAGAGAAAATGATTATCAAAAGAAAGAGCAAATGAGCAGAATGGTGAAGTTATTTTTCATGTCATGGTGTGAATGTATGTGTGGTTGCCTCCCTTTATCATCTTGTCTAATAAAAAATGATAAAATCAGAGAATAAATTGATTGCCTAATTAAATCATTACAGAGTAACCATACTTATCCCCAAGCATTCTTACACAACTTTCTTAATTTTTTGTAAATTTTTTCTTCCTGCCAAAATCATGCGGGCAATTTGTTGATGTAAGTCACAGAACTGATGTTATGCTTCCACCTTTTGATGAATTGTTTTATGGGCTTTTTTTTTTTTTTACTAAATTTCTTTTTATGTAAGTTACTACTCTTTTTGACTCTCTGTGCATTTGGTTTGTGAATGTTTCTAGTGCTTTGCTCTGACCATTAATCATTGTCTGCATTGCTTTTATTTTTCTTTCCTCTCCTTTTATTTATTTTGTTCCATTGAGACCTGTGTTGCCTTATAGTGCCCTCTGTTTGTAATCAGCAAAGCCCCTCCGCGTAAGTTTGAGCAGATTCAACCACCATCTGAATGTATGTAAACAAAAAAAAATCTTAAAGAAAATTTCAGTAAATCTAGCTTAACACAAGTTTTCCATTTTAATTAAAATTCAATATGTTTTAGTCCAATATGTTTGTTATGTTCATAAAAAAATGTAATGTCTCTGTCAAATTGAGTGATGCAAATCATATATGGTATGACATAGATTTCACATATGAGACTAAGCATTCAGGTGTTGCTGAACTGTCATGTGACTTGTGCCACTGTGGCAATTTCATAAGAACTGTCAAAAGGCAATTGGCTTTCATTTCAAGTGTGACAAACTTGAAGGAGAAACGAAATAAAGTAATATTCTCTACAGTCTTGATAAGCCGCTCAGAAAGTTAGAAATCTCAATACAATAATTGTATTTTTGGGATTGTTTCATATATTACGCTCTTCGCTGGTCTTATGTTCGTTGATCCAACAGGATGCTTAGACATAAATTTCCTAAATGAATTCACAAGTTGAGCAGTAACTTAAAACGGATTGGCTCAGTTTTATATTTTAACCTTTCTACACAAATTTACATGTAGCAATACAAAGATCTTCAGGGTTTGCTTATATCAGTCACTCTGAGTTGCAGTGGAGCAATAATTGTGAGTGATAGGTGTTGTATGTAGATGTCAGTTAAACAGAGTATGTCAAAAAGAAAGCTCAAGACCCTGCATGTCCCTTCAAGCCTTTTGATAAATTTACCTTGCATTTTTACATTTCTGTTCTCTCTTTAAGTTCTTTCTTGATTTGATTTGGCCATTGGTTTAGATGAGTGTTTTTGTCATATTTCTTTCCAGATTTTCTTGCTTTGCTTTAATTGGTCATGTACAATTGCCTGTTTGCAAGCAGCCAAAGCTGAATGGACACTAATTTCCTTTCTTTTTCTTCTGCTTGCTAGGAGGGGAATTAGTTATCCCTGTTCTAGTTGAGGATCCCATAGACACCCCCCCTGTTTCCACTCGAGCCCCTTTCATCCCCCTTCCCCCAACCCTACACCCTGTCCTCACCATTATTGAGACCACCAAAGAGTCCCTGTCAATTGCCACCGAAGCGGGGGTACCTTGCTTGTTGGACCAAGGCAGCGATGATTGTGATGATGATGATGGTGATGATGATGGTGATGGCTTGGTGATATCGGGGTTTGGCTCTGGGGAAGCCTTCGACTCTAGCCTTCCCCCGACTGACGATGAAGATTTTTACACCACCTTCTCCCTGGTAACAGATAAGATCTTGACCACGTCGACCTATGAAGGTGGCTACAAAGCTCTTGCGCCCAAGTGGGAAGTAAAGGTCTTTAAACCTAGCAAGGCATCTGAGGCAGGTAGGACTACGACAATCCCGCCTCTGCCTGACTTCAGGAGCTCAGCGGCATCGCCTGTTACGTCTGAGACCAATCCTAAAATCCCAGCTGGGAAAATGAACCACCGTGAGATCAAACCCCAACCGGACATTGTGCTACTACCACTCCCCACATCTTTCGACATGGACGGCACCAAAACAAGGGGGCCATACATCACCCAACCAATGTTGCGCACCATCCCCAGTGCTCTGCCCACTGTGCCGAGTATCAAGAGAGTGCCTCCTGGTGCCTCGGAGGTAATACGTGAGTCCAGCAGCACAACGGGTATGGTGGTGGGTATCGTCTCTGCTGCCGCCCTGTGCATCCTCATTCTCCTTTATGCCATGTACAAATACAGGAACAGGGACGAGGGCTCCTATCAGGTAGATGAAACACGGAACTACATCAGCAATTCTGCACAGAATAATGGCACAGTAGTCAAAGACAAACAGCCCAACACTAAGGGTGCCAGCAACAAGAGACCCAAAGACAAGGACAAGGAATACTATGTATAAAACAAAATCGGAATAACAAAACATAGACAGAACAACATCTGAAAAATCTTGAACAGAAAACAGTGATTTTACACAGAAGATCCTTTAAGAACTCAGACACATTGAGTTGAAATGAATCCATTTCCAAGTTTTGTGATTTGAAGCACACTTAAGCATACGGTAAGCACAGGGAGAAGGCAAATAGGACTCTGGGGACCTTGATACCTTACATTCTGTCTGTCTGGTTGTGGGACATTGCCAGTGTAAATATCTCATTGTTATCCCTCAAGTGACTTTCAGAGGTACAAAGTCCTTGGCGTAAAAAAGGTTAAGGAAAAAAATAAACAAAGCAACCCTTGTCCATTGTAACCCTGTACAAATCAATGATGATCATGGGTAATGGTCATGATTTTGGACATGCATGTGATGTGTGTGATGTAGTACTGATATCTTTGCAAAGAAGAGAACTAAAGGATGTTGTTTTGGAAATGCAAAGTGGGAAAATTGCCATAAAACAGTACTTTTCTAACCCATGATGGAGAAGTGTTCCATTAAACAAATGGTATGTTGGTGTTGTTTTTTATGTTTTTTTTTGTTTTTTTTTGCGATATGTGTTTTAAAGGTTTACTGTGGAAAAAAGACTTCTTTTTTACTTGTATTAACATACTAATTTTTCCTTCATTTCGGCTTTTATTTCTCATCCTTTTCTCTTCCGGTATCTGTCAAGGACTAATTTGCTTATTCTGATTGAGCTCTGTCATGTATCAGCCCATCTTTCACAAATTGAAAATCAGACATTCAACATTAAATTCAGGAATCCCTCTTTCCGTTTTGATTTCTCAAATCACACACACAACTCACAACTGAACAAGACATGACAACTGAAGGAGGGCTGAAATATGAATTTATTTGAGGAAGTCAAAAATGTATATTTTATGTTGTCACAGTCATCTGTGTCAAACAATAAATATGTTTACATATTTTATTACATCATAGATGCAGTTCTTTGTAGCTCATTATTGTACGTAAGTTTTGACATTTTTCATACTCTTCTGTACAAACTGAACAAACATCTTTGTTTATTATAGCTCATCCAGTGAAGTCCAAAAGTCTGAGCCCATTGTTGAAAATCTGATATTCAAAACCTAATATATGAACAGGCAAGTGAACAGAAGGTTTCAGGATTTGAGGAGAAATAATAAATAAACAAAACAATAGTATGAACAACGAAGAAGTAATATTTGTGCACTAATTTCTGTGTTGCTAATCAGATAAGTTAATTTGTCTTACTTTAAATCTGACAAAGGACAGATTTCCACCATTTATGCACACAAATTAAGAGTGATAAAAAAACATCAGTATCTCATTTATAAACCGTATACTTACAGATTTGATCTTAAAATGTGCGTATGCTTAAATTCATGCAAGCGCTCATATTTATAAACGTCTTTGACGTGGAAAAGTACTAAGCATCACGTCAAAGACATGCACAATATATGGAATATGGAACTATAAATTATTCTAAATTATGATTATTGGTGATATTTTATGTTAATGACATTAATTAGGGGTCATTTAAAGAGCAGTTTGCTGAAACCATTCAGTTGCGTACAAGTGCACAAGTATTTATGATTCATAGATTTCGCAGACGTAGATGCTTTTTCTGTTCATACGTTCATTCTATGAATCAAATGAATCAAATTTAGGATGTATAAAAGCAAAATATAAGAATTTTACATCTGTGGTCCCAGACATTTGGACCCAACTGTGCTTGCATAAAGTGTTATGGAAGAGCATTGTATGTTAATCTGTCCTGATGCGATTATTAAGTCAGATCTTTGAAAATCATAAGACGTTAACTGGTAGAAATCCCCCTCCACACAATCAATGATCCATGTTGCTGGTTATTTTACACTGGTTCATGTTTTCTATTCAAATAAGGTTGCAAGAGCTCATAAAAATAAGGTGGATGATGAATTGGATTCATACTGCCACCACATTTTTTAAAACTCATAATTATTATTATTTATTTATTTATTTTTAGTCTATGTCTCATCCTTTGTATTTATGATTTTCACCATGTTAAGCTGTTGTCGTGCAGTTTTCTATGTTTCTTGCATTACGACCATTTGTGCTGGCAGTAGTTGCAAATCCTTTTTTTCTCATGTTTATTCATTCTTTTTTGTTATCATCGCAGCACTCCGAGTTGTGTGCTGTCATTTTGATTTTGTGGGGTTTTTTTCAGTTCATCAGTTATTGTTTTCACACTTGACAAATATGTCCAGCAATAAAACGTTCCCAGTTGTTTTCAAGGGTAGTGTGAAATTTTCTGTTTCTTTCTTCATGTTTCCACAGGATTATGATATTGCAAATAATTATTCATGACTTGATAAAAAAAAAAGTGGTCAAAGGGAATGGGTAACAAATCTATCTGCATTAACTGGTTAAGTAACTTTGACTGTACTGCTAGTGCCACACCGTAAAGTAGACCAACAATCAATATTACAACCAGTTTCCATATTAGAGATTTAAAGTCTATTCTGTGTATCAGACTTTGAAAAACATAATAATTATCAGACTATCATTCGTACACTTCCCAAGTGCAAACATATCATTGAGCAATTATATTCTTTCTCCTTTCATTATCTCCTGATTTATTTGACAGTCCCCCTGCATTATTAAATGATACATGGCCGGGGCATTATGTGAACTGAGTTATGTCTGATCAGTGTTGTGGCTAATGTTGATGAATGAAATGAGAGCATGCAATCATCTTTCATCATCATACTGCAGCTGGAGCCCAAATGGAGCATTTGATGAGCACTCATCACCACTAATAAATGTCTGCTTCACACGGGCTGGCGAAAATTGGGGAAAGCTGCAATTATGAGCGCTTAAGCAATGAGACAGGAGTTTAATCAGAGAAATAGTTCATCCCAAAATAAATATTTTGATATTTAATTAACCCCTCATGTTGTTTCAAATGTGCATTTCTAATGTGTTATTTTTTTTGTAATAAAAAATCTAAGAATCTTCATGTAATTGATATTTTCCCTACCACTGCTGTTGATCTTAGAAAAGACAAAGTGCTGTCAAAACATAAACAGTTAATTTGACTGGTGCACTTCATTTCCTTTTTTCTTTCTTTGTGTAACTGAAAAGTTATGTGTTGTCAAAAGACACATGCTACGAGTTCTGTAGACCAGGGATTTTAAAAGAGCAATCAATATTTAATCATAAAACAATTACCTGTAAAAAAAAAAAGAAAAATGTTCTCACTTTCTTCCAAACAAGAAAGTCAGGTTTAAAACAATAACGGTGAGCAAACAACAGATTTTTAACTTTTGAGTGAACTAATTATTTTTTTTGTTTTGGTCTAAAATGATTTTGTTGGATTTTGACATTTTTTGTATGGAGCCTTGAGAAAAGTATGTTCTGCCAAGTTTTTAAATCTTTCTTAGCTCTATATTGCAGGTAGTCTCCGCTCCCCTTTACAGCTGCTTGTCACACTGCAACCAACTGCACTGATTTAAATTCAGAATGACAATTAGTAAAACAGGAATGACATCCTCAGAGACAGAAACTGTAGATTGGATTTCAAGAAATAAAAAAGTCAGAGATTGTGTGCAGTTTTGGAATTTACAAGACAAAATCCATCCAAATTAAATCAATCAAATTCTACTGTCATAAAAATATAGACTAACTTTGCATCTGGGCATAATGCCTTTTGTTCTCAGAAAACATTAAAGACTGAAAAGGATATGAAGAAGATGGGGAAAAATCTAGCAATTTAAAGGCTTGTTGTGGCACAGCTCCAGCACTGAAAGTAATACAGTATATTTTGTCTGGGAGGATGCAGTTTTGCATTCTGTAGTGTGACTGGATCCAATGAGAATCCCAATGAAGCTGCGAGCATTGCAGCTGAAAGCTGGCACTGAAATCAGTCCCTGTTGATTTCGGCTTGGTTGACGGAAATGCACAGCAGGAGCCCAATGTAATAACACATCCACCTATCAGCATCAACTTCTGTACAGCTGCTTATATACAACAGGCTAAATAATTCACATCAAAGTAATGTCAATCCAACTACTTTATATGAACAACGGTGGACATTTTTTAAAAATAAGATCTACATATGTTGGACAGTTTATTTGCCTGAGTCTTTGCATGTTTGTGTAGGCCTATTAAAGAAAATTAGACTGACGTCTCACTCAGACTATCCTGGTAGTCCCAGCTGAGTGACCAAAAACAACTGAAACAACTTAATACAGTGAGGAAAAGACAGTGAGGAGACAGTGAAAGGCTGTTTTATCATTCATGTTTTAGTATTTGGAATATGACTCAATTGTATGTCACTAAATCATATTTAAATGTATTGACTAAATGTATTGACCTTGTTTTCAACCAGAATCCACTGTCGTTCATTCCACAGCAGAGGGAAGTCGATAATAAGTGTCTGACTGACATTAGTTTATGTGCAGCCTAATAATCCTTTAAACTGGCAACAATATTGAGGAAAAAAAATAAAAATTTTAATCCATCACGAGGCCAAAAATATGTTAATATGCACTCTAACAGTTCAATAGGTATCCATAATGTAGTTTGGAATTTAACTTGTTTTTTTATTAGGGCTGTCAAAAATGACGCGTTAACGGCGTTAATTAATTTTTTTCGTTCATTTTTTTAACGCATTTCACGCATGCGCAGTGTGATGAATTATTTGTCAGGAAAGTGGGACAATTACCTCGGAGTAACAGCACATTGCATCAATGACACGTGGGAACTCTTACGCTGGCTGTATTAAAAACTGAGGAGCATCATTTTGCAGAGGCTTGTAAAGAACAGTTCCTGTCTGTTGCACGTAAGTGGGGGCAAAACGACAACCATTGGAACTCACAGTGCATGCAACATGGTTGCCGCAATTAGTTTTACACGCTATGAACATGAACACATGTGTCGCTCACTTGCTGCAGAGAAGTGTCACAGTGAGTCTTGCTGACAGCGGCTTTGTGAATGCTGTGGTTAAGGCAGTGCATAACAGGAGCAAAGCAGGAGCGGCAGTGCCGCGTGCGATAGTTTCGGCACCGAGTCTATTTTGTCTTGGATCTCAAAGCATAACCTATATAATCTAGCATCTGCATGCAAGCCTTCTATTGCATGGCAAAATGTAGTATTTCTTATACAAACTGTGACAAGGGTCAGACATCCTTTTTCCTGACAGACTCTGCTATTTTTTCTTAAACACATTGAAAACTTTGCTTAAGTTTAAGTAGTGTAAACTGTAATATAGACGGTCGCATTACAAAGTATGCTGGCTATGATATAAATCAAAGCACATGGCACACAGTGTTCGGAGAATAACGTTGGAAATTACGACAGAAATAAGATGCTTGTCTATAGCTTACTGCAGTGCAAGCCGTGGTCCAGCTGTGCGCGACAAACGCTACCAGTGTGATGAAAGCACAATAGGCGCACGCTGCTTCTGCATACGTGCTGCTTACGCGTGCAGTGTGAAACCGGTGTAAAGGTTAAAGATTGTTCTCATTGCAAAGATAAATATTATGGTTTGTTTCAGCTTGATCTAAACCGCCATTATTTGGGTATGTTAATAAACAGACATATTATGAAAATTATGTATCTGTGTCCTGTTATTTATCTTTTGGTATACATTTAGGATTCAGGTGTAGTTGCAAATAGTGATTAATCACGCTTAATCCACTGAAAGTCCTGATTAATTTGATTAAAAATTTGAATCATTTGACAGCCCTAATTTATATATTAGGTTTGTAACGATACGTGTATTCACATTGAACCGTTCGGTACGAGGCTTTCGGTTCGGTACGCATACGAACCGAACGATTCAGAAAAAAATTTTTTAAAAAGAGAATAAATTGTGTAAAATATAATGTTTTCAGTGCTACGCTCAACAATGCAGCGCAAACGACGGGACAGGCAACCCGCTGTCTGCTCCTCCCACCCCCAAACAGACGAAAACTAGAAACACACACATTAACGTTACAAACTATCCCCACGGCATTCAGGTAGCCATTTCCCATTGCCAATTTTACAGTAGCCAAATAAGTTGAATGGAATAATAAGCCAAGCACAGGTTCTGAAAAAATACTGTATTGACATTTGTCTACAGACATATGTTCATCCTTTAAATAAAAGGACACCTCTTGCCCTTTGAAGCCACGACCAATTCCAGCTGCATTTCAACCCAGCATCCAGCTGTTTAACCAGAGCTGCATCGTTCTGCCCTAACACACTGAAACAATGTTTGTATTAGCATTAACGATACTTTAGCATTAAATGTAACTTACTCTCTTAAGGGTACGTTCACACAAAACGTCTAAAAACGAGTGGAAAACGCGAGGCTCGCGCTTCTGTAGCATCTGCTGTTACTAGACAACCATGAAGGCGCTGTCAGTTATAAAAACATTTCTACTTTGGATTTTAAACTGCGTGGCTCTGTTGAAAATAAAGATGTGAATGTGAACAAGCATGTGATCGGCCCCTAAGCCTTTGGTGACACATAAACACCACAAAATTAAATAGTGGATCTCTACCCTGTTGTCTTCTCCCACGCGGATTGTCAGTGGATAGCTGTCACACCGTCACTCACTCACCTGTTCCTGGATCAGCCTGTACCGAAAACACTTCAATCACCTGATTACTAACAGCTGCCAGTCATCAAGCCACACCATTTAAAAGAGAGCTCAACCAAACATTCAATAGCTGAGCTCGAGGTCAAACGTTCGATCCCTCTCTGCTCCTGGAAAGGAAATACACGGTTTGAAGGAACTAAATCAAAGACTGAGTATACTTACCCTTTTACTTACCTGCAATGCCATTTATGTTGGAATTAAACTCTGTTGTGTTGGATATTTCTAAACGAAAGAAACCGCAGCTTCAACTGTCTGCTTCCTTGGTTGTTTAATAAACCTCATTTGAATTGAAGTAACCGTGTTTGTCTTACCTGAGCGTGACAATAGCGCACACGGTCTACTAACTCGGGACACTCAGCTTTCATGATTTGAAATGGCTCGAATCCAGTTTTTATTAAGTTGTAATTAATCAATAAATACCATTCAAGACTGGCTTTTCCAAAACATACTTTGTGTTAGTTTTAATAAAGAAAATCAAAGAAATTAACTTTTTTTTTTTTTTTTTTTTGCTGTATCGAAAACATACCGAACTGTGACGCTACTGTATCGCATTGAACCGAACCAAGATTTTTGTGAACCGTTACACCCCTAATATATATAGTGTGGCAGGCAGGAATCAGCATCGCTCTGGCACAGCCATAGCACCTGGAACTCGTTGCCGCGGGCCAATCGGTCACAGCCAAAGCCATATAAAAGACGGACCAAAACGGCGGTAGAATGAGAATCGTCTCCACTAATGCTGTGTTTCACTAACCTTGCTTTCTATTTGATCCTCAGAAGACTCGCTGTGACCGGTTTGTTTCACAACTTGTAAATAAATCCACCCTACGGGGAACTTGCACCTTAATTTGCTTTTTGGGTTCTTCTTTGCCAGTTGACAGTGGTGGAGAATGCACACAGTTTGTTTACACCGGCATTTCCCTGAGACGCTAACTTCCGCATTCTGTTTTACAGGCGCGCGCTCCTCCCCCGCGTATAAGCTCCCTGGTATAATGAGCACACTCGCACTCTGAAGAGGGCAGCCTGGAAAATGGAGCACAGCTGGAGGGAGAAGATCGACCGTGTCATGCCGTTAGTCCGGGAACACCAAGCCAAAGCTCAGCAAACCAACAACGAGTGTACAACCGGGGCGGCGCAACTGCGGGAGTTCCAACCGGGAGAAAAGGTAACGGTCCTAGTCCCCACCGCCGCGGGGCCCCAGCTACATTTCAATGACTGATGGACGTCATTCTAAGACCCCAACAGAGCTACATTGCCGCTTATATTGACGACGTTGTCATCCACTATGAGGCATTGGAGGACCACCTGGACCGATTGCGGAGGGTGCTACTGGAGCTTCGTTGGGCTGGACTCAACGCCAACCCCCATAAGTGCCATCTAGCTATGTCCGAGGAGAAGTACCTGGGCTTCACCGTGGGAAGGGGCCTGGTGAGACCCCAGGAAGCTAAAGTCCAAGCAGTTCTGGAAGCCCTGCGTCCCGTTAATAAGACCCAGGTATGAACTTTCTTGGGGTTGGCGGGGTATTACCTTTGTTTTATTCCCAGCTTTTCCTCTATAGCTGCCCCCCTTTCAGACCTGACCAGGAAGGGACACCCGGAGAAAGTTCGCTGGACGGAGGAGATAGAAAGGACCTTCCAGGACATCAACAGGGCTCTCACCACAGAGCCTGTCCTTCGAGCCCCTGACTTTAATTGCCCCTTCCTGTTGCAGCCGTGCTTTCACAGATACAGCAGGGAGAGGAGCATCCGATCATTTACATCCGCCGTAAGCTGAACCCAGCCGAGAGAAAGTATGCCACGGTAGAGAAGGAAGCCCTCGCCATCAAGTGGGCAATCCTGGAGCTCCGCTATTACCTGCTGGGCCGTAAGTTTTCTCTATTTACAAACCATGCACCCTTAAAATGGACGGCCCGGACGAAGGACACCAATGCCCGGGTCCATGATGGTTCCTGGCGCTCCAGGATTTCCACTATGATGTGTGCCACCGGTCGGGTACCAGCAACAACAACACTGATGGACTCTCTCAGATCTGGGCTGCTTACGCAGGTCTGTCTGGGTTAACTCCCCACCCACCCCCTCTATCCCCGCTCTTGTCTGCCTCCAGGACCGGGGGGGGGGGGGGGGGGCATCCTGGTGCTGGAGGCAGACAATTGTACTGATGTTCTGTTGACAGAGTTTTTTGTCTGAATATGGCTGTGAGGTATCACCGTTTGGTATTGGGGAATTTTAATGGGTCGTCCATCAGAGGGCGGAAAATATGGAAATCAATATTTATACAGAAAAACGTGTATTTTAAGTTATTTTTTAACCTAGTCAAAATAACTCAAATGCATTTTGATTTAAATTAATTGGACTGTCCAACGAAAAAACATTATTTAATTTAATTTATTAACAATTAATTTTGAACAATGAGATTCTTCGCAGGGTGACAGGTTTTACATAAAAGGTCCTTTCGAACTGGAGAGGGGGCTTAGAGTTCTGAAGTTATAGTATATTTGCAAGGTACATCAAGGTACATACACATTTTTAAGAAAAAATTTGATCTGTAATGACATGACCCATTTAAAATACTGGCATTAGTTTAATATTCTACCTCCTGCAATTCACCAGACATGCTTTTTGGCTTCACTCTGTGATGTCTTTCAGAAGGCACCTGCCTCCCCGAGCGCACCTCATCCTCGATCTCCTGTATACGTCTCTCCAACCGTAATGAAACCTAAGACAAAAAGAACAGGTCAAAACTGACTCTGTTGTGCTACTAGAAAATACAGGCCACCAGGGTACCACACAGACTTTATTAAAGCATTTCCTGATTTTCTAAATGAGTTAGTACTGGACACAGATAAAGTTTTAATTGTTGGTCATTTTGATATTCTTGTTGATAATGAAAAAGATGCATTAGCGTCAGCATTTAAAACATTCTGAACTCTATTGGGGTTAGACAACACATGTCATGACCCACTCATTGTCAAAATCATACTCTAACATCAATTACATGTAACAGTATTAGATCTAATGGTGTTGAAAATTTGCAGCTAAGTTATGAAATTTCAAATCATTATCTAGTCTTGTGTGCACTCCATATAGGTAAAACCGTAAACTCTGTAGTATCCTCACAATTATATTCCTTCTTAGAGAAAAATGGTATCTGTGAGGATTTCCAGTCAGGATTTAGACCGTA
>JAUMHG010000067.1:3453480-3467392 GCA_032359395.1 Enteromius anoplus
TAAAGATGGGTCGTGGCTGGGTCTTCCAACATGACAATGACCCAAAGCACACAACCAGGAAAACCAAGGAGTGGCTCTGTAAAAAGCATATCAAGGTTCTGGAGTGTCCTAGCCAGCCTCCAGACCAATCCAGTTGAAAATGTGCCCTGCCTTATCATTGTTATTCTGTTGCACTGTGGTGCTTCTGTCAGTAAAACAAATTCTGGTTCTAAAAATGGTTCTACGAACGGTATAGAACGGTTACAGTAGTATTTCCACCTAAGAATGGTTCAATAAGGCACAATTACAAAATGCTCTACTATGCTGGTATAATGTGTGTAGTGACATTGCCATTCAGCATATGTCACTTGTTTGTTCCTTGTTACTGTCTGTTGCTCACAAAGCACACTATTTAAACTGTTAAATGTCTGATCATCCTCCATAATGCGGTTGCTTTTTACATCTCATACTGTATGTAAACACTTGTTACCAAAGCAACAACTGATGCAGTTGTATTACAAGCTCTGTTATAGGGCTGAAACGATTCCTCAAGTAACTCGATTACAAAAAATGATCTAGGCAAAATCCTCTGCCTCTAAGCCTCTATTAATTAATTTTAAAGTTCATGTCACGTTTTTTTTGCAATGATTTTTGCATTACTGTGACAATGCACTGAGTTCGGAAGTGGAAGGAAACAGCGGTGTTTTGATTTGAGAGCACGAACACAGACTAGTGCGGGCTGGGTAATGGAAGCGAGCAATAACCATGGCGATGAGCAAAGAGACCAAATGGACAGGATGAAATCAGGTTAACTTTATGGTAATGAGCTATGACGCGGTTTGGCGTCAACCAGTTAGAATGCAGAAGTCCACAGCTTGGCAGGGCGGCAAGGGCACGATTACACTATACCTTAATATTTATCAGCTTATACCACGGCTACTTATCAAAGGAATGTGTTTACTGTCAAAAAAGTTGTGCATGACTTTTACGATTAATCATACGTAATACTTTTTCAAAACCATGGCTTGGATGAATACTTGATACTTTAGAATACTGAACATTGAATAAATTGTTGTAATCATGTCCCTAAGTCTAACAGGTGGGGTAATTTTAGTTTGATTGCAATGAATAGGGTTTATAAATGCAAAGCCATGAACTTACTGTATGATAATAATATTTTGCCTAATATTTAATATTAATATTAACATTTTTATAAATATCATGAATAAATATAAATATTTTTTTTCCAAAAAAAAACCCAATTAGTTGTTAATTTTAAGAGACCGGTCTTATTTTCTCTTGCATATTTAATATTGCTCTTTAATTAAGCAAGAACAGAGAATAGAAGTGTTAATTTTAAGAGGCCGGTCTTATTTTCTCTTGCAAATTTAATATTGCTCTTTAATGAATAAAGAACAGAGAATAAAAGTGTCAATTTTCAGTAGAATACTCGATTGTTAAAAATATTCGATAGCTACAGCCCTACTCTGTTATCAACCCTTCAGTGGACAATTTAAATGTAAGCTCAGAATCAAGTGTAACTCCTAGATTTTTAACCTCAGTTTTAGTCTGTAGTGCCAGAATTCCCAGACTATTAAGAACATTTTTTTTCTGCCGTTCATTGCCAACAATTAGAATTTCACTCTTGTCTTTATTCAATTTCAGAAAATTTCTATTCATCCAGCTAACAATGCTCGCTAGACAATTCACCAGTTTATTTACCGCACCGGGATCCTCTGGCCCTAAAGATATGTATAACTGGGTATCATCAGCATAGCTTTGGAAGCTGACTCTGTGCTCTGCAATAATTTTACCCGATGGCAACATATATAAAGAGAAGAACAGAGGGCCAATTACAGAACCTTGTGGTACACCAAAATGAATATCATGTACTCCTGATACATGGTCCCCTAAGCTAATAAAATACTTCCTTCCCTTTAAATATGTCTTAAACCAATTTAAAACAGTCCCAGTTAAACCAATATATTCCTTAAGAGGATTTAAAAGTATATCATGGTCAACTGTGTCAAAAGCAGCACTTAAATCAAGGAGGACAAATATAGAAATATTATTTATGTATTCTCAGATCATTTACAACTTTCACTAAAGCAGTTTCAGTGCTGTGCCCTTGTCTAAAGCCCGACTGAAACTTTTCATAGATATTGTTTCCCATGAGGAAGTCATTTATCTGTTTAAAAACAGCTTTTTCTAAAATTTTGCTCATGAGAGGTAGATTGGAGATGGGTCTATAGTTACTAAGAATTGAACTATCCAAGTTGTGCTTCTTAAGTTGGGGTTTAACAACTCCCGTTTTAAGTATTTCAGGGAAAACGCCTGTTGCTAATAATTTTCAGTATCGAGAAGCGTTAAAAATATATTTTCAATAACTTCTTTAAAGAAAGAAGTAGGAATAGGATCAAGAACACATGTGGCATTACCTAAACAACTTAATATTTTATGTAACTCAAATTTGTTTATTTTATTAAAAGAGTTCTTTGTGAATTGAAGGCTAAAAGATGCAGAATCCTGAAATGGACCTAATGTCTTGGATATACTAGATCGAATATCAGTCATTTTTGTATTAAAAATATAGACATTTATGTATGTACAAGTATGATATGTGCAAATTTTAAATGTAAAAAATATGTGTGTTAAATGTTTATTGCCAAGTGTTCATGAGATGGATTGCCTGTGAGAAGTAATTTTTCCTGTGTTGGGTCGTTCTGGTGCTCAGAACTCTGTAGTGTCAAACAGACAGCAACAGTTCAAAAATGTGAGGGGGTCCAGAATGTTTTTTTTAATCCTCTTGCTCATTCTGGATGAGTACAGTTCTTGGGGACTGGGAAGGGTTGTACTATATTGAGGTGCAGAGGATGGATTCAGTGATGCCTGGGTAGAACTGATTTAGCAGCTCTTGTGGCAGGTTGAACTTCCTCAGCTGGTTTTGTGATGCATTATGCTTAGGGGCGTGGAAATGTTGTCACAATAACAGACCAGTATGTAAAACTCCAGAAATGAAGATTTCACATACTTTTAAAAAAACAGTGTTTAGTTGTTACTGACCCCTGAAGTGTTTCCAGATAAGTGTGCCATATGCATCAGACGTTTAGCCAACTGTCCGTGAGAATGATGAGGCTGTGACTAGGAAGAGGGGGGTTGCAGGAGGTGTGAATGGTGTTTTTTTTAAGCCAGCAATAAAACTTGTTTGGATCGTCTGCCAGTTGTGGAGTCTCCACCGAGCTGGGGGATGGTGCCTTGTAATTGGTGATGTCTTTCAGACCTTTCCACACAAGTTGTTTCACTAGAAGAGAACTGGATCCGTAGCCTTTCGGAATAATTCATCTTTGCCATTCTTGTCATCTTTTTACAGTCCTTAATACAGGTTTAATGCATTTCAGTTTCTGCCTGTAGGTCGGTAAAAGATGAACCAAACTGCCCATGAGACAGAGCAATATGCATTCTTTATTTTGGTGTGCCAGTATATTGCTATCTCTGGTGGAACATGTAACATACTATCTGTATTTGGCAATTCAATTTCTGTACTGTCTGACATTCACGAGCATGCAGACTTGCTTCCCCTCTCTGTGCGCCCTGAAGCGTCTGATTAGCGCTGCTGCTCAATAATCTGTTATAGCATTTGAGCGAATCAGACACACAGTTATTTGTTATATTTAACAAATTCGTCTTTACTTGATGTTACTGAAAGTGTATATTATTTGTTGACACCTACGTAACATATTAGTGTTCTTACAATCTCTACTAATTTGTTTATCAACCTCCAATCCAGGCTGTTTTGGGTCACCGCTGACTTCCATATTCGGAAAAAAACACAATGTAAGTCAACGGTGACTGAAAACAGCCTGGTAACAAACGTTCTTCAGAATATCTTCCTTTTTGTTTGGCAGAACAAATAAATTCATACAGATTTGGAACTACTTGAGGGTAAGTAGATGATGACAGAATTTTTATTTTTGGGTGAACTATTCCTTTAATTAATTAATAAACTAATGTTAAATAATGAAGTAATGAAATAATGAATGACAGAATAAAAAAGAATGTTAAAATAGCTAGCCTATTGGGACTAAATATTAAAGTAGTTGGCGCTGTGATGAAAACCACTGCGAATAAAACAAATCTGAATAGATATTTAAATAATTTCAATTCGAAAGTAGCACAGCTGCATTTTTTATGTTTTTTTTAATGAGGGTAAAGGCTGAAGTTCATTGATATAGCGAATATCGGCACATGTCTACTTACATAAATGTAAAACCTTTTCCTACAGTTTACAGCAGAGCTAAGGTAGATTTTTATCCCCAGAAAAACTGTAATTATATTTGAATTCATTAATAGAGTGAGTAGCTTCTTCAGTAAAAAATAACAATAACACAAACAATTAAGTTTGTATTACTTTCCTCTTGCTGCACCGAAACTATACCGATGATGTTTAAAAAATTAAATACGTACTGAACAGTCATGTTTGTTTATTGTTACAACCCCACTGTTAATAGAAACTACTATAGATAAGATAAAAATTATCTGTATGTAACATACAGATTTTGGAAATAAAACCTGATAAAATATGACAATAAGTCCCTGAGAGCTGGATGATGTATCCATCAGTCTGAGACAGTACGAAGCAACAGCTGTGTAATGATACATGATATCAGCTAGAGAATAGATTTTTAAGAGCTGGGCTTAACAATATACCTTAACCTCAGCAAGCCAGCGATGGGAATCCTTCTGCTGTCCTGGAGTCAAGGTAATGGCCTAAAATACAACAGAAGTAAAGCTGTTTTGCTATACAAATTATGCATGAAAGAAAAAACTAAAAAGAAATACTTATGTATACGATGGCGTTTTAGTGCCACAATTTTTTTTTTAAATAAATAAATAAATATGATTTTAAAACTATGATATTAAAGTCATAATATTTTGAGAATAAAGTCGTAACCAAGACAATAAAGTCGGTCTAGAGTGGGAGCACAAGGAGATATTCCAAAGTCTCAGCTTTCAAAATATAAATCTAATTTATAAACTCCATTATAAATTAGTCTATAGCCTGTTTTCCCATAACTTCTGATGTTCCTTAACTTTTATATCTTGCTGTACACTTGAAACAAAGAGGAAAATCACATTAATTTGAAAGATCAGCTGTTTTATTTTTCAAGCAACAAAGCAGAACATTATTGTGATTGCTGGGTGTCTGGCATGCTACAAATAATAAATATAAGATGTTAAACATTATACCCAATCATTTACTGTATTATAGGCTACCATGAATAAAACAGCTTGTGAATAGTCATGTTAACGTATTAGCCTACCTCAGAAAACAAAACAATATAACTTATGTTAATGAGCTGGAGTCCACGTTAAACATTAGAAAGTTTTATTAATGGGCTACATGTGATGAAGTAAGATGAAGCTCGGACGCAACAATATTCAAATATGCCTAAATTCCAGTGGCCTTCTCTCAATCCAGGTCATTTGCAAGTGCACTATACTAAACATTATAACTTTAATTTCAAAGATTTAAATTCTTGGAACATTTCTTCTTTATTCTCGTCGTATTTCGACTTTATTCTCGTTGTATTTCGACTTTAATCTCAAAATATTACAACTTTAATCTCGTAGTTTTCTATTTTTTTATTTATTTTTTTGTATAATGAGGCAATTTGTACATCTCTGCAGAGGTCAAAAGAAGAAAAAAAATATTCTGAATTGTTCAGGTTCAATTTCTTCTGATGATTCTTTTTTTTTTTTTAAGACAGTGACTAGCTACTGGAGGACAGGAAACCTCAGAGATCTTGGGCTCTGAGGGAGAATCACACAGATGATTCACTTTGGAAAGCAAAAATGAACAGATTTACGAATTTCTCATTTAGAGCTATGTTGTACACCTCCAGAGTAAGCGATCACGGGATGTGTCTGTCACCTTTTAGAAAAGTGGACATGTAGAGGAGGATTGTATACCCTTGACAGCTCATTTGTCACAGACAACAATGTTTAAACACGGCCATGCCGGTTTAGACTGCTGACACAAACAGGGGAAGAAGGCCATTTTGTCACTTTTTTTTTTTTTTTTAAATCAAAGGGTGCTGCCAGCAGCAGATAAAAAGGTGTGAAGGATGCAGAAGAACATTAAAGATTGAATATAACATGGATGTTGACAGCTCGAGCTGATAGAAAATAAAGTGTACTTTAAAAGCCCTCAGAAACAAATATAGACAACCTGCAAAATGCAACCTGCTAAAACTGGTCAATGCTCAGGAGCAAAACCAGTCAGTCAGAGGTTTAAATGTAATTTAATTTATTAATAAAATAATCAATATATTACCAAATGGTATTAGTTACCATTAGTTAGTTATTAGTTAATTTACTTGAGTTTCGGACCGAATGGTTCATTAATGTTATAGTAAATGAGTCTATTTAAAGATAGTTATTTTAAATGAATTAGCCTAACTAAGAAACAAAAATCATTTTGAATCAATGATGGTAAATAAATACTTGAATGGATACAGACATCAAATTAATTGTTTTGTTTCAAATGCGTTGTGGTGTATAAAGCCAAATGCCTTAGTCAGTGTCCGAATAATTCCGGATTGGTCTGTGTGTTTTTATCATAGTTTATGAGTAAAATTTTTTAGAATGGTAAAAGACAGCTTTAACCATTGTTGTAATTAACAATAGGTGTGTCACTTGGGGGTAGGGTTGCCAACTCCCTGAAAAATAAGTAAGGGACACATCGCTGGCAGGGCCGGCCAACCCGATTGCCTTCAACCTTCCCGGCGCAGGGATTGTTTTTTTTAGCCCCTTTTTTGTGTTTGAAAAACGATTTTTTTAACTATTTGACTTGAACCTGATAGATGCATAAAGGGGTGGGAGATATGGAAAAAATATCGTATCACGATTTTTCCTAGGGACATCGTGATTCACGGTTTTAATCTCTATTCTTTTTTTGAAGTTGGTTTTTAAGACAATTTTGCAAATTACAGAGCTAGGGGTGGGCAATATGGCAAACATATGATATTACGATTTTTTTCAAAAATATCAGAATTTTTTCATGATTCTTTGTCATTGATTTGACCATTTTGCAAGTTGTCTGAGCAGTACAAACAAACTAATTTGCCTTTTGTATAAAAACAAAGCCTTTCAAGGTAACAAAGTATAAAATAAAGAAGGGCAGATATTTAGGCCAAAATGAGCAAAGATAAAACTCGTTGTTATTTTATCTTTGTCATTCGAATAAATACACATTACAAATAAACATAATATGAATAAAACAAAAGTGTTTTTATTTTTCAGGAAGAGTGGGTGTATTCAGCAGTATTGAATTAACAAACATGAAAGATGAAACACTATATACTTCTACACTACATACATCATTTACTCACTTCTTTTTTCTGTTGGACATTGTATTAAATTCAATGAGGACCAGCTACTGTTTGGTTACTCAAAATATCTTATTTTGTGTTTAGCACAAGAAACAAATAATACAGGTTTGGGATAACGTGTGAGTGAGCAAATAATGACAAAATTATAATTTTTGAACTCTCCCTTTAATGACAAGCGGCGGCATGTTTTGTTCTGTCCCTTTAAGAGCTGCACGCATCTAATATACTGGCACGTTTTCTCTTTATTGTTTTCTTTCACATTAGACACAAAACACTGTGTTTAACGCTGTGTTTTTTTGACAGTATTACCACAATCACATGTGATAAATATCTTAGTTTAGTAATTAGGCGCTATCTGACAGGCTTTTAGTGGGCGCGCTTCTGGTGTAACGTTACGAGCTGGAAAGCGCATCCAGAAAGCACACATGAAATGTTTATTCGACAAGACTTTAAAGTGAATAATGTATTTTTGTGTTTGCGAATAAGTTTAGTATCCGATAAGTGTAATTCTACCACTGAGTTAACACTGATGTGAATGTTTTTTTTTTTATTTTTGATTCTCATTTAAATACAGGACAAAGTGCGTCCCTTTTAAGCTCAACATGGGACGCTTACTTTAGTTTCTAAATACGTGATTTCGTATTTTAAGGGACGGTTGGCAACCCTACTTGGGGGAGTGGCGCCCAAACAAGTTTGAGAAAAAAATAAAATAAGCAAATAAATAAAAAATAATAATAATAATAATTTTTTGTTAATATTTAATTTATTTATTTAATTAATTATTATTTCGAATATGATGTTTAACAGACAAGGGAATGTTTTCAAATTATTTCCTATCATGTTTTTTTCTAGCAATCCAATAATCCAAATTTTACTCTTTTTAATGTCTTTGTGTGTCATTATTCGCCGTTTTTTCATGGTTGCTGTCATTTGAATGAAAACAAAATCTAACCGACGCCTGACAGGGGTAACACTGATCCAACAAACTCCAAAAGACTAGTCTTTCCAACAAACTAGTCTGTTGGAGTTTATGGACGTTTGTCTGTGCGGTGTGAATTGGCCTTTATATGTATAAAATGTTTGTGCATTTTGGTTTCTTTGGTTTCTTTTAAGTGATATCCAAAAATATGCATAAAAAAAAATAGGTGAACGGAAACATTGTAAGTCAGATGCCAAAATGGTACTTGTCGCTTGGCCAGATTTCGTTCACAGTCCACATACCTTATAATCCAAGTAGTAAGTTCATCAGAAAAAGCTAAATGTACTCTTACAGCATACAAATTAGGGTTGGGCGAGGTCGACCAATTTGGCATCGTACGATGTCTAATGTGAAACATTGCGATGGAGGATGATATCGTAGTAGCTGTAAGGGGGATGGGGTTTAGTTGAAACTAAAACACCAAGCCCCGCCCCACGATTGACAAAACAGTGTTCGCGTGAGCAGGTGAGAGAGGATTGAGCTCAGGAGTGCTCGTGCGCGAGGGTTTGATATGAGCTCACGGCCCCGTTTCTTCGCATGTACATCTGTTTTCCTTTCGCGGAGATGATTTACCGCGCTTGCAAGCATCAATGATGCGCTCGTTTATTAATGGCATAGATTTGCCACCATAGATTAAGTGGGTTTTTGCGAGCTGGTTGCTGCTGCTGCGGCGGGGCGGAGCATCGCGATGCCGGCTCAGCATCGTGATGTCTATCGGCCATCGGCGATGGACGATGGCATCGTCTTTCGACCCAACCCTAATACAAATTTGAATGCAGCTTTTTCTATACAGCAATATATGCGTTTTTAGTGTAGTGCAGTGTGTGTGGAGGAGGGTACTTGTAGCTTGGCGGCTGAGTCTTTTGACAAACACTGGCAGGCTGAGTCAATCTGAGTCCCTATGGCATGGAGGATGGAATCCTGCTCCATCTGGAGACATCTGAACCTCTCTTGCAGCTCCGCCATGGAGTGCTCTGCACTCTGCCTCCTCTCCTCCTCCCTCTCTGCTTGCTTTCCCTACATAGGAGACATTAAGACAAAATCTGAGACATGCCTGCACATTTCCCAGCAAGTAAGAGAAACACACTTACATGTATCCAGATTGATCTACTCTATTCAAAAGTACTACATGTTGGTACTTGAAAACTGTGTATTGTGTTTCAATAATAAGTTATTCGAAATACAATAGTATAGATCACCCTTTCTTTTTTCTTTTTTACCCTTTTTATTATTATTTTTTATTTTTAAGATGACACAAGTACATTTTTGCCTGTGATTAATGCACTAGTGTCATTAGATTCACTTCTTTTGACTGAATGCATTTGTCTAGAAGCCACTTTTCTGTTTTTGTGGAATGTTTTTAAAAGATTTATAAAACTGCAATAAAGGAACAGTTCCACTATTTAAAAGATTAGCCTACACTGTCAAAATAATATGTACAAAAATTGTTTGAGTGTTCATTCTTTCACCCACCATGTGCTTTTGCATGTCTTTGACATGCACTTTTTTTTTTTCTTGTGTTGTTATGTTCAGTGTAAACAACTTTTTTGTTGTTTTTGTTTCCATGTGCTGTGTGTTCTCCTTAACCTTTACCTTCACATCCAGCTCTTGTTTGAGGGCGTGGCATTTGCAGAGGAGCTTAGCATGATTTTCCTCGCTGGTGCATAGCTGTTCCGTCATTTTATCACATTCCATCTTCATTTTATCTAGCTTCAGCTGCAGAGCTCTTCTCAGTTCACTATCGGCCACAGCCTCTGACTACACCAGCAAAGAAACAATATTATCACATTGTTTCATTTCTTCTTAGAAACAATTGTAGATTTCCACAATCCCTTTGGGCATGATCTTGATCTCTGGTAAAAACCTGCTTATATTACCCAACAGAGGCCACAAACAACACAACAGGTTTAAATGTTCAAGCCTAAAGCCAGCTTCAGTCAAAATGCAACTCCTTGCATAAAGCAGGGCATCTAAAAATAGCTCTGTCTAAGCTGTGGACAGCACCTGCCTGTTGGGTGTATACCCACATCCATTTTCCATTGGAGAAAAAAAAAGTTTAATTGCAAGACTTTTGACTTTTTTTGCAGACAACATAATATGCATGCTTGCTGTTTTCAATCAGTTTTTTAATTGAGTAATTAATTAATTACTACTAGTAGTAGTAATATAAAGACAGATTTAGCTGTATAATTGAGCAACCAAATTTGAAATCCTAATTGTATTATGTATTTGTTGTTTGTCCTGGACAAGCAGACAACAATTAATTGCAAGCCCTGCTCAGAAAAAAACAACAACTTTTGGGTGAGTAAATAATCTCAGAACTTTAATTTAAGGTAAACTATTCATCTAATCGTGTATACAGGATAGATATGTTCTGTAAGTGATATTCAAACCTTAAGATCTCTGACTAGAGCCTCCAGTTCTTCACGCTCTCGCTGATATAATCTCAGCTTTTCCTGTACATCTCTGTCTTGTTGAGCTTTTCCTTCTTGCTGGGTCATTCGAAGGTGGCTTAGCTCCCTCTGATGTACCTGCCTCTCCAGTTCCAACTGTCGCCCAAAAGAGAGGCTCTCTTCCTGAGCCACAGCAAGCTGTTTTTCTAGATCCTTCTTAGAGCTCTCCACCTCAGCTAGTCTGGCAGCTAGGTCAGCTCTTGCAGCACTTAGGTTCTTGACTGAGCCCTGGAGATCCAACAAAGATCTCTGTTCCTCCTCTTTCCTATGCTCCTGAAGTTCCACAAGCTTCTGCAGCCTGACGTTTTCCTCTCTCATACGGACCTGTAAGGAGATTTGCTTCTGTGCCTCCTCTTCCAGGCCTCTCAAGGTTTCCCGAGCCTCTTGAAGCTCTAGTTCTGAATTGACATGCTGTGAACGAGTTTCAGTAAGATCCACATTACAGCGGTGTACATCCTCTTCACGCTGAGCAAGACGTCCAAGAGCATCAGCCAGCTGTTGGCGTGCACCCTCGAGCTGCTGGCTAAGAATGCCTTCTCTCTCTTTGCTCTGAAGAACAGAACAGATTAAATACATAAATAAAATAAAAAATATATAATGCCAAATGGCTGACAAAAAAGGCTGAAAAACCCACTAACAGTGATGCACTGTCTGGTTCTTAGTCTGTTTCTCATGAGAGCACATGGAGCGCACTTCAGCCTCTCCGCACAAACATATCCCACATTTATTATTATGGCGAATTATTAACATGTAAACATTGTTATAGGCTTGAACTGTTTTAGTAGGTATATCTAGAGTTTTATTTTACTATTTTACTATATTACTATATTTTACTATATTACTATTTTAATAAAATTTACTTTGTTTGCAGATTAATGTCTGCCTATAGACAGCGTCTTTTCGTTTTATTTTAGTATTGCATCGCTCATTGCTTTAACGTTTAAAATAGAGTTCAGGAAGATGTATGGAACTGCAACCATTAGCTTTGTTTAGCTCGTAAAGTCTTGTCTCTTGTCAAAAGGCTCATGGCAACCGCAGACTTAGATGAACTGGCAGCAGCGACGTCTGTATCCGTACCGTTCATATCAATGAGAGCTTAATCTCCCTGCTCCCATGTGAATGATTGAGAGATTCACACCTCTATCAAACGTCCACCCCCTCCAGCCAGAGTCAGTTCAGTAAGGCCACTTCTACCTGTGGATTTTGGCAAACTTAACACGTGTGTTTGAGCGCGGAATATAAGGATCATTTAAATAAACATGGACTGAACTTAGTGACTGAATAAACGACGATATACAGTACAGTAGTTACTAGAAAAATCTTAGATTTTTTTTGTTACTTAAATACGCCATCATTTTATTGATAAAAATGTGTATGAATCCTAATAACAGAGAGTGATCGATTACACATGAACAGTGGTTGTGTGGTCTTTTTGTCGCATAAATTGGATTTAAATGAATCTGTAATTGTCTTATGTTTTATGTGTACCAGTTTTTTTTAATAAAAGATTCCCGGTGAATTGTCATTTGTTAGCCTACATTACATGTTTTACTATTTATCATTTAGACTATTTATTTTTAACTGATACCTAATATAAACCTAAATACATATTCAGTATTTGAGGCCTAAGCTAGCCAGGCAGCGCTCCGAGATTGAGGCGCTGAGAAAGTGGCGGCACATGCTGGAGAAAGTGAAGTTTCCAGGTTATAACTGCATCTGTCTCTGTTGTAGACTTGTGAAGATTTACTTTTAATGCGGATCTCTTTATTCATCTCACTTACAATCATTTTAATAATAAAAGAGACACGCATCTGCCAGAGAGACAAAAACTACAGCTTACTTCTATTTCTACGTAGTACTGTCCGCCGCTTTCTGAAGAGCGCTGATCACAAAAATGAACTGAAGTTCTGAAGAGAAGCTGCTGTTGCGGTGTCAGTTTTGAAAATTTTTGCTTTAATTATCCAACAACAAACAAACAAAAGCACAAAAACATTTGTAATCAACATTGTAAAAAAACGTTGAAGCCAGAACTGCCAAAGTGATTGGGGATGCCAAGCATACGAAAAATAATGTAAATTTGTTAACCCATCATCAGAAAGTTTAACTGATGCACTGCTTATTTTCGTTTGCTGCATGTTTTAGTAACACAGTGTAAATTAATTCTCACATAACTTCAATTTTATTCACACACATTTTTGACTTTATAAAACAATTATCTAGAGTCTTGGTGGTAATAGTAGTAGCAACTATTTTTTTTATTTTTAACAGAATATTATTTATTATTATAATTTACTTAATTACTTCCTGGAATTTCTATCATCATAGTCCCTAAACATAAAATAAGAATACCTTGTAAATGCAGATCACGTGATATAACTATATATGTAGCTAGGCTTTTCTCTGTTCGCACAAGCTCTGCATGTGATGAAAATCCTCATGTTCAGATGTTTCAATTGATGTTGCTTTAATAAGTTAGAATTTTTAATGTTTTAATTTTCTTTTGAAGATGGAAGTTGTAATGTGTAACTGCACGGGACGCCGGCAGATCACTTGATTTTTCTCTTATAAAAGTGGAAACAGCTTACAGTACTTGCTCAAGAATAAGACATTACTCAAAACTGTTCTAAATATTTATTTTCTTTGCGTATATTCACTATAAAAAAACAGCTGTGTATTTGTTAACAGAGGAAACTATTGGATGCCGCTTTCTACAGAGCGAATCAAGGAAATAATAGTTTACTTTTTGCATTTTTTCATGGTTTTGTTTATTTATTATTTGTTTATAAATATATATTTCGCATAAGGGCGTATTTAGGCTATTGTTTTTCTCTGTTCGCACAAGCTCTGCGCGTGAGTGATGTGAATCCTCACGTTATGCTGCTCTTTTTTAAGGGTGATGTCCTGTTGACATGTTATTTCACCTTTTATAAATTAATTTTCTAAACAGTCATCTAGATTATTTTTAAGGGTGTTATATTATAATGTTGTTATTGTTTTATTTGGGTATTTTATCTCTATTTAACAAAACAAAATTGGGTAACACTTTATAATAACTACACACTATGAATGATTAGTTAAGCATTAGTAAGCATTTATTTCATCCTTTATAA
>JAUMHG010000067.1:3579575-3591946 GCA_032359395.1 Enteromius anoplus
AACAGATAAATTTGGTGCCAAAAGAGCCAACCGAACAACTGAGCCAACTTAATGTACATGCATACTGTACACATATAATTAAGATCGCAGAATCTGAAACTTTAGAAATAATTTAGTACATTTAGTAATTTATCATAAGCAACTGATTTAGTTCAGGAATCATAAAATTAAGTAATACACATAAATACCTACCGCATTCGTTATTATTGGTCTTTTTTAAATTCCCCTCCGTGTGTGCGTGCGCCCACACATGTTGCCTAGTAACGAACATGCTGGCACGCTGGCACATCGTATGCTTGCGCTTCGTTTACTAATTGTATATACAAGTTATAATTATCTCTTACTTTTCAGTGTGAGAAAAACAAGGTGTGGCGTGAGAGCGTGTGAACTGGATGAAATGCGTGTGTCTCACGGTGAATGCGTGAGACTTGAGAGCCCTGCTTTTAAACACTAGTTGGTGCTCCAGTATAATCGGTCCGCCGAAACTCATCCAGTGAGAAACGTTCCGCGGTTCAAAAATAAGTGTGATTAAAATGCGTTAAAAAACTTAACGAGTTATTTTTGTGTAATAATTTATCTAAATTGACGTGTTAAAGTCCCGGCCCTAGTAATTTATTTATTTATTGTTTTATCTTTACACACCATAATATTTGTCTTTGCAATAATACCATAATATTTGTCTTTACGCCGGTTTCACACTGCACGCGTAAGCAGCGCGTATATATATATATATATATATATATATATGGATGGCTGTATTTACACATACATACAGTATATGTATACGTGTGTGTGGATGGCTGTGGTCATCATTCGTGTGTTAATCGCTGTGTATGTCTAATAATAATCACATTCTTTTCACCGATTGCGTCTTTATAATTGGAGGTAATTTTCTCAAATCTGTCACATGGGTCCACTGCTGGCTCGGACATGAAAGATGACAAAAAGAGCAATTACTGCTAGTAAGATTTGAGATATAATATATATCAAGGAAAAAAAACATGTAACATGGGCAGCACTAACGCATTTAATTTGTTCGCTACTGTTTGCCAGCCCTCTCTTCTGGCTATTGCAGCATTTGCTGTGTTTCCTGGTGTCTTTATTAAAGTTTGCAATTCTCCTTAAACCTCTAATTAAAAAAAATGTGCTCGCTCTTTTACCATTTCGTCAACCAATCGAAGGGGTTGTAATCAGTGTTTCTACTACATAAATACATGCTGCCTTTTAAACCAACGCACGAGCGCGCAATAAACTCAATCCAGCTACACTTATCATCAACAACAGTTGGTTTGGAGAACCGGAATAGCAAGCTCATAGTTAACACAATAATTTGATCTTGGATGTGTCATTTGATCTTGGATGTAGTTAGCGACGTACGAAGAACGGACCCCAGGGTGAAACTGAATGGTTTGAAGTGAGCAGTGAGCACTCCAGCTGATACCTTTACAAACTGGGACTTGTTATAGCACTATCATTGAGTTTTTGTTGATTTTGATTGCTTCCATTGTCCTCTTTTTTAAATCGTTTTGTCATTCATCAATCATTTTCTTGTCAAGACTCAATTTTTGTAAAAATTCGTTAGTAGAGACAGCAAGACCTGAATTAGGTGTACCTGATATGGGTGACATACAAAATATGCAGAGCAGGGGTGCCCACAGGACAGTTTTGAAAACCACTGCTCTAAATCACTATACCACTCACCAGATTTCCTTGTTCTTTTGGTTTTATATTTATGTGTGCTTATGGATTATGTGGAGGCATGTGTAAGAGGCTGATGTAACAGGGCCCCTGGCCCTAGTGCTAGCTTTGTATATGGACATTTAGTTTGTAATGTTATTATGTATTATTGTGCATATTATTTTTACTTGTTCCCATTTCAATTTTCTCCCTGATTGCTATAACCTGTTTCTTATTATCCTTGAGTTTGGCCTTGAGTGTTCAATCCCTTGCATGTTCAGTTGTTATTATTGTTATTTAACTTAGTTCACACTACAGGTCTTAATGCAGAAATCAGATTTTTTTGTTGTGCTGTTGTTCACGTTGTCATTTAAATGTGACTGCCATCAGTCTCATGTGTCATCTGGTCCTGAAGTGAACCAAATGCTCAGAAGACGTGACGTCAGATGCAAGCATAGTATTGTGGAATTACCCAATTACTTATTAAATTCACAACTATCCTTTCACTGACCACATCACCATTGTCTGCCATTGCGATTTTGATGTCTGTCATCTTGTCATCTGTAAAAATCATATGAAATGCGATATAGCCATTCAGACTGAAGTCACAATGCAAAACATCAGATATGTATCTGGTTTAGAACCTTCGTGGTCTGGGCCTGATTCAGACTGTCATAAGATGACCAGATATGTGTCACATTTGGCCAAAAAAGTAGAATTTGGGCCACTTTAACCTGCAGTGTAATTTTATCCTGCTGTCCTTTGTGTTTCAGTTCATCCCAACATTACAGTCAGCTCTTAAGAGAAGAGTAAGGGTATACAATTACTGAGAGAAAAAAGTTTAAATGTATTGTTAATTTTCTTTTCTATCTATGTTTGTATCTGCAACGTTCAACTGTATATTTATTGCTGCAAGTGTCTAAAGTATAAGCAGAGAAATGTAGCTGGTTACTGAATATACAACAAAGAGCACCTTATGCATTAAAAAAAAAAATTTATTGGTACTTTCATTGCTTGTTAAATAAAATAATAAGATAGATCATAACATTCAGCTATTTTCTTTAAAGAACACTATTCAAAATTAGTTACTTACAAAACAAAAAGAGGGAAGCACAACAGCTTGGGCAAATATCAGCATAACACTAATAATCAAATCTTGATAATTTCTCTTCACAAAGATTAGCTACTTAGTGTCTTGGTACAAGGATGTGAAATCATCCTACTGAGGAAATCCCTTATGAATGAAATGGGAATGTCAATATTTAATTCTGTGTCATTTAGTCTTACATAGGACTGAATATTCTTGGCATCCTTGAGGGTCTCAATAATTTGGTTTATGAGAATTTCCAGACGGGTCATAGTGGATTCGATCCAAGCCTGGGTGTCTTCAATCAGTTGCTCACAGGTCATCTCAGCAAAAATGTACTTGGCCTTGGTTTTGACAGTTTTATAAAAGTCTTCAATAATTCTCCTGGTCTTCTCAGCCTGCTGAGCTATTTCATTCAGGATGTTGGAGTTGACAGCATCAGAGAAAACTTTACATACCCATGATGAGAGCTTGTCCAGATCTTGAAATTTGATAGAGCTAATGAGATACTCTGCTTTCTCCACACTTAATTTCAGGATTCCAGGCAGTTCTTTTAAACAGTGATCCATGGTATTTTCTAGCTTCTTGTACTTATTGCTGATGTCATCGTAAAGTGCAGTGATGAAATATGTTACTGTGTCTTTCAAATCCTTTAATGAAGCAACTTTCTTCCTCAGCCACAAAATAATTTGACCAGGGAGCTCCTTGTTCCACTTTGTCTGGAAGCTCAGTCTGTTTGGGTCCTTTATTGCAATGTCAATCTTTAGAATGTCCATGTAATCCTCAGACTGTAATAAAAAAAAAAAACACAAAAATGTCACTATCATATCTGCTTGTATGCTAAACGTTTTAAGTATTAATATATAAACTGTAAGAGGCACTAAATTTGTAGTATAAAAGTATACTTTTATTACTGTAATATTTTTCTCAAATTCTTACTGGGTTTGCACCAAAAAGTCTTCCTGTATGGTGGGATAGGCTTTTGCTCTGCAGCTGAAGACCAAGGAGTCCAGCAGATGGGGATGATACTGAAACAGTAAGGCCCACTTCTGTATTTCCAGTTAAATTGTGGTAAAGTATAAATTTAATCTCTGGAAGATTTACTTTGGCAACATTTGAAATAAGAGCCTTTGATACATCTGTGTTGGTCTCAAGAGCTAAATTATAGTTGTTCTCAAAATGTTTATGCTCCACAATCAAATTGGTAAGCAATATTATCCCCGAATTCATGTTGAAGGTAGCAGAGCCACTGGTTTTGCAATTAATGACACTAAACTCAGAGCTAACCTGAGTTTCAAACTGGGCATCAATTCCATCTTTATTAAGGATCTCAGCCTTAGTATTTATAATGATCATAGCTGTTTTCACGGAGAAGTCATAGGTCATGTCTCCCATGACAGGGATCATAATTGATTCCTTAATATCGGGAAGAGTGATCTTGGCCAAATAAGGATAATTATATGTATCTGATATGGTTTTGGCAGTGGCGAAAATAGGTATCTTACTCATAATAGAATCGAGGACTGGTTGCATGTTAAACATTGCAGGGTTCTTTACATACTTAAACTTTGCATCCATATCAAAAGTCTGCTGTGGTGTGATCAAGATTTTTTTAAAGCCTGCGTCCTCCCATAAAGAAAATTTCTCGATATATGGTGTTCCTTTGTTAATGAATGGCACAGTCAATTTAGGAATTTTAATCGGCAAAGTCAGCACATTAAAGTCAGCCTCACCATTGACTGATGCAAAGAACTGAATTTCTTTCTCACCATTAGCCACACTTATGTAATGAGAATACTTATATTGATTGAACCTAGCAAGATTTGTCCAGCTGGCCTGCTGCACAGAAGGATTCAGAGTTAAAGCCATATCATTCTGCACATCAACTTTACTGGACAACCTAAATGGAAGCATTATTTTAGCGCTTTTCTTGTTCTTGGTGTCAAAGATAATTTCGAAAGGCACAGCCTTTAAGTTGATTGAGTTGGTAATGGTGCCTTCAACTTTGCCAATCAGTTCAGCATCATGAGACCCACTCAGCTCAACCATGGGATCCTTCAAACAAATCTGTCCTTTTACTGCTGCAATACTTCTCTTGATGAAAGGACTTTCTGTCTCTGCATGCACATTAAACTTGATCTGAGTCAAACCTCTACTCTCAGCATCAAGTTTCTGCTTTATCTTGAGAAGACCGCTGTCAGTGTCACCATCAAAAGTGAGTTTTATGGACTCTACATTCATCAGAATCTCCAAGTTACTCTTATGGGTTCCTTCATCAGAATAATCAAAGACAGAAAATTTTCCTTTGCCATTATTTCCAAGGGTGATGGTGATTATGCCAGATTCAAGCTTAGCAGCAGCTTTTTGAGTCATTGTGGCTTCACTGAAGATGTTGGCCACTGGCATGTTCACACTGTGGATGTAAGAGGTCTCCAAAGTACCTGAGAAGCCATTTTCTGTACTCAGAAATGCATTGTTCACTAAGTCAGCCCTGTATGGTTCTGTTGTTGCCTTAGCTGTAGTCTTGGAAGATACCTGGGCCATAGAGCCATTGATGGATATGAGTCCCTCATGATCAAGAGAGAAAGCCATGTGATTTGCTTTCACTGTCTCAATCAGAGACAACTCTTTCATTCTGAGGTTGCTAAGGTGAGCAGTGGCATCAAAGGTGTATGCCAAGAGATCAATGGGAGTCTGGAACTGAGAATTAAGGTTAGCAGTGAATCTGTCAGTTGAATTATTAAGTTCAGCACTGGTTTTCAGAGACTGCTCCGAAGATTTGATTTCAATTTCACCATGCAGCATTCCAAAGCAGGGGACCGTAAATAAGTCAGTGACCATCTGGTTTACTTCATCAGCCAAGGTGTCAAAATCATAAGCCATCATTCCTTTGACTTTGGTATTAAGTAATTTTGTCATCTCATTCATTTGTTCAAAGATTCTATTAAATACTGGTTTTATGTCAAGAGAGTTTAAATAACTTGCAGCTGATTGCATGATTTCCCTTAGTTCATATTGTTTCATTAAATCCACAGCATCATCAATGATTTTGTCAACCATTGCTTCAATCTCATATTCTGCCAAAACCTCATCAATTTTGTTTAGTGTTTCATTCATCTTGGTAATAATGCCAGTTTTTTTATCCAAACTGTCAGTCAAGTCCCTGATGGGTTGGAGGATTTTGCCCATTTCCATTACTACAGCTTTCATTTGGGAAGCAAAAAGTCTCAAATCATTGAAAAACATGTCCACATCAAAATGTACAATTACCTGAGAAAGTTCATTTACTTTGCTCTTAAAAGTGGCTGTGATGTTATATTTAGTATCAATTCCATAAAGCAGGCCAATGTTATGATCTTTTATTTTAAGAATTGCAAGTTTGGCCTTCTCTATGAGAAATGGAAGCTTATCAATGAAAGGCAGGTAAATTAATTGACTATCAATGTTTTTCCTATATTTCAGAGCACTTGTGATGCTAAATTCTTGATTGTCATTAGCTTTGTTCAAAAGGTTGGTGGACACTGTACCTTTCAGTGCAATACCAATGTTTTGTAGAGTGTTAAATATTTCCAGGGAGTGGTCAAATGTGTGGTCATTCAACATAGACTCCATATCGAAGTTAAACTTTTGCTGCTGAGGGGTTATAGCGCTGATTATTTTATGCTGGAAGTTAGTTTTAATGGAGTTTCCATTGTTCATCTTGTGAGAAGTTGAGGCCTTCCATTCATGCTTGTATGAGTAAGACTTAGGTTCAGCTTGAAGAAGCAGCATGCTTTTTACCTGGCCACTGTGCTTTCCATACAGGTTAAGAGCTCCATCAGAGTTGAAGGAGCTCTCAACATTCACACTGAAAGGTTCTATTTTAGTTAGGATGTTGCTTTCCAGTTGGAGAGAGGGAGAGATAAAGTGCACCGCATTGCTGAACTTTATGGAATACCCAATGACCTCAAATTCAGAGTTTTGAGTCATTTGACTGCTCAAGAGGTTTCCATTGGTGCTGCACTTTGCAGTGGCTGTCTGATCAACATACATGATCTCATATGTATGTCTCAGTTGATCCTCACCATATATTCCCTTCAAAGTTCCAGTAACTTCCATCTTGTAGGGCTCTGCCTTCATCTGTGCCTCATTGCTGAAAAGGATTCCAATTACTTTAAGATCATTTTCAGCCTTTAAAGATGCTGTAAATTCATGTATGTCCACTGCAATGTTATGCATGTAGTGGTTGTTCTCATTCAGAAAGCTGTTGGATTTAGAATGCATGGCCAAAGATTTGAGAGTAACTATCAGTGAGTCTGTGTTTTCTATTTTAATCTCTTTGAATGATGCAATCAAGTTGTTGGAGAGGTTTAAACCATCTTCATTCAGCTTGAGAGAGATAATGTTTCTGGTGTTGGCACTGAAAATGTCACCGTTGTACATGCTGTTTAGGTATACTTCTGAACTTGCAAGTCTTCCTTCAACTTTGAGTTCAGCGCTGTTCTCACTGACTGTTCCCTTGCTGGAGATGTACACGGTAGCACCTGTATTTGTTATTATACTATGGAAAATGTTTTCAAAAGTCACAGAGCTGATCTGAGCATTAGTGGTACAGCTAGTGGTCAGACCATTTTTGGTTAATGACAGTGTGCCTTTATTAGAGGCATGGTTGGCAGCGAATTTGACTGTGGCATCACTGTTGAGCTCCAGTCCCTGGGTGCTTAGGGACCCAGTAAGCTGGGAGAAAGCTTGGTTTGTGTTGTCATCAGCCTGGGACTCAATCTTGACAGTAATCGCCTTCATAGTTGCTGAAAAATCTACCTGGTTTTGGAGCTTGGTCTCATAAGCACTGGTGACGGTATCAGACTTAATGGTAAACATAGCTTCCTTGAATTCAATGTTGAACTTGGAAGTGTGGTGGACTGGGTCATTGTCTATATCAGTGTTCAACTCAAATGAAAGTTTTCCACTTGCTGCTGTAGCTTTCATCTTGTTTAGTATTTGGAAATCGGGACAGTTTAACCTGAAAGTGGATTCAGCTCTTCCCTCTTTGGATTTGGGATGAAGTAAAAAAAAATGTGTGGCAGTAGTTCTAGCAGATATTGATCCTACTTTTAGTGATCCATCTAAACTGCCATCCCCTGAGATTTCAGAAGAAACTGATGCCTTGGTTGTGTATACCAGTGACATCTGCATACCCAGAGGGCTGAAGGCCTCAATCTTGTAATTTCCTGTTGCTTTCACTTCATCTGTGATCTTGGCTGTTTCCGTGAGACTGAAGCGTGCATCTATGAGTTTATGTTTCAGGGAAGAAATAATATCGAACTTCGCAATGTCCTCTGTAATGTCAGCAATTTGGGCAGATCCTGCATAAAACAAATATGATCATTAATTCTAGAAGTGACAAAAAAGACCCATATTAATTAATACAACTAAAATCATGCTCATGTATATTGTGTATGCATATGTTTACCTTCCACAGTAAAAGCAAAAAGTTCCACAGGACTGTTTGCAACAACTTTGTAGCTTGTAATGTAGCTGGGTTCATTGACAGTGTTGTTGCCACCAGAAAAAACTGCCTCTATATTATACAAGTTAGTGTTCACTTTTACTGATACCTCAACCATTCCTAGAAGAGGCATTGAGAGGTCATAGCTAGAAGCAATGGAGAATGTTGGTAGATCGAACCTTTTAGAGGGCAGCATTAAACTAATTTGTGGCATAACTAGTTCTGGCGTGGTCATGGTGGGAGGAATTCTCAGGTCCTCAGATGTTTTTCCACCAAGAGGCAAAGGAATTGTGAATGTGGCGTAATCTTTGTTGAACTTGTATTTGAAAATGCTCTCTCTGCACACAGAATACAATTTATTTCAAGTTAAATGGATAAGCACATCTGTAGTTGGATTTAAAACATTAGCATTAGCCTTACGTGTTCATGAACACCCTCTCAGGCAAAGATAGAATAACCAGTTCTGGAATGCTCTCTCTTAGTGTCTGAAGGTAGGGCACATCAGAAGCAATCTTGTCCATCCAAATGAGGTAAGCCTATCATGTCAATAAACAAACTGGTTATGGTCCAAAAAATAATCATGTCTATAATAAAAGCTGCTGTAAATTTTATACAATCATACCTCCCAGAGTTTTGCAGAAATGTGACGTAGTTTCATGTTAGTCTTTACAACTTTATGTTCCATGATGTTATCAATGAACTGATATATGCGACCCTGAAGAGGTGCTGTGTTAGGCATCAGCTTTTGGATCTCTGAGTCCATGTCAGACTTCATCTCAATCTTCATCTCATTTTTAGCTATTTTAAAAACATAAAATCACTTGTTATATTTAACATAAGACCCAAAATAACAGAATGACAGGAAAGTATTTAATACCATATTGTAAGGTAATCTTCTGCACAGAGTTGGTCTTTGGGAGTGTGATGTTACTCTTGAGTTCCAGAGTCAAATCTTCAGCACAGTTCATGGTAGCAGTAAGAGTGGCCTCAGTGTTGAGTGACGGCATAATAAGCTGAGTTTCCAGCAAGCCATCTTTCATGGCCTCAAGCCTGTTATTAGCAGAAACATTTCTTTAAGTTGAAGAAACCTGTCCATTGGCAAAGTGTTTAAAAAAGTTATGTATATTTCTATTATCTCTACTTACTTTGCACGACCAATGAGAGAAAACTGGTTAACATTTTTATTGGAGATATCAATGATGATCTTCTTTCCTTTAGCAAGGCTTTCAGTGACCCCAACTTTAATTCCGGCATCAAAATCATAGTCAGGAATTTCAATGCTTGTCATTAGAATATTCTTGTTCCTGTTGTATTTAATAGTGGCAGTCGCCTCTGTGGCCTTGGTACCTTATGTTAAAAAAACAGGAAAAAAGTTAGCCCTTTGCATAAAATACTGTATATGAATGTTGTTATATTATAACAGAGTGTTCATAATTTCAAATTCACTGTTGTTAAGTTTACATGCCTTCTGCTTTTAAAATCATTTTCAGAGAATCAACCTTCTGGCGGCCTTCCTTGCCCTCGTTCAAGAGTTCATGAGCAAAGGCTGCAGTGTACTCAGTAATGTCACCGGTAGGTTGGATACCCAAAACAAAACTGTGAACAAATATTAATTTAAGTACACTTAAAAAATATATATATTTTTTCTTTAAGTTTGATTCTTACATGGATTCGCCATTGAGAGGAAAGTATGGAGAATTTCTCTCAGCTTTAGAGTTGAGTATGGTGGTGCAGTAATTGATTCCAGAAAAAAGGGGGTTGCAGTTCATTATGGAAGTTTTGTCGACTGTCTCAGGAACAAGTGTTGCTGGGGTTTTGGCCACCATTACTAAATTGTTGCTGTTTGTAAAAATGTTTCTATTAAACAGCTGACATTTACATTTTCTTTAAAAGTATAAGTTATTGTTTAACAATGTCAGACACATAGCATAAAGCTACCTGATTCTGAAGAGTTCGATAGTGTTCTTAGGTGGCAAGATTGACAGCTTTATTTGGCCATGGCTACTTGTGATCTTGGCATTGAAAGAGCTCTCATGGAACATATTAGTGTGCATTTCCACAGCAGAGACAACAAATTTGGGGATGTGGACTCCCATACGGGTAACAAATTCTACAGCCATGGAGGGTGAAAAAGACAGTACACCCTGTAAAAATAAATGGGGATACATCAGTTATAAATATGACAATAAAAAGATGAAATTAAAATAATTTGTCATACATTTTTTTTACATAAATAATCTGGATACTGTAATTTAGGGCAATTTTAATACCCTGCCAGTTTCAATATGCAGACCACCCTCAAAACCAGGTGCAAAGGTCCCAGACAAAGCAAACTTAAGAGGAAATCCAGAGGCAGTTGGAAGGAAAAACTCATTATCCATGAATATGTAGTGAGCAAAGATGCTCTGATCTCCAGACATCAAGGCCTTTGTAATCTATTGAAAGAGAAATATGTCAAATTTAGCATTCACACCCAAAAACAACTTTCTTGTCAGATATATAACAGAAATAAAATACTGCATAGATTAATCCAGTGTTGACTATATATATAGTATATATATATATATATATATATATATATATAAAAGAGCTAATATAGATTTGTTTTATGTAAAATGCAGAATATTGTATATACATACCCAAGCAGGAAAGTTCTTGAAGGCCTGAATATAGGTGGCCATCCTGTCAACAACAGCTGAAATGTCATTGGTGCTTTTGATGTATCCCAACTCATTCCCCATGATCCTTAAGTAAGCAATAGCCTCTGGGGAGTCCTGGTTGTATAGATCCTTTGCAAGCTTGTTGAAATTCCGCACCATGTCCCTAATAATGTTCTCAGGAACCTGTCAAAGAGAGGATTTTGATATTATCTAGCTTTGGATACATGCATGAAAAATTAAATCCTATAAATAATCACATTGGTATGTAATAAGCAATGGATATTAGTACCTGTCTTTTAGTTTTTTCTCTTCTCAGGGATTCAACCCATTCTTGCAGAGCTTCATTGATTTTATTTGGCATTTTGTCCCCGACCCAGTACATTGCCTTGGAAATCGAATCAGGGAAGAAACCATTGCTTCCAAAGAGAGTCTCAACAGTTGGCTCAAATCCTTTGCCCTCCATGCCAAACTTGGTGACCACAAAATAAATAAATAAATAAATAAGTTCTAAAAATTGTAGCCAACTCAAATGCGACTAGTCCCTATAAATCAAGGGTAAGTACAAGCAATAAGAAATAACTCATACAAGTACATAAAAGAGAGATTCATACCTCAATGAAGTCAAGGTTGTAACCAAAGGCTTTTAGGGTTGTTTCAAGCATAACTTCTCTGGGCAACTGGCTGCTGGGATCAAAGATGATGCTTCCCTGCATACTGGAGCCCATGACATCTTTGCCTGGCATAAATACATCCATCTTATAGTTACCAGAAAGCTGAGTATAGTTTGAGTGGGTAAGCACCTTATCATCCTGGATGGCCTTGACTATTGTTTTTCCCAACCTTGGAAGAAAAAAGTCATAGTATTTATAGTGTTACACTAGCGAAAGAACAAAATAAATGGTAGACAGCATTTGATGTTTTTTTTTTTTTTTTTTTGCAAAGAGTAAGAAAATTGACAGACTGAGTGACATACTCTTTCATTTCAGGATCCCTAGAATGAATAATGTTGTAGACATGAGAAGCCACAAATGACTTGACTTGCACATTCTGGTCCTGGGTAAGGATCTTCCTCACAATCTCCAGATCACTTGCCTCTGGCTTCTTCATCAATATAAGATATGCAGCAAGTCTCTTTTGAACAGCACCTTTGACATAAAGGGCCACTCTCTGAATGTTGGAACGGACCTGAACATTAAAAAAAAAAGAGGGAGAGATTATATTGGGCAATTATATTTTTTAGAAGGGTAATTTCATGCATAAAACACATTTGATTCTAAAGAAAATGCACAATGCTTACATCAGGAGTCACAGTCATCCGTCTGAAAGCCTGGATGGCAGACATCTGTACTGACAGGGTGGTGGCAGGCTGTCTCATACACTTAAGCAGAGTGGTCTTTATGTTGGGATCAGCTGCTTCCATAGCCTCACCCATGTTTCCGATCACCTAACCAGGGCATAT
>JAUMHG010000067.1:3667086-3677782 GCA_032359395.1 Enteromius anoplus
CTGCCGGACCTGGGACTCGAACCTGCGACCTTTGAGTTACAAGCCCAACTCCCTATCCATTAGGCCACGACTGCCCCTCAATAATCAAATTATTAATGATAACAAATGTTCCATATAATTATTATTACATGTATTTTACCAGTATTAAAAAACTTTACACTTCATTGCGTCATTACATTTTATCATAAAATTATATGATTTATAGTAGTAGTAGTGTCACGGAGGTGTAGGCAAGCACTAGGCGAAGACAACATCAGGAACTGGATTCGGGAACTGCTCTCCTAGTCTCGGGATCGGCTCTCCTGGCCATAAATCAGGAACTGGACTCAAGAATGGCTATCCTGGCACTGACTCAGGAACAGGAATCGGCTCTCCTGGCCATAAAATAAGGACCGAAATTGGGAACGGCTCTCCTGACCGTAAACTAGGGATTGGAATCAGGAACGGCTCTCCTGACCGTAAACTAGGGACTGGAATCGGGAACGGCTCTCCTGGCCATAATTCAGGACCTGGAATCAGGAATGGCTCTCCTGACCATGATTCAGGAACTGAATTCGGGAACGGCTCTCCTGGCTGTGACTCAGGAACAGGAATCGGGATCGGCTCTCCTGGCCGTAAACTAGGTACTAGAAGCGGGATCGGCTCTCCTGGCCATAAACTAGGGACTGGAATCGGGAACGGCTCTCCTGGCTGTAATTCAGGAACTGGAATCGGGAACGGCTCTCCTGGCCATGAATCAGGAACTAAACTAGGAAAGTGCGGACTGGAATCTGCGGGGATCAGGACAGGCATATCGGCCAACAAATCTGGATCTGGAACCGGACAACATGGACTGGAATCCACAGGGAATTGGAACGCCGCTCCTGGCCGTGACTCTGTAATTGGTTCCGGAAATGGCCCTCCTAGCCGTGATTCTGGAACTGGATTCAGGAATGGCACTGATGCAGGGTTAATTCCTTGGGGAACTTAAGCCATGCCTCCACCGGCAGTATGGGCGTCCGACGGTGCCGCCGAACAGCGAGACTAGAGCCGGGCATTTGGGGACGGCCTCCTGGCTTCACGTCCCTTAACCGTTGCTCTCGTGATGCTGGGAGAGGAGTAAGCCCATTGAGGAGGCGGTGGAGGATTTCCTCTGGAGTAATCATCCTCTTTGGTTATGGTCAATCGTTCTGTCATGGAGGTGTAGGCAAGTACTAGGCTGTAGTAATGCCTGGTCGGCCCTGTAGGGCATGGTCATCATCTGTTAGGTCCAGGAGGGTTTTTTCGTCGCATGAGTTGCCCAGGTTGGCTGCTCCACCGTCCGCACAGCCCTGGAAGATGGATTGTCACTGTCAGTTGGCCCAGGAGGGCGTTGTCACTGACTGTTCAGCCTAGTAGGGCGTTGTCACTGCTTGTTCGGCCCAGGAGGGCATTATCATTGCCTGTTCGGCTCAGGAGGGCGCTTTTACTGCCTGTTCGGCCCAGGAGGGCATTATCATTGCCTGTTCGGCCCAGGAGGGCATTATTACTGCCTGTTCGGCCCAGGAGGGAGCTGTCACTGACTGGTGAGCCCAGGTGGGCTTCTCTGCCGCCCGCTCCACCTTGTAGGGCAGTTTTACTGACTGTTCGGACCAGGAGGTCATCCTCGCTGTTTGGTGAGCCCATGTGGGCTTCTCCGCCACCCGCTCTGCCTTGGAGGTCAGTTTCACTGACCATGTGGCCCCGGGGAGCTTTGTCTCTGACTGGTTTGCCCCGGAGGGCATCACCTTCTTCTGCACCACCCTGGAGGGCGTTCCCATTGGCTAGTTTGCCCCGGAAGGCACCCAATCATCCGCACCACCCGAGAGGGTGTCTTTTCCTGGTTTGCCCCGGAGGGCATCACCTTCTTCTGCACCACCCTGGAGGGCGTTCCCATTGGCTAGTTTGCCCCGGAAGGCACCCAATCATCCGCACCACCCGAGAGGGTGTCTTTTCCGCCGGCTCCGCCCAGGTGGGTTTCACCGTCATCTGCTCCGCCCTGGAGGGTATCTCCGTCGCCTACGCCACCCTGGAGGGCGATCCTTCCCCCTGATCCGTCCTGGAGGGCGTCTCCTCCGGCTGCTCCTCCCAAGTGGAGGTCTCCGCTGTCTGCGCCACCTTGGAGGGCGATTCACCTGCCTGCACCTAATCTCTGTCTTCCGAGTCTTCCCATCTGCTGAAGAGCGATCCGCCACGTCATAACAATAATATACTAACATAAAGTGTAAAAAATCACAATGATAATTGTTATTTTACTGTTTGAAAACGCTAATTAAATTTCTGCATTTTGTATTAAATCAAGTAAAAAAAGTGTGTGTAAAAGCGTACATCAACATATATTGTAGTATAAAAAAATTTTTTTAAATAAAGATTTAAAAAGATTTAATAAAGTGAAAAAAACAAGCTGAACGAAAACGCAGGGATCAAAGCATACAAAATAACATCCAGTGCAGACGCTCACAAATGAAACGTAAATCACGGATAACACAGACTGAAAAAGACACACTTAAATATACAAACTAATCACATGAAAACTCACAGCACCTGGGGAGACAATTACACACTAAGGACCGGGGTGGGGTTACAAATGACAGGAGCACATGACGAAGAATGAAAATAAACACAAAGCACGTGGACACGAAATGACAACATACACAAACGTCTCATGGCGCGCCTGGGGCGTGACAGTTTTTTCATTAAATGAAATGATTTATAAAATAATTATAATAGTAGTAGAAGTAATGGTATTTGTATATATTTTCATATTATCTTTTATAATTAAACTAGAATAACAGTAAGCATTGTTTTGTTTTATTTTGTTTTATTTTATATTTTATTTTGCCAAGCACAGTTGTACTACAAATGAATATATAAAGGATGACAGGTGCATAAAAGGTAAAAAAATGGGGATGGCTCTGTATCTCACTTACAAAATATTAATTGTTATATGTGAATGCTGGATGACTGAATGGGTGGATGTCAGAGCTGGATTTACGGCAGTGCTGATGTGGCTCAATAAGCATTAGCACTTCAGCAGTGTTCTGTTATTATCACACTCCTCCTCCTGGCATCCTCAGTCTGGACAAGAACCAGCAACATAGCAACAGAGTCCCAGAGCCACAGATCAGGTCACAAATGCACCACAGCGAGGAAAAACAGCATCCATAAACCCAAGACAGGCGATAAAAAATACCATATCAGTGTCTTTGGTTTTCATTTGATCTCCTTTAACCCAAATCCAATTCACGCTTCCTACTTAAGTTCCGAACGAAAGGCGTAAATCTGAATGATATCTCACTTTCCTTTTTCTTTTTTTGTTTCTAAAATATTGCATTCAATGCTAACAAGAATGGCTTCTTCATTCTTAAAATGATGGCGATTCATACAGATGCTCCTCAATAATTCCAGACTCGCCTACCAGAGTATGTTCATAGATTGAATGGCAGAAAATGCACTCAAATCCTTTCAATTGCCCCACACACACACACACACACACAGCTCAGAGCACCTCGATTGAATTGTCAGTGTGAGTGCAGCTCCTCTGTGGATTCTCTGTGTGTGGTGATCCCGTGTGGCCCTCAGAAGAGCTCCCAGTATTGTGTGTGTGACAAAGGCAGTTAGCAGAGCCGCTCAGCCCTCGCTGAAACAGGGAAAAGCTGTGGGATAAACTGCACTCTGACAGAATGTATCTGCTTTGTTAATGGGACAAGCAGGATCACGGGATGGAGAATGAAAGCGGCTCTATCATGGCCATTCAGCCTGGACACGTACACACACACACTGATTTCCTCTGAGAAGAAGGCCGGGAGAGATAATATGCATTAAGGATTAACTCACACACTTACTGAATGTGGTGAACGTGATTTCGGTTATCTGTCTGTCTCTTTGGATTGACTCTAAAGACTAAATAATGACTGGACTGAATTATACAGCTAAAAAATAGGTCTATATTAAAGCAATAAGCACCAAAACTTGTGGTTTAAAGTGGTTTATAACAGCTAAGGGGCATTGTTAGGCACGTCGCGAAGTAGTAGCTTATTGCTTTTATAAAACGGCTATTCCATACACTTAGTAAGGTTTCACATAATAAAACAGAGTGTAATAAAATTATGAAGTGTATTGATCATAATAAGAACAGTATTCTTCCACCAAACAATGTAGTTCCTCAGAAACAGTTGAGGTTGGAACAAAGTGGTGCCGAGCAACACACAGACATAAACAAAGGTGTACTGTATATTTGTAGAATATTTTACAACAGCTTTAAACATATGTACTATATTGCGTAAATTGCTATAAAAATGTGGAGCCTGATCTCATGAACACAAAAAACACAACTGTGGGAACTTGTTTTTGCAAGACGTGAAATGCTTTGTGCCATGTACATTTCGTGAAATTTTAAATGTTAAATTTCCACTGTGTAGCACAAAATTTAAATTTTTAGTTTTTTCCCCCGGTAGAGTTGCCCCGGAAGGCATCCCAATCATCCGCGCCACCCTGGAGGCCGTTGTCTCAGCCCAGGTGGGTTTCACCGCCATCTGCTCCGCCCTGGAGGGTATCTCCGTCGCCTACGCCACCCTGGAGGGCGATCCTTCCCCCTGATCCACCCTGGAGGGCTACATAGGCTACATAGCATGTTTAGGGTTAGGGTTCATTTATATATCATCCAAGTGGATGCTGCACACTGGTGGTGGTTTGTTTTTCCATGAAATCAATGTACTAGTTCTATAATGTTTTTGTATTTATTATTTTGGATTTTATGGCACTAAATTATATTTATGAAGTAGTTATCATTAATTTTCTTGCCTGTTACTAATTTTTGAAAATTGATCTGAATATGAAATTTCCAAAATAAGTAATGTTGTAAATAAAGTTTCGGGAGGAGTAGCTACGCATCCCTCCACCTCCCCTTCTCTGCCTTCTTTTTGCACCCTCTGCAAGGGAACAAGTGTGGTCCGACCCTGACGCCGAACCCTGCACTCACTAGGGTTATAACCAGTAGGGTTATACTAGGAATTGGTTAACGTTTCGTTCAAAAACGTGTGTGTGTTTCGTTCAAAAACGTGTCTGTGTTTTGAGGATCAAATGGTTAATTTAGGTTTTTTAATGAGTATATGCTTATATGATTAAGTCTACTTACTTTTCCACAAAGAGATTTTAATTAAAAATCTACTTTTTATCACTGTGTGCGCTCCCAGGGAATCAAATCTACTGTACAACAATGGCATTATACAGTAAGTGCCTTGGTTTTTAAGATACAATAACACACACACAGTACACATGACTGTAAGCAGCTGAGATGTTTCGGAAAGTTTGGCATTCTTCCTCTCAGCTCTTGGTGCAGTAGGAGCCCAGGTGTAGCTTAGAACTGTGAATACAGGTGATAATAAAGGTGTCACCTTCCGAGACATCCTCAGTTTAAGGTGTCATCCAACAATGGAGCATGAAGCTGCAAAGCATCAAGCATGTGCGAAGCTTGTTTCACACATCCTACAGAACCTCTGTGTTACCACAACATCAGGCAGCACTGAGCTTTCACACAGAAAATAAAACAACCATCCCATCCAAAACATTTACAAAAGCAAATACATATTCATAGACTTAATTTGCGACAAACGAACATTTGAGATGAACAAACTTTAAACATTGCAATATATGTAATGTACGTTATGCAACTAAAGTGCCAACTGGAATTTATCCACCCTGCACTGCATGCTGGGAAACCAAATGGCAAAGAGACAACAGAATCCAAGCTGTGGAAAAAGTTGTTTCCGTAACAACACCAAGCATCTGTGAAGCAGCGTCCATGTCAGCGGACGGGTGAGTAGTTTTCACTACAGGTCACTGATTTGATCATAGAGCACAGAGACACAAACACACTGATATACTGCAAGCTTCCACACATCCACAGATGACAGGACAGAAACAACAGGATGATAACTGACATTTTAATTGGAATAGCAGGATGAGGAAGTTGCATTTCAAATAAATTTATCACAGTTAAACATCAGAGAAATGGCTATGACCGCTTTACCCAACAACCACCCTTAGCAACATAAACAATCAATAATACAGCTTATACTACCGGGCCATTGAATAGTTAATTCTGATTGTCTGACAAACGTTCTAAGGCGTGCATTATTTTCAGGGAACCGCAAAGTGAACCCCTTTGACTGCATTACGGCTCCATATCACATATCACCATATCACCAAATGGTTTCTATTATTTCAAAGGTATGGTGGCCCAGTAGTGCACAATATAAGCTTGCAACACAACAAAATAAAAGAAAGCAAACATAAACTCACAACACAGCGCAATTTAAAAAGCACACATTAGCTCTCAGCACAACGGAAATGCTCCTAACCACTAGGGGGCGGTTGGTCTGCGGGAACGGCTACTGTGTGAGGTACTCGCGGGCGCTGCAGACTGTGTTGGTAGTAAAACTTGAGAGGTAGGACCCACAAAATGGACAATACATCGCAAACTGATGGTTTTAATGTCAGTGTTAGAACTATTAAATCAGGTACAGACCCCCAGCTAATGTACGTACATATTAAATAAAAATAAAATAAAATAAAAACATTGTGAATTTAAATCTGAACTTGTATGAACCCAGTAAAAGCAGAACATCACTACAGCAATATGTGGTCCTTTACAAACAAGAAATCAATTAAACAAATCCCAGAAAGGCTGTTCATCTTTTTTCTTTTCATTCTGATTTTGGCAGTGTGAGAACAGGGTGGAACACAGAAAATCACAGACAAGCAAAAAAACAAAACAAGAAACACACACTGCGTTTTGCCAGCTTAACCCGATACAACCTCAAAATCCTGCTGAGACAAAAGCAGAGAAAGACTTAAAAACAGAGAGAAAAAAGAATATCACAAGAGCATGTGTGCAGAAAGAGAACGGAGGGAAAGGTGAAGTGACAAACTGAAAGTTTGCAAACAAAAAGCTGTGCGTCTGTCTGCAAAAAGTAACACCAAATAACTCCACCGCATTCACAAGAGAGCAAAAGAGCAGACAGATGTGAACTATCCATTATAGAAAATCTGTCAGCCTGCATATCCATTCTAAACCTCTGCAGAAATCCTAACACAGAAGAAACTGTCTGTCCAAACCACAGAGGATGATGTGAGTATTCAACAAACATGGAGAGTTCTCATAATCATAATCTTATAAAGTAACATTTTATCTCACAATATTACAATTTGAGTTTCCATATAATAATTTTTGTTAAATATAATAATAATTTTGTAGCTTTTGTTCTTAGAACTACAAAACGCTGGATGAAATGTAATCAAAACTGTTGAATAAGTAATGTTTACAGACATTGTGTAAACATTGTTGTGCAGTTAAGGTGCACACACATGAAGTTGCAAACCGATTTCAGGAGGAAGTGCGTACAATGTAAGACAAAGCTGGCTCCACTTTATCAATCAGACCGCCTTCATCGTAAGCCAATCCGATCCTTACCACTATAAATAAACCAGTTTCCTTCCTTTCCGTATCTTGTTCTTTGCATTCCCTCCACCTCCCATTCTCCGCTGTTTGCTCCTTCCAAGGGGGGCACGCAGGGTTCGAGCCGGATTCCGAGCTACCCCCTCGTTAGGGTTCCCGCTACTAGGGCTCGTGGTCCGCTGAGCTCCCGGCTCGCCCCTGACGGCATGCCAAACATGCTATAACTATTATCAATGAGGAAGCGCAAACTTGTGAAGTTAACATAAGCATTAGCGCTACTTTGAAGATTTTATTATTAACATAGTTTAGCAACTTAAAAACTACATGCCTTCTTGTAAGTGAGGTAACAACAATGGCACGGTTCGCGAAGAAAATGAACTGAAAATGTCACTATTAGTAGAGAAACACTACTGAGAGACGCATATAAAATGAATCTCTCTCTCATATAAAGTAGTTGTTAACTGTATTAACTGCAACATATAGTCTGCTATTAATGGCTCAAGCCTCTTTTACTAGGTTCAAAATTACAATTTGGAGTAACGATAAAGGAGGTGTTGGATGAGATGGGGAAGAAATAAACCCACTCACAAGTTTAAGTAGCAAAACTGGACAAACGCCTTTAAAATATATCGTCTGATCGATCTCTTGAGGTGTGGTAAATGTAGCAAAATAATTAACTTTGGGTCATTGAATTCTAAGAGCCTGTCTACACGGATACGCGTTTCGCTGTATACGTATACATTTTTTATCGTATTGGCATTTCGTCCACACGGATCCGGCGTTTTAGGTGACTGAAACCGCTATTTTTTTTAAACCGGGTCCCAAAGTGGATAAATCTGAAAACGACACCCTTGCGGTTTCGTGTATACAGCTAATCCGTATATTTTGTGAAACGATGATGTCATCAAATCACGTTACTCGCTAACTTCGTCTTCTTCTTCTTGGTTTGTATACAGCGCGCAAGGTTATGTGCATGCTCAAAGTCTTCTTCTCCATTTATAGTGCACGGAGTCTTATAATAATTCTTAATAATGCATTTTCCAAGAATTCAATGATTACTTTTTATTAGTACTAGTAATTTTCTTTCTTTTTTTCTTGTTGCAACCCTTGTGGATTTTACAGTCAGTTTAATACAACAGCTTCTAACCAAGCTCTTCAGGATCACTAGAAATGTCCAAGCAGGGGTGTCTGGAGTTGAAAGTGTCCCTCCAGGATCAGGATTAAACACCCCTGTTGTACTTTGGAAACCTTTATTTTAAAAAGTGTAATCCACTACATCATTGTGCTTCGGTCTGCAGCGAGGACTTATTGGTTTCCCTGCTGCTGCAGAAATTACATGCTTCAGATTTAACAAGCACTCTTAAAATGCACTTTTGTAGTTAGAATTACTTTTTCACTTTTTGACAAGCCGGGCCCGACAGCTAAATCTCATGAGAGAAGAACATGGCAGTCACCAAATTCTTTTTAATGTAGCTTTTGTGTTGCGGGCATTTCCTGGATGGCAGGTTGAATAGATCTCTCTCTGAGGGGTCAGACTCGCTTCTTTTACTCGGTGCAGCTTTAATCAATAAAACTGACAGCGACTCTGAGCTGGGTTTTACTGGCGACCACCCATTCTCCGACCCCCTCCTGCGATCCCTCTAACTGTTTGTTAGTGTTTTTTGTAAGTGCGTTCGGGACAGCCAGTGCAAATGAGAGAGGAAGAAAGAGTGTGTGGGGGCACTTTAGTGCCCCGTGTTAGTGGTTTTTTTCTTCTTTTACACACAATATACTAAAATATTATCTTGCTAGTCTCATAAAGTTATCCACAAAGTGAGTAACAAATATCTGAGATGAAAAGCAACCTACTAAGGTTCAGATGCAAAATCCTTTAAAAGCCATCTTGGTCAAAATTAGATAATACCGAGATAATACCGATAATAGCAGATTATTTAACAAACTATAACATATTTATAGATACAAATCTTTAATGTAAGTATAAATACAATCAGAACCAGTGGTGGACTTACCCATTAGGCAAAGGTAGGCAACTGCCTTGGGCCCCCCAAATTGCTTTTCACAAGATGCGCATTAAGGACGGACACGTTATGGTTATGGTGTTTATTACCATGACCGTTTGTGTCGGAGTTGAATGTGCTTTGTGTGTATATATGCTGCTTGTAGCAAACAAAAATATAATGTATCTGATACTGACTGCCGAACGAGCACGAGGTCTCTCGATCTTTCCCGCTGCGCATCTCTGTCTGCGCCTCCTCTGTTCAGCGAAAAACTCGCCCCGTTTGCGCTAGGTGCATTTTCGTTTTGAAAAGCATAACTTTACGCACCTATCCCGGCGTTTTCCACCCTCAAAAACTGACACTTCTGAAAATGCTGCAGACCCTCTTTTAGTTTGAAAACCACAGGGAAGGTTTAACGCCAGTCTAAACAATAATCATTTTTATTATAAACGCCGTGTTAAAACGAAAACACACTGATGTTAACCGAGTGCGATAAGGTTATGCTTCTGAGAATTGAGAATTAAGCTGCATCAGAATACAGTATGTGAACACATTAGGCTATGTGTAACCTAAACAGGTTTGTGTCAGTAAATATAATAAGTAATATAATAATGTAAATAACTGTAAATCAATTGCTATGTTGTCTACAACATGTAATAATAAAAGTGTCTGCTAAATGAATAAATGTAAATGTTAATGAAAGAATTATAATATGTACATGAAAGCTGTAGAAACACTGGACGTAACTATGGGGCACCAATGTGCTGCTGCAACTTTGACAACAACAAAAGCAACCTCAAGGATGATTGAAGTAAATGTGTGCAAATGTAGGGCCCCATTCCTATTTTTGCCTGGAGCCCCAAATTCACTAAATCCGCTCCTGATCAGAACTAAAAACAAAATTAATCTAGACTGTGAAAATACCACAGTAAAAACCTGTTACAGTAAATTCATGTTAAATTTACAGGGGGAAAAAACGTAAACTGACATTTCCAGAATTCCCTGAATTGCATTTAATATTTTAATAATTTATGTTTTTTCTTATTGTTTTGTATTAGGGTATGTTACATGTAATGTTGTTAAATTAATGTATATTACATATTTCAGTTTAGTGAGTCTCAGTGTTTGTGTAAATGACACTGAGCACCTTCTACACTCAAAAAAATTTATCTTTGAACTAACTTAATTCAATCATGTAATCATGAAACTCAGGGCCCACACAATCAAATTTTGTTTTATCTAC
>JAUMHG010000067.1:3690758-3709891 GCA_032359395.1 Enteromius anoplus
GAAACGTAACGTTAGATGATCTTCACATTTCTGATAAAAACATACAACCAAGGCCAAATTATGACAAACAGAAACAAGTAATACATTACATAAGTAATCGTTTCATTAAATTAACTATAAAGAATTCCGACTTTCTTAACTTTCCTTGTGGATCTTGAAATCCCGGATGGAATTTGACGTTGTGGATGTCGTGTCGGCTATTCTTGCGTTGCGTTCTCTGCATCTGGAAAATCCTTTTTTATTGGTGCGGTCCGGTTCAAAGTCCTTATAGCTAAACGTGACTATTTGTGGAGCTCGTCTGTCATGTTTGGCCCGGTTTGAGTTGTGCGGCGTTAAGGGCACAGGCGCCAATTATGGTGCTGCTGAGTCACAATTATTTTATTAAACGAATTATATTTAAAAGTACCTTGTGCCTTGCTAAAAAGTACAACCATACTATTACTTTTTTATCATTACAGAAGGAAAATTTATCTGCTGAAGTGATTCTTTAATATGTTCATTTTAAATTGATCATGGTGGTTCAATAAGTGAATCTGAATTTTCACATACTTGCTCTAAACCTGAATGTGCAGTGTAATGTTAAATAAATAAATACAAATAAAATGAAATAACAATATAAAATACATTTTGCTAAATCAAGTCAACTGCAGTTTGATTTAGACTACCTTAAACCTGCAAGACTAATGTCCTCCCCCTCTCTGGCAGGGTAATACAAAGAGATTTAATTAAACATTCAGAAAATAGCATGTTTTTATCTAAATACGTCAGCCCAAAGTTGTTCAGACATCTTTTCCTGTCACACTCTGCTCTCACTGTGTCACATGGCTGAGAGAAAATGAGATAGACTCCCCTGTGTCTGCAATGTTTTATAAGGTTATAAAAATGACAGACACCAAGTGGTGCTTTTGCTGAGGCCAAAAACATCATGCCATACATTACAAACCCAGCACCTGAGGGATGAAGTCTAAGGCCAGAATTATACCTTACACAACCATGCCTAATAATAAGCAGTCCCAATAGACAAGTTCAGTGCATGCAAACTAACTTTAGTAGGCTACTCAAAGGAGAGATAGACTTGCCATCAGACATGAGTCATTAAACCATGTTAATATTGCTCTATATTGTATTATATCGCTAAACATATCGAATGATGTTCACCTGAAAGAGAAAATGGACTGTAAAAGAACATTTTTTGGGCTATAGTGCCCCTTGTGACATGAATAACACACTACCACACGTCAATGAAAAAAATTATGAAATGTCCTGATATTCTGATTCAGTAATATAATAGTTGTTATATTTAGTTTTATACAGCTATAGTTATATATAATAGTTGTTAATTTAATTTGTGTTATTCCGCAGTAATTAAATGTAATTTAAAAGTACTAAATTGCATCATTACAAATGTGTAAATACAAAAACATTTAAATACATGACATACTGTATAATTTTTTTACTATAAAATGGTACCATAAAAGCACTCTAAAGTTCAGCTAATTGCATCTATTTATACATTTTAATATAATTGTAATTAGCATGCAATTACTCTTAGAGCATATATTTTATTAGCACTTAAAAAAAAACTACGCTCAAGTATACTGTACTTCTTTTTCACAAGGGACCCGCAAACCAAATGATACAAATGGAAAATGTCTGTCGAACGATAAGGAAAAAAGTGGGCCCCTGTAAATATCAGATTAGTTTTCCAGCATTAGCGAGAACTCAAGGAGTGGTAAGCCTGTGATCAGACACAGAAGTTGCTTTGGTTCTTCTGAATAGGTGAGTGTCTACACCAGACACCACGGCAGTTGAAAGACATGTCGTGCCGCTGGGGTCCGGTATAAACAGCATTACTGATCATAATGACAACAATAATTTTCCGCGCTGCATGCGTCCTGTGTATACCACAGACATGACTTTTAGTGATTACTATGGTGAATGACGTCAAGTAAGACCACTACAAGGCCGGCTTGCGTATCGCAGCCCATAGAAACAGTTGATAATGAGGCATCTACGAATAAATCTATGGTGTAGATGGCGTAGCATTGGTTCTGCCTTGTTTCACAGAACCAATCATTGCCTGGGTTGCAAATGTATTTCTATGTAGTTGTATGAATCTGTTCATCTGCTTATACCTTTACTGCTTTTTTTAACCTATGTATGTTTTTGTACAACTCAAATCATACAATTTTATACAAATTCAAACAAATCTCCCGATGATTCACAAAAAAGATTGGGTTGATACCACTTCGTCACTAATTACCCACTCAATAGTCTTTATTATGAAATATCTGGACTCCAGCCCAATATGAAACCAGCTGCTTGAGGTTATTAGTGTGTAACACCTTCTACCATTGGCCTGAATCCAGCTGCACTTTTGTGAAGTCTCACTGACAATCTGCAGTGCAATTAGCCTGGATTTCTTTAAGCTCTGTTTTAAGGTGTTTAACCGACACAGCATCTCAATGTACCCAGTCTTCAGACAAGCAGGGTTCACTGAAACTGAACTACTCTCAGGCTGCCAGAAAGACGCTCAGCCTTCATGTAATATTTAACATGATTCATGGCGGTTTGAGCTGAAGAAATCACGGCCTATCTCAGCTTCTTGGAGACTATCGGCTATTGTCCTTCTGAAAAGCTCCAGGCTTTAAGCCGTATGGGAGTGAGGCTTTAATCAAAAACTATTCACAAATAGATTTGGCAAAGAAAAGGTGATTTCATTCATAATGCGTTGAATTAAAGAAGGGCACTTGGGATTTTTGCAAGGAGGCCGCACTAACAGAAGCACATAAAGACAATATTGTAAGAGTATAGTGTGCAGTTGGAACAGCTGCTGAACCCTATTCAATATAAGTAGCAGGCATTTAAATGTAAAGGAAAAAAAAGTTATGGATGGCCAAAATCTGAAGAAAACATGTTGAAAATGACAAGGTTTTGAAATGGTCCTTTCAGTGAAGCAACTAAACTCATTTGGAAGTTAGTTGAATCAGATGAGTTGATTATGAAATTAAACACTTTTTTAAAAGAAAATTCCATAAAAATATTTTCTTGTTTCTCTGTTTTGCTTGGAATATGATATGCAACGAGTCTGCAAAAACCCCAACACACCAAAGCTTCTAATATAGTAACTGCTTATTTTTTTCCAAAGAAATTCTAGAAAATTACACTATTCAGCACACAAGTCTGATGATCGAGAGGATGTTTGCACAGGCGAGATTATGAAAGTGTGGATATTTACATTCCCAGATTCACTGTCTTAAACCGGGGTGTCCTAAACTTGCTCCTAGAGGGCCACAGTTTTGCTTTAACCCTAATTAAACACACTTGATCAAGGTCTTTAGACTCACTAGAAACTTAAAGGCAAGGAAATTGGAGCCTGCTCCAGGAGCAGCCCTATCCTAAACACTGCATAGACCCTTGTTTCCCAATTAATTAATTGTGTCTCCACCGCATGATCCTTATCACATCACAACGCATTGCAACAGCTTGAGACTGACACCAATTGTGACCCTGGACCACAAAACCAGTCTTAAGTCGCTGGGGTATATTTGTAGTAATAGCCAAAAATACATTGTATGGGTCAAAATTTTAGATTTGTTTTGGGCCAATAATCCTTAGGATAGTAAGTAAAGATCATGCTCCATGAAGATATTTAGTCAGTTTCTTACTGTAAACATATTAAAACTTAATTTTTGATTGGTAATATGCATTGATTAGATCTTCATGTGAGAACTTTAAAGATGATTTTCTCAGCATTTAGATTTTTCTGTACCCTCAGATTCCAGATTTTTATATAGTTGTATCTTGGTCAAATATTGCCCTATCCATTCAAATTATACATCAATTTGGAACCTTATTTATTCAGCTTTCAGATCCTGTATAAATCTCAATTTTGGAAAATGAACACTTACGACTGTTTTTTTTGTCCAGGTTCACAAATGTGTCAAAATGTACACACTTACAAAAAAAAAAAAAACATTTGTACTGTTGTCAGAAGTAGCACAAGTGTGCAGAGTGTATTAGAAATAAAATGACATACTCCACATACATATTTAACAAACCTTATCCTAATCAATTCTGTTTACTTCTATAAGACACACACTTCTATAAGTGTCAAAAACCTATAGTCCAGCCAAATTTAGCTCTAGCCCTGATTAAACACACCTGATAGCATATCATCCAGGTCTTTAGCTTGTTGAAGCTGGTTGGATCTAAACTGGACTTTGACCCTGCAAGAGCAAGACTGGACAGCCCTGGTATAAGTTTACCATTTCTTCATTTTTACAACAGTTCTTTCTGGTTATTGAATCCCATTGGCTGAGAATAGTGCAATATTCAAGTGATATCAGAACTCCATTTGACTCCACTTGAGGTTTCTCTCACAGTTTCTTGGTAGATGCCCAAATCCACAATAATTGTATTATTTATATTGTTTTGTGCCATTGAATGTAGTTTTAAGAATTTTTAGACAAGAATGAAATAGAATGAAATAGAAATAGAATTCAAATATACTGTTTACTAATATAGACATTGTTTATTTGAAATTTTTGTAACTCGCTATTTCCAGTCCTCTTTAGACAATCTAATAGCAGTAAGTAACTTTGTAACTACATGCCAACTATCAGTCATTAGAGTGTTATTAGACTGTCTGCTTAATAGTAAAATAGTAATAATAAAAAAAAAAAAATAATAAGTTGCAAGTATATGTCAACTTATTTTACTAACCCTAAACTACCCTAGCAGTCTACTATGAGAGTTAGTAGAAATAGTTACAAATTAATGATAATGAATTGACATGTACAGTAGTTTCAAAGTTACTTATAGATAGTAGAATGTCTAAAGTGAGCCATCAAAATAATGTGTAACCGAAAATTTGCTTCAATGTCTTTTTGTTTTCTTTCATATTGGGATTACAAATTGTATAATTGCTGCAAAGCACTAAAAATAAATATATATATACGATTCATTATAGTTATTATAAAGTGTTACCAGATGCAGCAGTGAATTGAATGTGTTGAGAGAAAAGATGCACACATATTCACACCTTTCCTACTGCGAGGCTGGTAAAATCTCAAATCCTTAACATCTTTAGAGAAAAAGTCAATGCTTTACGAGACGTGACCCTGCTGTCAGGGTGAGAGGAGCTAATGAAGAGTCTGGAGGGCCTGTTAAATGCAGCTCTATTGCTATGTAGTAGAGGGCTGACGATGTTTGAGAAACTGTTTTACACAGCTGCTAATTAGCTGGTATTACAGTTCCTGTCTGTCCTCAATCACACTCCTGCCCTAACAGACTCTGCCAACAGCAATCGGCTGATGAGCCCCAATTACTCTGGTTCAGCCCCAGACAGAGCTTTCACCATGACTACAGACTCAAGTGCAGGACCTCAAACTGACACCTTAATATTACAGTTCAAGTTTCAATCATCTATTCAGTCTCATCCTTTCGCAGAGAGAGACAAGAGAGGCCTGCTGAAGGCAGCTGATATCATCTAGCAGTTGTGTGTGGTCGACTTCTGAAATGAAAAGGGAAATCCCTCTTTCCAAATCCTGTTTTTTGTTTTGTTTTTTACTTGTACATCATTTCAAGTTTATTTTGATTCAGAAAGACTCTTCATTTATTTTACTTCCCACAAAATTTCCTGTAATTTTGTTGCTTTTGCTGATTCCACCGTGCCATTTTAACTTAATTTTACTCAGTTTTGAACTGTTTTGTTGAACCGTAGTTACAGGATTCGAACTGGAGCTCCTCGTATGACACACATCTGTGTACTCTGTTTATAAAAACCCATAGATATGAAGCTGGATATGTGTAATGCTAATGTTCAAATGCATCAGTTTTAAATATCCCAGCATATTAATATTGTTTTGAAGTTTTGAACATGACTAACATTCTTCAAGTAATTGTGTAAAAATAATACTTTATTAATCAAAACGTTGTACAATTGTATGAAAAGGAATAAAAGATGCAGTTTTACTGCCTTCTTTTGGAAACTGCAGTAATATGTACTTATTGTTACATATTTCATGTCTCGCTAAAAAAAGTGCACCCAGGTACGTTTATGCCATGAGACCAGGTAGGACAAAATGGATAAACAACTAAAAAATTTATTTTTCCACATGTGAGCGATCATGAGACTCCCCTTTCTGCTGACTGGTTAAACAAATCTAAATCTGTGACATCATCAGCTGTTCCTCAGTTCTGTTCAATAAAATAATAGTCCTCTGCTGTGCTGCTGCTCTGCTGGGCAGGACATACAGTAGATTAGCATCTGAAATATCATAAAACACAGAGAAGCACAGATCAATGTCCATGTTAGGCAATATTCTACAATTTAAGCGATCAGTGCAAATATTGCAATGCAAATCAGACAACCTGATTATGGCGAATAAGACCCAGAGGTTTGGAAAATGGTTCTTTTTGTGAAAGGGTGACAGGGGGAAAGGAAGCTCTCGGCCCTCCCCCGAGGCTGGGGGCACAGATGTTAGGGTCCCCTGAAGAACAATTCTCCTCATCTCTGGGCAGCCTGCGCCCCCCTAACAATGGCTAGCTCTACACCCCTGCAGAGGTGTTAACTCCTTTGGAGCTGCTCGGGGCGGACCTGATGTTGAAGCCACCAGGGGGGGTCCTCAGCGACGACCAGATAGAGGCACAGCACCTGGAGTTTTGGCATCCCACCGGGGCAAGATATGCTTGCTGGCCTCTGTCTGTTTTTGGACTGCCGAGAACTGTTGGGCACTTGTCTGAGCGAACTTTGTCAGCATCACGCATCTGTGCCAGGTTTAGCCAGAGATGACGCTCCTAGACCATGGTAGACATCACCTGACTGAGGTCCCACGTCGTGACCTTCGTCGTCTGGAGAGCTAAGTCGGTCGCCATGCCCAGTTCCTGTATCAACCTACAGTCAGATCTACCCTCGTGCAGTTCTTTTAGTGCCTTGGCTTTTCAGCGGAGACAGACGAAAGAACCTCCTCTGACGTAGCGAGAGACATCTCATCTTCTTCCAGAGCACCAAACTCTGGGTTCACAATGATCACATGAACCATCCACGAAAGCCATCTCAGCGTGACAGGCCATCGTCATAAGTGAGGAAACTTCCGCATCCAGAAGCACACGGTCGGAACAACATCCCTAAGGACATGCTTGATGACTGTGCAGCTGTTAGAAATTTGCTCTTTTAATGGATCAGGACTGCCAAGGTGAGGACCGCCACAAAGCTCCATTGCAGCCTTCTCCGCTGAGTGCAGGACACGCCGGTCAAGGCTCTTCTTATAGCAGGTATTCTTCAAGCGTCTTCCTCCATGAGCGAATTGGCTCTGAAGCAGAAAGCAATGGTGGTTTGTGCGCCGCCATCTTACAAACCCGGATGACCCGGGGTATTGGCTTTGTATGCGAAATCCACTGGGCAATTTCAATTGGCATTTTCTCCAAAAGTCAGAGTCGATTGAGAGAGACGTAACGTCATAGTGCCTGACTGAAAGGGAACCATATTCCTCTTTAGCAGGTGAATCTAATATAGATGACCTCTTTACTATCTGTTTGGAGTCTGTTGGCTCATTTAGCCACGAAGCTTCAATTAAAGTTAATGGAGTCAGGGCTCTTAAATGCTCCAGATAACTTACTGCTAGTGGCATAAAACTGAGGGGGAAAAAGTAGCTCACAAAATTCATCTCTCAAACTTTATGGCAGAAAAAGTTGTAATTATGTCCACCTACTTACAAAGTGGTGATGCCAAATTTGAAAAATAATTACAGCAATGATTTGCTACTTGCAAGTCAGTTGCAAGCAGTAAAATGGTTTTAACTACTACTAATAATAAATGTTTCCTGAGCAGCATATTAGAATGATTTCTGAAAGATATCTGAACTCTGAAAGATTTTGTCATGACATGAATAAATTACCTTTTAAAGTATATTTAAACAGAGCTTGTAAAAGCTTAGGCAAAATCAAGTTACCTAGACAAGTTATAAGTATATTTAGACCTAGTTACCTTGAAATCGTTTCCAGTGTTTAAAATTGATCAGAAAGATTTATTAACAAAATCTCCTGCGCTCAAAGCTTAATCTGAATCCGAGCTCTGAAATAGAGATGCAGCTTCCTACATTTAAATGGGTGGCACTAAATACGTCTTTCAAACTGCCTGTTAAAACTGTTCCCCATAAGTTTGAAAAATAAAAAACTGAGAGATGAGATATACTGCCACACATGCAAAAGAAGCAACATCTGCAAAACATCACACAGAGCCCACAATTCATAAAGTATATAAACCCTCAGCCAGCTCATTCTGAAGACATTTTTTAAAGAATTAAATACCTTTAAAAAAAATAAAGTCAAATATTTTGACTATGAAATAAAACCCACAGAACATTCTGAAAATGAAAAACTATGTATGTATGAGAAGAACTTATACCCAGTCTGAACAAAGTCAGTAAATTTGAGTCCAATGCATCTAGAAGAAACCTTATTTTGATGTTGAAAAACACAAACCTCAAGGTAATCATTCAAACAGATTGTTTTTCAGCTTTATATCTCTCGCTCCGGCTCTTTTAACATGTTCAGAAATCATTCTTCTGACAGGTTCAGTCAGGGTCAGCAGACAACTCTTCACGATCTTGGGACTTCACAGTCAAGCCGCTGCTCTTCTTTTTTTTGACCTGAGGACATGAGTTCTGTCCCACCAGGCCGGGGGGCTGTCAGAACCAATCATGTTTTAGGCCCCGAGGGCTCTGTCCAGGGGGAGGACCTCAACGTCTTCCTGAGTGGTTAATATCCCAGCATGCTCTCTTGCTCAGAGTTCAAGAGCGGGGATAAGACAGAATCAGGGCACAACCGCAACAACTACTACACGCGATTCTTCATTATTCATACTTCTGCCTCATTAAAATCACACAAGTGGTAGGAAGCAACTTCATCTCGGTCTGTTAAACAACTTCATTAGGTTTTTAAGCAGAAGCTTTGTGGTCTGCATCACAGTGGCAGTCAATAAAAAAATGAAGTCAGTCCCACGTTCCATTTAGTCGTATTCATTAAAATATAAAAATGAATGTTGTTTATATTACATGTATTACAGAACCACAGCTAAAAATAGTTTAACATTTCCCATTTCTTTGAATATTTACTTCTGAAGTTTTTTATAACTCCATTATTAATCTTTAGTGATTATTTATTTGTGCAGGCCAACCCGAAAGTTAGACAAATAATAATAAATAAATTAATAAATTAGATTAGCGCTAAAAATAAGCCAACAAATGACCAACAAATATGAATGACTCTAACGTGATTTGTTCAACACGATAATTTTCAAAGACACCACCTACATATGAATTATTTAATATGAAATTAAATACAATTAGCACATAGACATAAAAAGCTAAATGTAGGCTATAAATGAACTATGAATGTGATTTACATTTTGTCGTTTTAACATCAATGAGGATGAAACCGTTCTTTTGCTGTGCTGTAGGATTACACCAGGTGCACACATGTGTTAAATATTATGATACTTCCAAATGTCTTCTTGCAATTAACTCAAACAAAGCTTAACATAAATAGCTGAGAGAAAAAATAAATCTTTCTCAGTTTGTCGGTTGTTAGCTGTCACAGACAATTAACTTCCAGTTATCGTTACTAATTGTATCGATTTTATGGCTGTTTAAAATAAAATTATAGGGCTTCAGCAGCCAATCCAAATAGTCAAAATGACTGTCTCATCTAGTTAAACTCAAACATGTTTCACCATGTTATTTAAAGAGGTAATATTAAAGGAAAAATCTTACACTTGTCCTATTCTGTGGCATTTGTGACAGGACTTCATCCTATTTGTTATCCAAGGAGAACACACACAACTGCACACAGACAATCATTTCCTCTCGCTCATAGATTCCCAGCATCTTCACTGTCTATAGATCACCATAATGGCTTGTGAATTGATGTCTGCTAACTACCTGTCTCCTCTTCGAATTCTAGTTAGCGCTGAAAGCTATAGCTAATTTACACCAAACAATCAATTTTGATTCAAAAGTTATCTTGGAGGGTGGTTAAGGCTAGCAAGTGCAAGTCATAAAATAATTTGGCACAGCTGACTTCTGTAATGACAAATCAATGGCATTTAAGTTTCACCCCAGTGACCTTCAAAACATTGACTGTATTACATTGACTTTACTGTTATTTCATGGTAACTTATGTATACTCAGAATATTACTGATTACTGTTGCCATTTTCTGTCATAAAACAAACAATCTACTGCTAATATATCGTGCTGCATTGAAAAGTAGTTTTTTTTCCCCATTATTAAGATTGTTGTTCCCTTCCTCTGAGAACATGTAGTTTATTTACTTTAATTAAGTTTTTCCAAGCCAGTGTAATAGTGTTACACAACACCATTAGTTGCTCTGTTACTTGGAGAAAATAAGCTGATTGACTCAGATTTGAAAGCTGCTCTTTGCAGTCTTGTAATGTGATATTATTATACTTTATAATGAAGAAATAACATTATTTCTTCCAGAAGATTTCTGAAAGTTGGAGTGTTTTTGTTTTCACCAAAAAAAAAAAAAAAAAAAACTATAAAAAAAACAACAACATAATATATTGATGTCACACTGAAGAGTCTACATACCCTGGTGAAAATGAAGTGCGCTTAAAATTTTAAAAAGTTCATTTTTAAAAATGTGATCTAATATTACTGAAATAAAAGACCCATTAAAAAAATTTAAAGTTGTACCTTATAAATGTCCATCAAATCTTGTTTTAATCATCTTTTGTGATGGTTTACAGAAGTACACTTATTTTGATATGTTGACTAAAGCACAACAATCATACAATCATTTAAACTTTAGCATGTACAGTCATTCAATATTACATTAAATATTACATTATTAAACATGAATTTAATCATTACTCAATTATATATAGTTTTTATACTGTATTTATTAGAAAACATCGTGAAGTATATTTCAATTTATCATAAGTGCATGACAAAATTTGGCGGTACACTTTAAACATATTTCACAGAACATAGAAATAACCATTCCTATAACTTTAAAATGACATAAAATTCACATTCATTACTACATTATTACAGGTCACCCCAAAAATGACAGCAGCCGTTGAGTTCCATATGTGGGGAAAAAAAACAACATTCTTTAAAACACTTTTGTGCTCAGTAAAAGAAAAAAAATCATGCAGGTTTGAAACAATTTGAAGTTGAGTATATGCTGTCCGAATTTTCAATTTTATGTAAACTATCCCTTAGAGAATGCTAATAGAGCTGATCATTGAGACATACATACATCTACATCACAGTCATACCTTTGCTAGTTATGGAAGTAGATTTTTCTTGTAAATGCAGATGTTGTGCTATGAATTTACTGCATTGCACATCAAAAGATGGCCGTGTCTCTTTAAAATGATGATATCAGATGTTATTTCTGGAGTCTTTTGTGTTATTTATCCTGCTGCGTGCAATGTCCTGATGATACAAGCTGATTTGATTGGACACGCAGTATTGCCACAGCAACATTCATCATGTCGGTACAATGTGACATTCAGTTAGCCAGCCAACTTCATATAAATGATGATCAATCTGATGAGAATGAAGCAGAAAAACAGAAGGGAAAAAGGGATGAGGAAGCAGCGACATGATAGTCATTGTTTAATCATGAAACCAACAAAGACTGCAAAAAAAAAAAGAGAAAATCGAAATGTAATTTTGTTCTCTCTTCGAGTTTCCCTCCATCTGACAGTTGCTTTCCTTCACTCCATTTCTCTCCGTTTTTTTTCTTTTTTTCTGAATGATACACTTGATGAGCAAAAATGATCATTTATTCATGTGTCTGCCTGTCATACAAGACACATCGTTTGACTTACATTAATATTACCAACTAAAAAAGGTGCTGGGGGAGGAGCTTGAGGTCAGTTCTAGATACTAACAAGAATATCAACAAACAGATGTTTCAATTATATAGGACATCCATTATGAGTTCTGCACTCAATTCTGCAACAGTGGGTGTTTGGTCTTTAAAAACCCCATGAAACCCAAACTGGTGTTTTGTGCAAACAGAATGAAAAGCTTTCAAGCACTTAACTGCATGTTATTTATACTTTTTATTGTACTTAGATGTGTTAGCAAGCATAATCATGAAAGTTGGCTGAAACAGAGTTTACTACTGTAACTGAAGAGAGCGTGTGCCAATGGGTAAAACAAACAAAAAAAAACACCTGCAATTAAAAATCTTTTTCAGTTTGACAAAACATCCCTGTTGAAAACATATGCTGGTTTGATATTTTCTGAAGCGTGGTAGATGGTTTAAGCTGTTTATAAGCTGGTCCTTGTCTAGGTCCTGCTCAGGACCAGCTTTAACCTGACAACGACCAACTAAAAGGCAGCTTAAACCAGCTCAAACTAGCTGCCAGGCTTTAAAACATGCAGAATCTGATTTTGCTGAGTGCCACATGTTTCTGGATCAACATTTTTGTTGATCCTGGAACAACATTGTGATTAGCCAATCAGATTTGAAGAACCAGTGTATAGTTTTTGTGAAGGTTAGGCTTACAATTAGTGTTTGTTGCATGTACATCGGTGTCATCCATCTATAATTTTCTCCGATTTTAGGCATTATTCATGGATGAGGTTAGGTTTAGGTGTAAGAACATGGTCAAGACTTAAAATGCTGTGCCAGAGTCAACTAAATATGTTAACCTAGAAACACATTCAACATGGATGTGCTGCAAATACTCACAATTGCAACCAAACACAGAAATGTTTTGCCACATTTCTGTATTTGGTTGAATCGTGAGTACTTGCAGCAATGCTTCTGGATTTGTTTGTGTTTTTAGAGTATGTTTGGAATGTGTTTCTACATTTGCTTGCATTGTGGGTATTTGTGGCACTTTCTGTATTTGTTGGCAGTTTGTTTCTATATTTGTTGTGTGTATTTGTGATGTGTTTCTGTTTTTGTTTGTACTTTATTTGCTGCATGTTTCTGTATTTGTTCTCTTTTGTGTTGTTAATATTTGCAGTTTGTTTCTATATTTGGTTGCATTATGAGTATGTGTAGTTTGTTTTAGCATTTGTTTGCATTGTAAGTAGGTCTGGCACAATACATGTACAGTATTAGTACTTAACCGGCATTGGAATGGATATCTTGGTTCGATGCGAATACAGGCAATTGCCCCGAATCCAAAAGGGGGCGCCCGCAGCAATGTAATGGTGTTTGATAACCACCAGCAGAAGAACAGTGAATGCACACTTGAAAACAAAGCCCTAGACAGTGACCATGCACCAACTCTGAGTGCTTCTCTCACATAGACTGAGAAAAGTGGTATACTTGAAAGACTTGCGCACTCAACTGTTTGTGAAATTTAGCTTTGTGCTCGTCTATCGTACCTCTCTCATTGGGCACAAATCCAAATATTTACATTTGTGATGTAAATATAATGCTAAACTATTATTTATTGAGTCTTTGTCCTTCAGTCACCTTCCAACAGTGACAGTGAACAGTGAAGTGAGCTGATGTTTGCTTCACTGTATTTTATTTTGATACCAACTGAGCTGTCAAGTTCTCAATGCTGGAACTGATGTGTGTGTGTGTGTGTGTGCATGTCGACACAATCACTTTAGGTGTATCCTTCCCAGCAGAATCAACTTTAAACACTTGTCTTGATAATAATGCACAACTGTATAATGGTCTGTTTTTATTAGTTTGATGCAATGTGCTATAATAAAAATAATAAATCACAAAAATTAAACTCAGTATGAAACTCAGTACATATAGGATACGTTACCTATTTTAAGAATTTATTCCCTATATGCACTGTATATGTACTACAGATTATATATAACATTATAATGTAATATAGTACTTTGTATTTTCACATCTAGCTGGGAAAAAATTGTAATTTGTACTACTAAGCATAGTATTTGTTGTTGTTTTTTTCCCTTGTTTGCACAGTTTCTTTATTTGGTCGTGTTGGGAATACATGTTTTAAAATAGATTTGTGCGTTTTATTTGACTTCTTTTGAACTGCTGAACCAAAAAACACCCACCTAATACCATTCTAACACTTTGAAGAACTAAAACTTTTAAAACTAAAACTAAAACATAACTTTTAATATAACTCCTTCTGGATTTATCTGAAAGAAGAAAGTCATATACACCTAGGATGCCTCAAGGGGGAGTAAAACATGAGCTAATTTATATTTTTGGGTAATGATCCCATACAAAATGCTATTTATTTATGGGGGACCTTGAATGTCCATTGTTAACCAATCGCTGCTTTTCAAAGAACGCTGAAGTGAAATTCTTATTCTGAAGTTGTATTTGAAAAAAAGTGCTCTGTCACAACAGAAAAATTTCAATTTCAGTAGCTGGAGAGACACATTCATCTTTCAGCATGATTTGTGCTGCATTGTCTCCTTCAAAATAGACACATTTGGCTCAAATAATTGCCTCCATTCAATGCATATTTCTCCATCCTCTGTGACACATTGCTACATTGCTTTGATAAGAAAAGGAATTCAGTTTTTTTGCCAACATTTTTGCCTTTTCCTCCCACTTTCTTAATGTTCCTCTTTCTTTATTTGCAGAAATCAAGTATCACTTGGTGATGATGGCATATTTTGTAAAGGTTTGAACAGCAAAAAGGACTGCCTCTTTATGACAGTGATTCTCAACCACAGAATCATGTTCGAAGAGATACTTGATTTCATTTTTGCCTTTTTAAACTTATGTATTGTTTATATAATACTTTTTGATAAAATATTGGGTCAATTTATGTGAATGACACTTGTAGCAGAAGATATGTGCATAAAAAACACCAGAGAGCTATAGAGTCCAATATGACACAAATATGACAACATGGCATAGATATATATAATACAAAATGTTTGTTGTTGTTGTTGTTTTTTTGTAAAGTGGTATAATATACATATAATATATAAATAAACTTTAAATGTTTTCATATAGAAGCTGTGTAACACGAAAGAAGATTGCAGTATTAATGCATTTATTTATTTATTTTAAAGACAGTTGTATCGTATAGTATTGCTGTTCAAATGATTATGGTAAAATCATTTTTTGGAACACATAACAATCCGATTTATTAGTGAGAATGATTTATGCTTCAAAAACAAAACTGAGAATAAATCATATTGATTCATTAAAAAAGAGTTTGTGGTTTTATTTTATTTTTTTTTTGTGAATAAAATATGAATTCATTAAAAAAGCATTAAATAGATGAGAAGATAAATTACTGGATTTAAAAAGTATTTGTTTTGTACAGACATTTTGCAATTGTATTATTTTCCGTCTTCTTCAAACATCTTGTTTGGTATAATTTTTGTTTAATTCAGATAGGAACATATTACATCATAGCTGTATAGTGCGGATCATGTGAAGGACAAATGAAAGGAACGCCTTTCCTTTAAGTTAAAATAAATGTGATGCACACAGAATGTCTTGGGATTTCTGGGACAGCAAAGGCTGAATGTGAGGTGCTTTCAGAGCATAAGCTATAGGTAACTTTGGCAATGGATTTATGTCAGGGCTATTAGTGGCTACGAGTCATGTATCAGCTTCACACTATTTACTGTGTGACTCATTCCATTCCAGTCATTTTCATGATGGACCAGAGCCTTTATCCATACACCCTTGGGCCAAGCGATCAATAAACGCGCGCACACACACACACACACACACAGTCTATACCATAGGTTATACTCAATGTATACACTGGCAGACACTCAAAATCAATATCTAGCTTACTGCCTGACAGGTATTTATTGTTTCAGATATGGTAAATACTTCCACTTATTCCATTGGTCATACACATGCTCCACTGCTGTATTTATAACAATATATATAAGCAAAGCTTTCTTGAACTATACATTCATTTTTAGAGCTTATAATGAAATGATACAGTATAATATATTTTTGTTGTTTATCAACACAAAAAGCACAAACCATTTCTATAGAATTGTTTTAAAGCAGTTGTACATATATTATTATTTTGGATAATTTTAAATCATTGTTTATAATTAATAATAATATAATAGAAATGAAAACAATGGAAGCATTATACCTTACATATACATGTAATGTTTAATACATATCATTTATTATGTTTAATTAATTTGTTTGGCAAAATTGAGTAATTTCACATTTAAATATTAAATCAACCACATGATTTTGTTCTTTCTTTAGATTTTTTTTTTTTATTGCAATATCAGGCCAATTTATGCTGTCAAAAAATCTCACAGATGAGGTGTATCCAAGTTATATTTATTTGGAATAAATGTATCTGACCCATTTAAACAGGACTTGTCTGTTGAATTATTCTTCTGTCATACTGGAAGAAGTAGCAGAAGTCCAGAACAAGCCATGTTGCAGCTTGGTTTCCTTATATTATAAGGAATACTTTATTTTAAGTGTCCCTAATACCTGTGTACTTCCATAGTAACCAGATGTGTATGTACTGTAGTATGTAACCACAGTGTAAGTACACACCGGTACATAGTATCTACATTTCTGTAACTAAACACATGTAACAACCCTCAGGTGGTGTGTGTAAGTACAAATATGTAACAGGACAAAAAAAATGTGTTACACTTTATATTAAATAGACAATTGCTATGGATTTAGATATTACAGAGGTGCACCAACTCCATATATCCCTAAACCTATCCAACTACACCCCCTGTTCCACTTACTCTTATACATACTGCTGTTACAAAATGTAGCTATGTAATTCATGTTACTACTTAGTGAAGTGAATAAACTGTTGTTACCAATGTCTTGTTACACATTTGTACCTACACACACCATTCTGTGGGTTGTTACATGTGTGTAGTTACAGAAATATTACAGCTATAGATACTATGTAGCAATGTGTACTTACACTGTGATTACATACTAGATACACATCTAGTTACTATGGAAGTACACAGGTATTAGGGACACTTAATATAAAGTGGGACCTATTTTTGCTCACTGGAAGTTGTAAGTGCTGAAAGTTACTATATACTTTCAAAGTACAATAAACTCTATTATCTCAAAAAATCAAGGAAAATGCAATTCCTCACGGTATGACCGATTTAAAGTTGTCAATAATTTTCAGAAGCTGTGCAATTTAGCTAATCAAGACACTGCTTTTGTAAGGTGCATTTTACGGTTTACTTGCTTTTTTTGCCTGTTTGCATGAGTCATTCAAGATCTTACCTGAGCCTTGAAGAGGCCCTTAAGTGGTCCTGTATCTTTATTTAATGGGATCTGAATAGCCACCTCACTTTGTAGTTCTGTAGGGATTTGATATTCAAGAAACATGTGTGAAATCCCCAACAGAAATCAAAGTGCTTCACGGGCAGAATCAAAGACAGAAGCACCTGAGTGATGGAGAGCAGGTGTCTGTTTCTCTAAGCCCTGAGCTTTGCTTGTTCGCTCATTACAGGGTTTGAAGACTGCTTGGAAGTTGTTTTCATCAGGCCTGTTCTTTCGGAGAAAGTGAGAAATAATAGAGGAGAGAGTTGCAAAACAAGTCGCATAAAGCAGAATAAGACAAAGACAGCTAAAAAATGCATTATTTACCCTACTCTGCATCATTTTCTTAAGTGACTCTGCAGCTATTGTGAGAACCTATTATGACTTAATTGGTGTTTGTTTATGTGAGGAATCCTGGGTTTAAATCCAAAATAACATTATTTTATTTTATTTTTTACATGTTTAAAGAAATAAAAACACTTAGCCTCATTCATTGATAACTTCTAACAAGACACTCCCGGAATCAATGACAGGTTAAGCACAGGGAAAAAAAACTATAAAAAATAAACATGAATACACGTTAAAATAAAAAACATAACCCAAAATACAGTAAACAGACCAAAACCATGAAAACCTTAAGAACCCGACATTTATTCGCCAAAACCCCAGTGTAACCCCAGAGTCCAGGAGAGATGTGAAGCGGAGGTGGAAAGGGAGAGCGTTATGGCAGGCCATGCCTGTAGAGTGGAAGTGGGAACAAACACACCAGAAAGCTGCTAGCATTACATGCTGCACCATAGACAGTGGATGGACCTTGAGGATTCATCCAATCTCAGATATAATTTGTTATAATCTGTAGATGCCTCTGTTGCCACCATTTTTTAATGAAAGTAGCAAAAGCCTGCTTAAAAAGTTGCTAAGTGTCTTATGAGACCACCAGACATGGGACAACTGGGCATGAGATCACTGCACATGTCCCCATAGAAAACAGGACCACCAAGACATGAGGCCACCAGATGGACAACTGGACATGGAATCACTGGACATAGGAGCAATAGATTTGGGACAAATGGACACGGACACCAGACATGGGACCACCAGATTTGGGACCATCGAACCAGTTTTGGTGAACTAGTAGTGAATTTGTATGAATTCATCCTATCACATTCATATAATTTTGTATATGCTTCTGTTGCCACTTTCTTTCAATAAAAAGAAGTGTGCTTAAAGGTGCAGTGTGTAATTATTAGCGGCATCTAGCCATTAGGATTCAAATTTCAACCAATGGCTAAGTCCTTAATGTAATGGTTTGTGTGCATATATACATTTTTTATATAATTTTTTACTTGTATTGGAGCACAAACCCCACCCCTACCCTAAACCTACCCACACCCGTTTCGGATGTTATCACTCGATTGAATGGGTGCGTTATCAGTGGTTATAAGCTAATTTATATGGATCAGAAGGGGCCTGCTGCACCTACTGGTAGGCTTAGAAGGCTGTTATCATCCATAGGACTACAGCTACTGGGCATGCACACATCAATCGAACGTTTTTTTTTTGTTGTTTTTTAACACTGTACGACAAAAAAATTTCATCGTTTTTGTATCATAGTAAAGGGTAGGTTTAGGGTTGGGGTAGGTGTCGACGTTAAATAAACACAATCTAATCGGTAGAACAATTAATTTCATTTTTAGTTTTACCAGTAGGTGCAGCATATGACCCATATATAGACAATTGGCCGAGTTTCTGGGGCAGACCTGACCTGTTTAAAAGAGATGGTCTTCATCCTACTTGGGGTGGAGCCGCTCTTCTCTCTAGAAATATGGCTCATAGTCTTAGATCTCAAACTTGACTAACTAGTGCCCAGGTCAGGACGCA
>JAUMHG010000067.1:3725666-3738196 GCA_032359395.1 Enteromius anoplus
AATTTATTAATAGTGGAATAATTTGAATATAAATCCTTTATATTTCAGTTAATAAGATCTATAAAAATCTTCTTCATAAACATCAACACTTGTATCATTAAGTGTGCATATGCACACATTTGCAATCGTTACCTGCAGCCGTATGATGGAGGACTGAAGTTCAGGCTTTGTTTGCCCTATCATCCATCATGTGAGCTTAATGTCAGTGCATAAAAGCTCCACCTTAAATGTGAATCTGCTCTGATAAAGGTCTGGGCCATGAAATGATCTCTGTGATGGATGACGTTCCCCGCACCCTGTCTGTAAAAGACAGCAGAATGACAAATCCAGAGAGCCGTAATATTCATGCTGGAAGCAAAACTGAGAGCGTCTGCCTCAATAACCCTCGGTCCGCCTCCATTTGAGCTGTTATTACATGTGCTTCTGATGCTTCATTCGAATATTCAAATATGCAAAGGAGATTCAGGCCTTTGGATGATCAGTTCACTGAGCTGTCATTACATCTTTTGAAGTAAAAGACACACTCTGATTTCATTCAGCGCTTTCACAAAGCAAAAAAATTTTTCTGCGGATATGAATCAGGGTTAAGCCAAGAAGGCATGTGTGCCATCTAATCAACACGAGCTGTGCAAGCAGGCATTGACCACCCTTATCATAGTCTAATTAACAGATTTTTCATTTTCTCAATGCAATCTGTGCTTGTATTTGTGTTGCATCAAATATATTTGGATTAGATATTGATTAAGGGTGTACAGTCTGTCACGATTCTGTCTGTTTAGTTTTGGTTTCGTTTTGTGTCTTCCTCGTTTTCCTTATTTGGTCATGTTCCTTGTCTTGTTTAGTTTGATTATTTAACTCGTCTCCACCTGTGTCTGCTCACCTGTCTTCAGTTCTCCCTAATTGTGTGTGTATTTATAATCTGGTCTGCCCCATTCAGTTTGTCGGTCCTCAAGGTTACGTTGATGTATTAAAAGTAAGCTTTTGTTTATCATTTCTACAACCACGACTTGTGACACAGTCCAGTTTTTTTGGTTTTGTTTTTCATTTCTCCCATGGAAAACGTATATTAAAATGTAATTCATGCATACAAGGGAGAGGGGGCTCCAGGCCTGGAAACAATAGCAGTGCTCCTGGGTGATCATGTTTTTATTTTGGGGGAGCATGAAGTCAACAATGCCAAGTTGATATATATTTTTTACTTACTTTTTTATAATTGTTTTCCAAAGTTTTGTTGTGCAACCCTTAATGAATAAATATTAGTAAAAAATATAAACCTTTCTTTAATTTTTTTTTTTAAATGTGAAAATTATTCTTAAAGATGTATTCATGTATTTAAGTTGGAAGAACTTTATGTTATGAATTAATAATTTACTAACTGCTTATTAATATTTATTCAAATTTCTAAATATTTAAAATGCATTTCAAAATGAGTGAAGACATGTTCTCACACACACGCATGTTGGGTTTACATGTTTTATGGGGACATTCCATAGGCGTAATGGTTTTTATACTGTACAGACTGTATGTGGTATTGTCCTACACTGACCCTACACCTAAACCTACCCCTTACAGGAAACTGTGTGCATTTTTAGATTTTCAAAAAACTTCTGTGTGATTTATAAGCTTGTTCCCTCATGGGGACCTAAGAAATGACCCCACAAGGTCAAAATTTACTGGTATTCCTATCTTTGTGGGGTCCCCATAAGGTGATAAATACCAGGTGCACACACACATAAGGAAAACATATTGCTAATTTTTACTGTTTTAACTGAACTGAGCTAGATGGTGACATCACTGAATAATGTTGCTTTGACACAATCTGTATTGTAAAAAAGTGCTTTATAAATAAAGTTGACTTGACTTTACAATACATGACATACAGTACACGAGCCTCTTAGAAATAGCATTTTTTTTTTAAGCCACAATTCCAACAGTACAGCTCTAGACTTTGGCAATGATGGACAGTCTTACTAGGCACTGTTTCAAAACCAAGTGGCATCTGCAAACAAATTCTGCAAGAGCTTTTCTTTCAAATCATTTAGCTTTTCAGAGCCATGTTTGTAAATTAATTTTAGCAAGCTGATGCCAGTGTTTTTTTTTTTTTTTTTTTTTTACAAGGGATGCATTACGGTTTCCCTCAAGTTCATATTTGAACTTGTGCTTGTTCATGTTTACACTATATTCTTTTTTTTTTTTTTTTTCAAAATTTTGCAAGTATAAACCTTTCTGTTCTTGTAATACAGAGATTTTTCACAATCCATTCTTTAGTTATTCCCTGCTGCGCTGCCAGACATAAATCACTCCACTCTTATCTTGCACAAATTTAATGAAAAAATAATTATGTTTCTTGCTGAGGCAGGAGTGCATTAAGCCCCAAAAGTCAATCGGCAGATAAAGACGGAGAACAGTTGAGAAAATGTGTTTATTCATCCATTCTGTTTGCTATCATTTTGTGTGCTAGACATGATTTAAACAGACAAAAGATCTTGTATTTAATTGAAAAATCCACTCTGTTATGTCAGCATATCACAGACAACAGTCTTTGGCCACGAGGAAGATTTTTTTTTATTATAGTTTTTTATTAGAGTTGTCAGCCCAGATGGCCTTTAGTGTTAATTACAACCCAATTCATTGGAAAACTAATTAGTCAAACACACATACATGCAAAACATTCATTAAATGTTTACTTCCCTGTAGGCCTATTGTTAAATCAATAGTCTGAGTTTTTTTCCCAATGTAGTCTGGTGCAGAAATATTTGATTTCACAAAAACTGGCATTGATCTGCACAGGGGAAAAAAACAACGTGAAACATCTCTGACAAAAAGCTGTCAAAGTCCTCTAATTGTTTCTATCTCCTTGCAAGTTAGTGCTTGAACAGTATTTGATTATCATCTCTCAAAACATCTTGAGTAACTGAAGATGTCAAACATGCTTTCTCAGAGCTGAATAAAATGTACGAAGGATTTGGACTGTTTTTCATTTGGATTTTTACAATAAATTAAATAAATAAAACAAGAATTTAGCTTTCTTTCACTTATATGAAATTTAAAGGAACAGATCACTTAAAAAAAAAAAAAGTTACTGTAAATGTACTCACCCTCGGGTCAGAGTTGGAGAAATTTAGCACCACTTCCTTCACCAGTGGATGCTCTGCCGTCAGATTTAGAGTCCAAACAGCTGATAAAAACATCACAAGTAATCCACACAACTCCAGTCCATCAAATAAAGTTTTGTGGAGTGTTTGTAAATCTATTGTTGAATATGAGTCCTCTATCAATAATATTGCTTTCTCCTCTTAAGCTGTCTTGACTAAATCAGGAGACAATATACAGATCAGGAAATATTTACACTGGAGGTAGCTTTAAAGAAATTTTGGCCAAAATTAATGGTTTAAAGCACTGGTCTCAAATTCAATTGATTTTATATTTGAAAAAAAAAATAAAAGTTTGTAACCAGGCTGTTTTGGGTCACCATTGGCTTCCCTTTTTTTCCCCTACTATGGAAGTCAATGGTGACCAAAACAGCCTGGCTACAAACTTTCATCAAAATATCTTCCATTGTGTTTGGCAGAACAAATAAATTCATACAGGATTGGAACTACTCGAGAGTGAGTAAATGATGACAGCTTTTTCATTTATTAACTATTGCTTTAAAGCACCTTGATCAACCATGCATCTTTTCAGTTCACACAACATTAATGGATGGACTGGAGGGATGAGGATTACTGTGATGTTTCTTATAAGCTGTTTGGACTCTCATTCTGACCGCACCCACTGCAGAGTAATGTAATGTTAAATTTCTTCCAAACTTTTTCCATGAATAAACAAAACTCTCCATGGGTGGCCTGAGAGTGTGTACATTTCCAGCAAGTTTCCAATCTGCCAAGTTTGCCCAACTAAAAACAAGGTAAAGTACAGAATCAGTAACTCGGTTTTGTTGAGGTAAAAGCATGTGCAAACATCACAGGAGAATGGCACTACGTGCTCAAGCCACCGCATCAATTCAACACCATCTCATAAAGCTGTCAGGTGTAGATCTATGTGGCGGCTGACATCTTTAGACAGCTGAAGATGAAGGTGTGATGTGAGGGGCATGCCGTATCTCTCTACATAATAAAGCATAAATATACACGACAATTCATTTTCTTAGACATTTAAGATGTCAGGTCGGGTTGGGCTGCTGTGAGGAGGCTCGCTGTGAGACAGGAGCATGATAAAATGGCAGGAAGTTCAGTGTTTCTTGACAGGAAACACCCCTGGGATGCTGTAATCTCGTGAGATGTTTCATTTCCTCAAGCTCTTGATGCTGCTTCAGGTTTACTGTTTGTATTAGAGACATTTCAAGAAGGTTTTGATTTTTTGGTTGTAAGGGTGATTTTTAGAAAACATTAAGTTAATATAATCTGAAGTTGTTTATGAGTTTCTTCTGCCGGGCACAAAGGGAAATATTTTAAGGTTGTTGATGACCAAACAGTTGATGGTAGCATTGACTTGGGAAAAAGTACTATGGCAGTCAACCCACAATTGCACTATTACCTGATTTGAAAAGGTTAAATTGATCAAACATAGTTTTAGTAGAAGGAAAAAAAAAGACGTGCCTGGGCCACTGGCCAGTGCAAGCCGGACAGAGCTAATAGCTTCAGACCTGGAACACAGAGGACAAAATCATGCCGCTCTTTCCACTGTTGGGCCAGTAGCCTTGCGACACTTCTGTAAAATCGGCCCTAAATACGCCTTCACTTGACCACGTGACACATACAAGGTTACCCCAGCGAGAGCGAGATGAACTTTATACGTTAGTATCTTGTGTCTTGCTGTTTTTTGAACAATAACATTTTTGGCTAAAAGTGTGTTGTAACGCAAGCATTACTGAATATGTACCGAATAAAATATTACTGAAACGTGATTAGTAATGCCTTACACTACTGCGTTACAGCAAAAGAAATATATTACTGTAATATACAGTATTACTTTTGTAATGCATTACTCCCAACACTGGTTACCAGCATTCTTCAAAAAATATTTTGTGTTTAACAAAAGAAAGAAACACATACAAGTTTGGAACAATATATATTAAATACAATCAGTTAGGCTTTCGAGTGCTTTTTGAGAGTGCACGACTTATGTGAAATTTACCCTATACCCCCTATACCCTCAAAAATGAAAATTCTGTTCTTAATTATGTCGTTCGAAACCCATAAGACTGCCGTTCATCTTCGGAACACAAATTAAAATATTATTTATTATATCAGAGAGCCATCTGTCTCTCTATAGACAGCAATTCAACTGAAATGATCCGAGGTCAAGAAACGTGGTAAAAACATACCATGTGACATCAGTGGCTCAACTTCATTTTTCTGATGATAAAAGAATACTTTTTTTGCACAAAGAAAACAAAAAATAACATCAAATACTCAACCATTCTTCTCCTATGACTTACGTCTTTTGACATTTTAGAGAATATTACTGCGTAAGTGTAAGCGTTCTTCTAGGTTTAAATAGCTGCAAATTACACACATGTGCGTGCTGTTACGTCCTTCTTGATTTCTTTGTTTGTTTTGGAAGTTTTTTTTTTTTGTATGTTTCTGTGCAGGTTGAAGCTGATTGGATCCTGTTCATGAGTTGGTGCTCACCCTGTCTGGTCAGCTGACTCCCGGCTACCCATAAAGACTCCGCCCTCACTTCCTGCATTAGCTTGATTCTCATTTGCTATGCTACGCTACCATTGCTGCTAGTTAGCCATTTGTGTAAGAAAGGTGTGAATCTGTGTGTACATTTGAGTCTGTTACAGTGTGAATTTGTTTGATTATTGTTAGTGTTCTTAGCCTCTAATTGTGCCTTTGTATTACTCTGACCTCTGCCTGCTAGACTTTGATTCTGGATTTCCCTCATTGGATTTGTTTGCTGTCCTGTACATAGCTGTATATATTACTGGGGAGGTAGGGAGGCCAACGCCATTTTTTTGTTTGCCCCATTTATTGATATTTTTTCTCTTCAGGGAGATAGGGAATCGTTTTGTATTTCCTTTTCTGTCTTTTTTTTTTTTTGTAAATAGGTAATTTAGAAGGATTTAACTTGTTAGTAGTTTTTGTATGTTATTTTGGCCTGGTTGGCTCCTGAAGAGATGTTTTTCCCCGCCTGTGTAATTCTGTTAACTATTTTCATTAAAAAAACATTGTTTATCCATTTATATTCCTGTATCCTCATAATTTCTTTCATGTCGCGCCCTCACCCTAGACGGGGGCGTAACACCGATACACAAACAAATAATGGATTTACTGTAGTACCACTTAATGAATGCATTATAACTAAGGCAGTTAAAATCCACTATTCTGATGCATCATGTGATGAAAAAGAAAGGAAAGAGAGTTCGGCAAGAAAGGGTTTCAATCAATCGGACATGTTTTACTCTCTGCTGACGGCACGCTCTAAAACAAGTCTTTTGTTCTGCACTTAAAGGTTTTTTCTCGCTATTTAACAACTTTTTTCTCGTTATTTAACAACTTTTTTCTTGAAATTTAACGATTTTAATCTTGTTATTTAATGAGTTTATTCTCGTTATTTAACGAGTTTATTCTCAGCATTTTATTTTGACTTTTTTTCTCGTTATTTAACGACTTTAGTCTTGTTATTTAACAAGTTTTTTCTCATTATTTCACGACTTTAATCTCGAAATTTAACAAGTTTATTCTCAACATTTTATTTGAACTTTTTTCTCGTTATTTAACGACTTTAACCCCTTAACTGTCACCGTTCCGAATACGGGACACCTACATTTTTTTTTAATATATGTCCTGAATTACATCTTTTTAAGCTTGTATAGTACTTTTTCATGTGTTTTCCCGAAAATGGGGGTGACAGTTAAGGGGTTAATCTCGAAATGATTTACATTTTTTATTATTGCTTGGCCATAATCCTCTTCCGTACAAAAGTGATTTGTCTGTTTTGTTATTTGATATATACTATAAACATTACTACAATAGCTTCCGCTCAAACTGGCAGATTCTTCTTATAATATAATGTTAATATTCAAAACAATCAAAGAAAAACGTATATTTAATATAAGTGATCATTGCTAAATATATATATATACATACCGCAATAATCTGACATTAACTTGATCTCAAACAAGTGAATTAATAGACATTATTACTCCACCATCTATGTGGCATCAACAGCAATTATATGCGTCTGAACCAGCACAGTTCAACAAAAGATGTGTGCCAAAATGATTACCTTTTAAGAAGATTGTGATTAGCTAGTGAGTTTTTCCGGTGGCACTGCATGTGCTAGTTAAGCAGTTACCCACTCTGGTTTGTTCACAAGATGCCTCGTTCATTTAGTTTGCTCATACATGACATGTTCCAGTTTGTTAATTTGTTGAGTCATTTTGGAAAGAAAACATCTGTCAGTAAAGGCTGTAAATTTTAACCACAAACCTTTTAATTGAATCACAACAAAATACACATGTACAGTAATATTTTACATATTTATAAACATGCTCTATCACACAATTCTAGCACACGCATACCCATAAACACACACACACACACAACACATCTCCTAGACGCATAACACAAAGCAGCTGGAGGCATTAAAGCAGTGCTGTACAAACACTATTAGAGCAGAGTCCATTAAACACACAGATTGTCATGTAAGCATATTCACTTTACCACAACACACACACATTTGTTTTCTGTGATAGGGACGTTCCATTGACTTCTGTTGATTTTACACTGAGGTAATGAGCATGTATTATGAAGCATAATATGGACATGTTAAATGCCTGTTATATGCTTGATTAAATTGTGCAATTTGTTGTTAATTTGACTGGGTTTAAATATTAGGCTATTATGAAACATCACATATTTCACAATATGTGTTTGTGTGTGTGTATTTATAATATTATTATTATTATTATTACTAATTCCCAGAAAATAATACCAGAGATAACATTATGTTGCGTAAACGTAATGCCATTTATTATTTAGTTATTGTCCTTGATTAACTGCAGTAACCTTATATTGAATGTATTAATCCCATAAATTCAATATTCTAAAAACCTGAAAAATGTAATTTATATGTTACAAAAGTTGTTTTAGATGCTGTCACTCAATGTAACAGATGCCGTTACATTAATTTTGTACATTTCAATTGCAAATGCACAAAATAATCACACTTAATACACAAATATTGCTTAGTTATAATAACTATTTCTATTGGTGATGTGTTATGCTGTTGGTAAAAGAACCAGACACTTGATCATAGGAAAAAAATGACCACACATTTACAACAGCAGCACTACAATGGATCCAGAATAATAAACATGCTTTGATTCTTTCCCTTTCACACGGATTTGGCCGTTTTTTTCTCCAACAGATCTTTCCTTACAGCTCTCTTTGTTTGTTAATGAAGTCTCACCAGAAGTTGGCTTCTAACGCTCCAGTAATATATATAGATGAGGGAGTCAAAGAGAGCGAGAGGCAGATAACTGACAGAATGACAGATAGACCAAGAAACATGAGCCAGTTGTGTGCCACTTCCAATTTAACACTTCCTTCTCTAGAAGTCTGAAATGTAATTTTAACAAAGCGTATATCAAATACATGTCAATGATTCAGTCAGAGCATCTGCAGCCAATCGCAGTGGGATGATTTATGTAATTGACTGCTTACCTCAAATTCACAGTCCTCCAGTATCACTTACCAACTACTACAAGTTGAGACGATCTTATCACATAATAACACTCTCTTTTCTGCTATATAATGTGTGAAATAACAATAAGCCCATGTTGTTGTTTTTGAGGGGCTCAACAATTCCTTTATTTTGTGCCTGTAAAGCAATACTGCTTTGATTCAGTAAATACAATTACAAATTGATTGATTCTGATTGGTTGAGCCAAGTTCGAAGCTGTTGTTAACTAATTTACAAACATACACCATTATTAACATTTGTGAAGCCGTGGTTTACAGTCAATTTGTAATGGCTAAGGGGATTTTAGGAACAAACTCACCTACATCTTGGATGACCTGAGATTGAATAAATGTACAGCAAATAAAACACTGACAAATTTCACAAAATATCTATGTTCTATTTAAAAAAAAGTCACAGAAGTTTGGAATGAGATGAGGGTTAAAACAATCCTTTTTGGTTGAACTTTCCCTGACATTCCAACCAAAAAAAAAAGTGCCTAAAAGCGCATTGTTTTTTCACATCAGTTTCAATAAAAATGTCTAAATGTCTTCAATATGCTTGTCTCCTACGTATTAAATTGCTTGTTTTTCCTCGTTTTAAGTTGCTTAGGGCAAAATCATCTGCTATATACATTTTATTGTATTTTTTATTCAGTATTATTAGATTGTCAACCCTACCGACAGACAATCAAATCATGAGGATCATGCAGAGTAGAAAAAAAGGTCTGTTCTAGTTTCAGAGGTGGTGGGGTGTAACAAAAAATTGAAACCCATTAGTGGATCACGTTGTTCTAAGCGACACTTCCTCACAAACCTCTGCTGAACAAGCCACCCTGTGATCTAATTTCAAAGCACAAGCTGTGTGTGAGAGAAGAGAGAGAGAAGAGAAAGATTTTAATTGCATGTGAAAAGGGATTAAGAGCTGAGGAAGCTTTCGTGTATGAGACTGTGTGAGACAATGCTCTGTGATTGCCGCGTTGCTCTGCGTTCCGCAGCTGGCCTTTATTTTCACTGCTGAAATTTAGAGTGCCTCTAAACACATTGCTCACCATCTGTTATATCACACACACACACAAGTTTATACTAGGTGAGCTAGCAGTACGTTCTGTCATCATATTCTTTCAGGGCATAATGACCTATAATAGTTTTTCGCTGCAGATACAGTTAAGGTCCGGTTCCCATCAGTAGACCTGTCCTCAGGCCTGCGGGATCTCATATCTGTAACTTTATTTGCTCCTTCAGCAAAGTCAAACCACTGAAGACGGAGGTCAACTTTATGTCCTAGTATGAGTTACGGTAAAAGCTGAAATGTTTATAAGAAATGTATTTTATCATTAGGGAAATGATCGTTTTAAATACATACAAATTAACATGACCACATCAAGCAAAATGGGATATACACAGAACATCAAAATATATTTATATTATGAAATGTATTATTTAATATTACATTAACATATAGGCCTAGTTAAATATACTATCACACACATATATATATATATATACTGTATGTGTGTATTTATATGTACATAATAAATTTACACAGTGCACATTCAATTATTAAGTAAACAAAAACCTTTATTTTGGATGTGATTAATCACAATTAATCATTTTACAGCTCTATAGTAAATATGCAATATATATTAAATAATTGAATATATTTATCATTAATGGACTGTAAAAGGAAATATATTATTTAACACTCCAGTAATGTGTAGAGGCACTTATGAAATATGAAATATTTTTCCCCATCCAACATGTTGAGAAATCTTGTTGATCATGTCAAAAATTCTGGATATGTAAGCATCTCTACAATGTTTTATTATTCATTTATTTATTTATTTGTGTTTACCATGATTTTTAAGCAATCAATAAAAGTACATAAAATAAATTAAAAATAAAATAAAACAAATCTAAGTATTAATATGAAAAAAAGCAAAGCAAATTATCTTTAGCTGAAATTAAAGCATAAAAATAGTAGCTAATTTATTAAATTAATAAAAGCTGTAATGGTTTATAAATAATAACAAAATAATAATAAATATTCATAAGAATTATGCTTTGAACAGAAAATCATCATTTTAGAATTATTTCTAAAGGATCGTGTGACACTGAAGACTACAGACACTTTACGCTAAAAAGTACAATGATTAAAAAAATTGCTTCCAATTTGAATGATGTTTCCCATAATTACTGTTTTACTGTATTTATGATTAAACAAATCCATCCAAGGTCAGCATAAGAGCATAACATATTTTTAAAACCTTACCGACCCAAACAACTGAAAACTACATAGTATATATATTGATAACAACAAATCTGTTATGCATTATTCATCTCATAGGTATCTTTGCATTATCATATGACACTAATAGCCTAAACCCCGGATGCCGTTTGTGTCTAGCAATGCCCTTGAGTGACAGCTAGATCCATGCAAAGACACATGTACCGAGTACTGAGCAAGTACATGATCAATGTATTAGTTGTCAGTGTGTGTGTGTTTGTGTGTGTGTGTGTGTCTCCAAAATAAAGCTTGTAACATCAGGTGGGCATCACACAGCACTCAGACTCTTATCTCTTGGTGTAGCGTTCCAACACACTGCTATATTTACCTTCCAATCTTAACTACAGTGCTGATCAATTTCCTCCAGTCTGCCCGGCTCTTTGAGCGCCAGCGCAGGATGGATTGAAGTCTGCTCTAATGCCCATGACAGCAAGTTTCAAATTGCAGAGCAGAGGGAGCGAGCGAGCAAGAGATCTCCGATTATACAGCAAGTGTTCTGAAATACTTCCTCTAATTCCTGTATCGGTTCTGACCGTGTTCCGCTGGATAACAGATAACAACTGCGCCGCTTTCCCGAAGGAACACCTGAGAATTCCAAAACCTTCCAGAGTGGAACCATCAAATTACCAAGAGAGAAAACACATGACGGTGGCTGACTATGAAATTGGAAAAGCTCTTATGGTTATTAGTGGGATGCTGTATCTTTATTAGCAGACAGACAACTTCTGAAGAAAAACAAACAGAATTCCAGAATAGGATCTCATTGCAGTTCAGAACTATTTAGTGTTTTGCCATATCGGTCACTAATTTGTATGAATTTGCCCAATCTTTCTTGTGTTTTCAATCTGCTGATAAAAATTACTTATGCACTCTGAGTATGGAGGGAATTTTTAATTGCATATTGCGGGGACACTTTATAGTTTCAGAGGTCCTGCTATGAAAAAAAAAATAATAACTTTATTTTTAACTTTTACGTTATTTTTCACCAGTTTAAAGGGTTAGTTCACCCCAAAATGAAAATTCTGTCATCAATTACTCAGCCTCATGTCATTCCAAACCCATAAGACCTTTGTTCATCTTCAGGAACACAAATATTGATATTTTTGAAGAAATCAGAGAGCCATCTGACCCTCCATAGACAGCAATACAACTGAAAGGATCCCAGATCCAGAAACATAGTAAAAACATTGGTAAAAAAATCCATGTGACATCAATGACTCAACTCCAGTTTTGCGACACTAGAAGAGTACTTTTATTTGGGCAAAGAAAAAAAATATTTTAAAAAACATGTTCTCTGTACGTGTATGTTGTGATACTCCAGCTCAGTCTCATGACAATTGTTACATATATTATGAGTAGGGGTGTAACGATGCATCGTATCGTATCGAACCGTTCGGTACGAGGCTTTCATTTCGGAACGCATACGAACCGAACGATTCAGAAAAAAAAAAGAAAAAGAATAAACTGTAAAATATTATGTTTTCAGTGCTACGCTTAACAAGGCAGCGCAAACGACGGGACAGGGAACCCGTGTCTGCTCCTCCCACCCCCAA
>JAUMHG010000067.1:3764027-3774548 GCA_032359395.1 Enteromius anoplus
ATACTGTTCGTGTGTGTTTTAATATAAACATAATAAATAAACACAGCATAAACACATATATTATGTAAAGAAAAACTCCATCCTTCTTTCTCTCTTTATGCTGTCTCTTTCTTTCTCAAGTGTGATGGATTTGTAGGAAGCACCCAGGTGTGAGCTGCTCTAATTTAGAGCCTATCAATACATCTTATCAGTGGGGGCTCATTCCCTTGTTTCTCCAACTTATTCGTCCTCCTCTTCTTCCATCTTCCACAAACGCAGACTCTACATCTTCAGAAACGTGGCTATCTCTGACTTTGGCTCATTTGATAATGAAACCTCAATGTGAACTTTTCATCCAGAGTCCACTGGCGAGAGCAGAAATCTACAGGTGAGAAGATGACGATGGCAGAGCTCTCATGCTCTCATTGCTACTTAAATTATATGATTTGCACATTTTGCACAGCCTCACCCTGCAATCGCTGCATGCGGTGCTGCATTAATAAATCATGGGATTTACTGGGTTATTTTGCGGTGGTATTGTGCTTGTTGCCTGTTTGAGTTATGTGGTGTTGACTTAGGTCTGTTGCACACATACTGTATCTGCGACCCGAATGTGCAGCCCATATTAACATGTTATAGCTTCCACATGGCCGGAAGCAGCTAGAAGTAGAAACGACAATAGAGTTTCGTCACAGAGTTCATGCGTCATGCACAGTTTGGAAACTTTTCACAGGTTGTCTAGTTCAATTTGTGCACTAACAGCTTCCAACAGTTGAGGTCGTACGTTAACATGCCATGCAAAATCTGCTAAATGTTTAAAAAGAAAGGTTAAAAAATGCATGTTATTTATTTATTAAAAAATATATGGACTTATGGACTGTGAGTGAGCAGACAAAGGTGATTTTATTTATGTATTATTTATTTACAAAAAAATATTAAAGCTACAGTAATTGTATGGCCACCAACATTATTATTATTAGTAGTAGTATCAATATTTATTTATTTATTTATTGCATTTAACTCTTTAGGAATGTTTAGGTAAAACTACAGCTTGGACATTATGCACAAAATATTCAGTTCAAAGTGATGTTTACTGTAGATTTGTCTTTGTTTTTTATTCCCCACGTCATATCTCATATTTATAGTTGTTTTTCTTCTAGTTATTCACTTACACTTTTTGTCCTTGGTAAACAAATCCACTAATTAAACAAGTCATAATAATTTCATAAATGCTACAAAACACTAAATGTTTTTGATCATATTTAAAAAAAACTAAATGAACTCATATTTTAAACCTAGCACAATACATGTATGAGACGTTTCCAAAGAAGTAAAAAACAATGAGGGCTTGATGAAAAGTTTTAATGTGTTCCTTCATATAATAAAACCCCCTAGAAAATAAAAAGTCCCCAAAGAAACACACATCTCTGTTATGCACCATAAACACTATCAGTGTGAAAGCTCACACTGAGCATCTCAGTCTGTGATACGATCAGTGTGGTTTGTGTGTTGGATGGCAAGGACCCTGCATGCCAGATCCAATATTGTGTAATGTATGATTTATATTGCTTCCTTGGCTTGTTAAAGTACTGAGCTAGGCAAATGTTTTAAGAAACACAATATGCCACTACCGATCCAGCCCATGGCTCATCTGTTATTTTTCACCATAAAATGATGTCCTGAAACAAATTTTGGGAGGAGTGCGTGCAGGTAATTAACGCAGCTGGCCCCTCGTTTACCTATCAGAGAATCAGAATGAGAAAAGCCTCCTATAATAGGACGAATTTCCTTGCCTTGATATCTCCCATCATCCCTCCACCACCCCATTTCTTCATTTCCTCCCTCCGGAGGGCATACAGGAATCGGGTCGAAAGCAACACGCTTAAACCTATTCTATCTACAATGAATTACAGGCAAGCACAAACTCGTGAAATAACAGTTAATTTGACAAAAAATGGTTATATCCATATGTTTTTTTCACTTTTAGTTTTCACATTTGCATAGTGCATAGACTGTTAACATTTTACGCTCTTGCTTTTATTTGCAACAAATGAATTGCAGATTTAACAATTCGAAACAACAAACAATTCTGCTTCTGCCATGGTGTGATTCTCCTTGTGAAAACTGTGAGCCATAATATATTATTGTCTTTTTTTTTGGAAATGGAAACACAACTGCACCTATGTAATTACATGGTAGTAACACAGTAATAACTGTGTAACACCTCCAGGGAAAACTAAAACAAAGCTGGATATAACACTGATGTATTTTGACAATGTTCTTCATATAAACTTGCAAACATAGTTTCACCCTGCTTAGCAGATAGCAGAGACATGTTTAACAGCACAGACAATAAAACCATGGCACGCTAGCATAGCACAAACCATTTCAATTCATGATAACTATATATATATATATACATAACCATAGTTGTCCAAAGTTTTGAAATTACAAATTTTGCACTGTACATTTTATACGACAAAAAATGATGCAGTGTCTATGTGGGTGGGTCGGACCAGGAGCAGTAAGTGATTCTATCAGACTCTGTAATCATCTCTGGGCACAGAAGCAATGTGTGTGTGTGTGTGTGTTTTCTGTGACTCTAAGCTCCAGCTTAATTCAATCGAGGGCCAATTATTGACTGTTCTGCCACTCTGAAATCCTCTCAATTCATTTGAAGTATGAAAGTCTGCTAGTCAAGACCTTCTAACCTTCTTTTCTTCAGTTTGATGATCTACCAATTACTTAAAAGTTGAATCTTGCCAACTCTTTAATACACTACATTATACATTAATGCAGTACTCTTTAATACACCAAATGGCCAAAAGTGCAAGGACACCTGAATGACACTATAATTGCTTTGTTGAGCATTTAATTTCAAACCAGGGAGTAAATCTAAACTGTTGCAATGCTTAAATGTGACCCTAGACAACAAAGCCTTCTTACAGTAAGTCACCAGAGTAAATTTGTAGTAATATCCCAAAAATACATTGTATGGGTCAAAATCATTTTAATATATATAATTTAAAGGTTTAATCATTAGGATATTAAGTAAAGATATTGTTATATCTAGTATAAGATATTTTGTAAATGTATTACTGTAAATATATAAAAACTTAATTTTTGATTGGTAATATTCATTGCTAAGAACTTAACCCCTTAACTGTCACCCCCATTTTCGGGAAAACACATGAAAAAGTACTATACAAGCTTAAAAAGATGTAATTCAGGACATATATTAAAAAAAAATGTAGGTGTCCCGTATTCGGAACGGTGACAGTTAAGGGGTTAATTTGGACAACTTTAAAGGCTATTTTGATGTATACATCTTAATTTTGAAAAATGTACACTTAAGAGTGTTTTTTTTTTTTTTTTTGCTCACAAATATGACTTGATTTTATCAATGCTGTATGTGGTACTTATTGACTTAATTATAATTTTTGGTCCCACTTTAATTTAGTGTCCCTAATACCTTTGTACTTACTGTACTAGATCCACATCTAGTTACTATGTATGTAACCACAGTATAAGTACACATTGCTACATAGTATCTACAGCTGTAATATTTCTGTAACTACACACATGTACTGTAACAACCCTCATAATGGTGTGTGTAAGTACAAATGTGTAACAGGACATTGGTAACAAAATTTTTTTTAGTAGTCATGTAACAGCAGTATGTATAAGAGTAATTGGAACAAGGGGTGATCAGGGGGTGTAGTTGAATAGGTTTAGGGATATGTGGAGTTGGTGCACCTCTGTAATACCAGTGTATATACATGGTAACTCCTCAGGAACTGCCCACTTAATATAAAGTGTAACATTCTGGACACTAACTACAATTTATATGTAAAGCCTAATTTACTACCCGCTGCTGTGAAACATCAGAGTAATTACATGCTAAATCCAATAGTCTATTTAATATAAAGTATAACACTTTATTTACCAAAAAGTGTTGTTACCAATGTCCTGTTACACATTTGTACTTAAACACACCATTCTGAGGGTTGTTACATGTGTGTAGTTACAGAAATATTACAGCTATAGATACTATGCACCGGTGTGTACTTATACTGTGGTTACATACCACATACACATCTAGTTACTATGGAAGTACACAGGTATTAGGGACACTTAATATAAAGTGCGACCTAATTTTTGTTCTGAATCATTTATTCTAAATTATAGTCTTAATAAGTAATGCAAAAATGAGGGTTAATTTAATATAGAAATGTACAATTTTATTTTATTTTATTTTTTACATCTACAGTGTGTAAAAAATGGTTTATTTAAACCATTTGCAATATCAAAAATTTGAAGTGACACTCTGACTGTCACATTGTGATTCTCCTTGTGACAACCAATATAAAAATGGTTACTTCCATATGTTTTGTACTCTAATTCTCAAACTTTTGTAGCATATAGACTGCTGTTAGAATGTAATGCTTTTTCACTTCCATCATTTGCAACTTTAACAATTTGAAGCAACACGTTTTGCTTCTGCCATGGTGTGATCCTCTTGGTGATACCATGATCCCGAGCACATCTTTGTAAGTCTGATTCTCTTGTAATATTCAGAAACTGGAAACACAACTGCACCTATGTAAGTACATGATAATTACATAATAATATCTGTGTAATACCACCATTAAAAAAGTCCAATAGAATAGTGAAGACTCCAAAAAGACTTTTGGAAATTAATATAGACTCCCAAACTCTTTGACAGGCTGTTCATAAACAGTGCAAAACACCCAGGGTATTTACGTGTCTTAGCAAACTTTAAAAAAAAAACTGTAAAAATGATAAAGAACGCAATGTATCTTGATTCATGGAAGATGCTTTATATTGCTGTTACTAGTTCCACATCCAGTCAGTGCATAAAGCTCAAATCTTACCAAAAGAAAAAAACTATTTGCATTGCACACAATACAAGGCGATCACTTTCTTGTCATTGTACCTGAGAGACTTAAACTCTATAACATAAATCTCACCAAAATGGTGCATTTACACAAATTGTTCACATTAATGTCAAAAACAGATGAAGATTGGCTTTGTTTCGGTCTAAGAGACCTCTAGAGTCCTTTTCCACAGCACTTTTTTTCCTAACCTAGACAAATGCAACAGAACTTCCATTTATAGCAGTATTCCCCCGATAACTACATGAACGCCACAGTCTAGAGTGCAAAACAAGCAACAGTCTAAATCACTCTGACATTAAATACTGCCATTGTGTTTTCGATCCACTATGGTGTTTAAAAGTAAGGCCCCAACCAAAGAGGCATACGAACCGTGGAACAATCTGCACCTGGAGTTTTCATTCCTGCACATACAAATAAAAGGGATGGTTCACTCACAACCATCTGAGTATTGAGTAATATTAATTAACTACATGTACTTACTATATATCTAGGCTAGGGTTATGATTAAAAATTATTATATTATGTAATTGTGCATAATTAATTGCAATTATAATAATAAGTACATGGTAACTTGTAAAAGTGTCACTTTAAATTTCTGCAATCATTTATTCATCCTCATGTAATACCCAACCCTATATGACTTACTTCTTCTGTGGACCGAAAAATAGATAATATTTTGAAGAATACTTTGTCCCTCATTGTAAGGATAAAAAAAGAAGAAGAAATAAGATTGTAAGGTCTGGAACAGCATGAAGATATCATTTCCAGGTTTGGGTGAACTCTCCCTTTTAGACAAGCTACCCCAGCATGATAAAGAAAGGAAACCGTAGGACTTACTTTGTGTATTCTTCATTGTCTCTGTCGCACCTCGCATCCTTATGTTTCTCCCAGTCTTTCCCGTGTTTGCAGGTAGTCAATAAAATGATATCATCCCCATTATGAATATGATATAAAGCATTTCTGGTTTCAGAGCCGATGCCAGTTAGATACCTCTTCCCTTTGAAGACCAGCAAGTATTTCCGTAAGGGAGGGACATTGTTAAGATTCAGATAACCTTTGCTCCCTCCTTTCTGAGGATGGTCTTTTGAAAACAAAGGGATGGACACATCAAAGCGTGGTCTAAAATTATCCATGTCAGTGCTGGCCTTGGCCAACATGGCCTGGCCGATATCGAAACCTAGGTCCTCCGTATAATCAGGCCATGTTCCAGAGTACAAGTTAAAAATCAGATGGTTCCTCCCTTCGTACCACAGAGGGAGGCTTTGAATTCGGGCTCGGACGTTATGTACATATTGAGCGGACAGCTGGTCCCTGTCTAGAGTGTCTATACTCAATACAAACAGACAGGCCTCATTAGGGTCCGTCGTGTAGAACCGCGATTCCTCGATGGCTGCCAAAATCTTCTGGTAGCTTTCCGAGGGCGCTTCACCTTTTTGAGGCGGATACACGTAGATTTTAAAGCCCCGTTCGCAGCGCTGGAAATCAAAGCAGGTCTCCATACGACACCGCCGGCTCTTGTAGATGTTCTTCTGTATTTCTCGTCTCTCGCGAGGAGACGTGTGTTGATGAAGAAGCAGGGGTCCGTCCTCTTCCTGCTCTGCCTCACCAAGGTACGTTTGCAGGGGAGGATCCACCCAATCCGGCCAGCGGGGTGGCCGAGGTGGAACGCCGGCCATCTGTGAGACTTCATAGAGTTCGGCATGGCTCTGGTTGTGGAACTCTCCGATTTGCAGGCCACACAGGTAGGCAAGTAGCAGGCTACAGGCCCCCACAGATACCAGCAGGTACCGCTTCTTCGCCTGCATGTGGACAGCGAGAAGCAGGGCAGGACAAGAAGGAAGCACGGAGGGTCGACTGTAAACACACGGGACCAGCTCTCATAACAATTGGAGCATTCTGGTATTGCACGGACCGCTGTAAGCGCAGAGATATAGAGGGGGTCATGTTAGCTTTACACTCCAGAATGAAAATGACAGAATCTGGTATTGTGATACAGTCTTAACTAATGATCATTTACAATGAGACCACGTTGAAAATCTGGGATTCAGCATCTAATTTGAACCTAGAACAAATTAAGATATTAAGTAAAATGATGTCAAATGTAGGCTACTAGAGTTTTAGACCCCTTAGACTACTTGTTAAAAAATATTTGTATTTATTTATTTTAAAAAGTAGGCCTATTTTCATTATAATCACCAATGTGGGGGAAAAAAAAATCAGTCCAACTTCCACGGTGGTCTACTTTTTAAGTATTCTTGTGGAGCCATCAGAGATTCGTCTCTTGCCATGTGTAAATCTATAATAAAGTGATAAGCAATGACAGTAGGCTATTATTTTGTCAACATTACTGCATGATACAGATCCTTAAAGAAAGTTATTTGTTGCTATAGTAACCGCCTCAGGTGAAAGTCTTGGCAGCTTTGTCCATTTAAATTCATTATACTAAGAACATTTGAAAATGAGAATAAATGTATACACTTATACTGTACATACTTTCAAGTAGATTCTGTATCTGTTATTGTTACTACTACGGGCTATGGCTTAAAATGCTTAAGTTTTAGCTTCATCTAAAATGTGGTGAAAACTGACTATATACAAAATTGACATACTTTCTAATATTTATATATATATATATATATATATATATATGTGTGTGTGTGTGTGTGTGTGTGTATGTATTAAAAATAGAAACTTCTGTTTATGTAGTGAGGCTTTTTCAGTACCTACCAAATGTTAGATTTTTACTCTCTTCAATTCACTTGAATACTCTACAAACTAAGGCATTATTTAAACACATGTAAAACTACAGAAAAAAATAATTTGTAATAATAATAAGTTGGCATATAACACTGTGATTGCAACTTGTATAATATATGCTAAACAAACTGAAAGAGATAAAGATGCTTTACCTCAGCCACCTGTTGAAGCGTCAATCACCAGTTGATGAGTAGAAGACCATCAATGATTCTCAACTTTAAATTATAAATCAAAGAATTATCAAGTCAGCGCATTGTTAGTGATGCATTTCCCAGCCATTTCTGTATTCATACAAGAATTTATTTTTTATACTGTACGTCATATAATTAGGTGATCACAAGTGAACCTAACAAAAACACACACACACACACTGTCCGAATCTACTACCCTGATAAAGCAACGTGATGTTCGTTGTCTGTTTCTGTTTTTACATGCTTGATCTAAATATTTCCGTATGTCTTGGCGACCAATGTGCAACTTCAGAAAATCCACTGAGTCTTCTTCAAATTGCATTCCGTCCTGTCTTGATACATCGCGACCTCAGCCTATAATATTCACCAAGTATCTCCAAAATCAAGAAAGAGGGCGATCAGGATTATCAGCCCCTATCTCTCTGGATAAACGTGCAGGTTTTAGAGAAAAATCCATCGCAGAGTTCCCGAGACATCCTGAGCGCTCAAGTTGCGTTTACAACTCTTCGAAACAACCTCGAAACTTCTCACCACGAGACTCGCATCCCGGAGCCTCTGACAGCATCTCACAATCCACATAGACCACAGGTTTCAATCGCAGTAAAGTCCTTCCAGCGGTTTGGTTTGGTTTAATTTGAAGTGAGCTGTCAGTCACAGCCTGATCCGGAGTCAATCCGGGGGGACCACGTGCATAGACTCCAAAACAAACCCCGAGTTCGCTCGCGTGACGTTCCACTGTTAATTCATACTCCTTGAAATGCACCCGTCCAACGTGAACGGTCAGTTTTCCCCTCCGAAAGGCACTTGGCGCGAAAGTTAACGCTGTTATCAGCTGAACGTCACTTCACTCCAGAGCATCTTCACCGGGACGAGGTCGCGAAAACACGCGCTCGTTCTGTCGCATGCCTGTCTCTATGAGCAATCCCAGCAAGTCTTCTCCTTCAGAGTCGGCAGGCGTGGACCATGATGGTGAGCGTCTGAGGACAGTTGGGGAATCCGCTCAGCATCTCTATGAGCCTGAACCTCCCACCTCCACTGAGTCTTTCCTCTCTGCTATCAGATAGAATCGTCAGCGGAGAGCGTCGAAATTTCAGATAAAACTGTGTACCGATAGATGCCTATCGCACGAGGAAAGCATGACACGGTGACGCGCGCCGAAAGCAAAAACCGAGCCACAGGCTGCAAACATCCTCTCTGAAAAACTAATGATGCTCTTCTACTGATGCACACTGCACCGCGACTATAGTCTGACATGTCTAAGTGTCAACAAATTTTAATGTAGTCTATTTTAAAGTGTAACGGGGCTGACTGTTTTGCACTTAGCCTGCGTATGTTAATTGGACATTTATTTATTTAATTGCGTGGGGATTTATTGAAATTTGAGCATATATGCTTACATTTACTTTTTAATAAAGTAGCCTAATAGTTTAGCATACATAAATCATGGGAACGGAGTTCAGAGTACGCGCGTTCTGTACAATTTCATATCGTAAATATATGACGTTATTATGAAATGGTGTTCATTAATGAAATTGTGTATCCTTTAGGAGAGTTAAGGGGTTGATGGATAACTTGGGAACACGACGTCTTTTAAAATGATGTATTACGTTATCCGGTCCATCAATCTCGTTCATAACATAAGATGATGGGCATTATATTGGTCGCCATTTAGGCACAATTTAATCAACTGATAGCAGTAAGTCTGAGATATTGCTGAGCCAACGAAAACATTATTCCATCTTATTCAAAATCAATACTCTTAGCCATATCAAGTAAAATTTGTTTTTCAGCAGTTATATTAAGTAGGGAACTTGAACAAACAATGGGAAGTGTGTGTGTGTGTGTGTGTGTGTGTGTGTGTGTGTGTGTGTGTGTGAGAGAGAGAGGGAGAGAGAGAGAGAGAGAGAGATGCAATTTGACAAGACAAGAATGACTCGACCTGTGTTACCGTCTTCGTTCGTTCACAGACAGTTGAGCTTTCTCTGAGTTAAGTCTATTGCCAAATAAATGCTGCCATCTAGTGATGGATGTTGGTGAACTAAAGGCCCGCAGGGTGATTTCCGGGCAAATATACATTTCTAACAGAAAACACAATACTGTTCTCAGTTAAATGGATGAACATGCTTTGCTAGTGTTTTATACGGTAGCCTGTACAAACGAAATCCTTTAGGATTATTTGTTGTACAGGGTTTATTAATATGCATTGTTTTTAATATGCTGCCATAACTGGGCCCTTTAAATTTTAAACATTGTGTCATAGGAATATGTAAACGCAGTGAACAAACAATATTGTTCTCCCTCGCTCCCCTGATGTGTTTTATATAACACGGTTTTACCGAATTCTGTATCGAATATTTCAAAGAGGTTTTAACCTGTCTGGATCACAAGCATGTCCTTGGGCTAAAGTAGCACTTGCCTAAAGCACAATGTGGTAAATTTAAGCTCAGCTCTGTCATACTGAAAAAAGAAGAAGAAGAAAAAAAAACTATAAACAGCCACAAGCACACTGGCAGGTAAAGTGTTTCAGGCATATTTCTATTTAACCATAGATTATTCTGATTAACAACTTTATCCACATGCCACATTGGTTTATAAAAATTATGGAAGCATATGTGTGGCAAAATTCAATTTGCAATGCAATATTCAAAATGACAATGCAATATTCAAAATGGCAA
>JAUMHG010000067.1:3778650-3792094 GCA_032359395.1 Enteromius anoplus
ATAAATTATTTTTTTTAATAATTTGACAACTGATTACATTATCGATTACAAATAGAAATAAATGCTTTCTAAAATTAGGTAGACTGAAGGTAAACTGTTCATGTGCATGAACTTTAAAACATTTTATTCAAATGTCATTCAATGGAAGTATGTGGTAAGTGAAATGGATAGGCTTACAAAATACCATTATGTCAACTTTATATTACAATCATTGTGAAAATCATTATTTTGAGCTGAAAGCTGAAACCAAGAACATCTGACCATCTTTATGAAAGCAATTCATATATTTTAACATTTGTATAAATGTTAAAGCTGGATTAGCAAGTGTGCAGTGGGTGCTCAACTGCACTGCTAATGCATATTGCTAAGGTGTGTTTCTGCATGGATGTCTGTAATTGAGAGCTGCGAGTGTAGCCTGAATAAGCAGTTCAAAATGGTATGTGTGTTGAAGTGTAAATCTCATTTTCCCCTCATTCCTTCCTCTTATTGGTTCATTAGGCCTAGCATTTACTAGCCGTGGCTGACAGGGTTGCCAACTCAAGAGACGCACTCTTTCAGGCTCTGTCTCATGCTTTTGTAAGGTTTAATACGAAATTTAATACAATGTTGTGTTGCACTTTTAATGTGGCGTAGTTTATTGTAGCGCCTCAGTTACAGAGTTGCGACGGGCTTCTTTGATCTTGCCGGTGTCAGCATCACGTGGTTCACAGAGCGCTCAGAATAGTTCCAAAGAAAGAAGAGCTGTCAATACATTTGAATGGGTTTTAAGCAGGACAGATGACAGCTTCACTGTACATGTTTTTGCAGCAACTTTTGGTAAACATTACAGCATAGCATGCATATATTACTACGTTGATGACATTTACAGTATGATATATAAACACACACACACACACATATAATGACCACTTATTATTATTATTTTCTAATATTACTATTTCTTATTACAATTAATGTAGTATTTAAGGTTAAAATTGAGAAAGGTAAATTAAATTCTAAAGCCGTTAAACAGCTAAATTAGAGTCATTTTGTTGTTGAAAAGAAAACAAAACATTTGTAATGCCACGATTACCTGTATGGCTCTTTAAAAATACGTGCATCTACTAGTTTCCCCCCCTAAATCCTGCAGGTCATACCTCCTTACTTATTTTTAGGTTTTGCAATTGATTAAACACTAGTTTTTTTTTTTTTTTTTTATGTGAACCCCAATAAGTTTAAATACAGCATATATACAATGAACAATAGTGCTATAAAACTCACACATGAATGGTGTCTGTGTCAAGTCCCTATACTTCCATAAAACAACTTCTACAGGGTTTTGTGTTATGCTGTTTACAAATGCTGTCTTTCACAAATGAACTTATTTACTATTCTGTAGAGGTTCTGATCCATTGATTTAAATCCATCTGAAAGTCATTTCATGACACATCCACCACTCATGTGGCTAGCCGAGCATTGCTGAAGATGCAGTTAGCAATGTGATACTACTAACCCAGATTAAACTTAAACACTGTAGAAATGCACATAATGTCATTACCTTTACTTTAGTGAAGAATAAATAAATATAGCTACAAAGGGGTTTATAACAAAATCACTGTGAATGTGATGCAGTGAGATCTGTGAATTTAACGAATTTAACACTAAACTTTTAAGTTACACTTTATTAATTAAATTACACTTCATTAAAGTGTCATTTTTATACTGTAATTAAACATTTAGGTTAATTAAGTCCATGCACTTACTATAGGGTTAGGGTTATGCAGAATTTGTTGTTATAATGATATAAGTACATGTAGCATGTGACACTTTAAAATCAAAAATACTTAGAAGGATCAAGTATAGCTATAACTTTTAGCAATAAGTAGTTTTTTTTTTTTTTTTGTACACAAGCATGAAAATCATATATATTTAATTACTTAATTTTTTGGCACAACACCTGTACAAAAAAAAACCTAGGGTAAAAAAAAGTCAATCGATATTTCTTTTGTTTTACCTTTTGATCTCGATTACATTTCTAAACGTATAAATTTAAAAGTATTTCATATATTTTTGGTTAATTTTATTTGTTAGATGTTAACATTTCTCTAACAATTTGACTACCCCTAACTACAAAATGAACGAAAAGTATAATAATCGCCTAATACAACTGTTTAAAATAACTACCAAAAACATATTGTATCCGATTAAAAAAATAAATAAATACAACTGAAATAAATCCTATTAGTATTGATCTCATCCACCATAAAGTAAGAGGACACATAATATGATAAATGCAAATTGTATTTTATTTGAACATTTACACTACCAATTATTCTGGTATTCAACAGAAAAGGAGAATGTACGCCTATTTAATATTACATGAGCAAAATTAGACATTTCAACTCTTACAAGACAGCAAAGCCTAGAAGTCCTATAAATCCACAGTATACGGGCAGTTGGAGATCACTGGCGGGGTAAGATGTTCCTCTGGGGTCCGGGCTGTGGGCCGCTCTGCTGCTGCTGCTGCTGTAACTGATGCCGCAGCTGCTGGGAATAAGGGTCTTCTAGAGACTTTACTGATACTGTGATTTTTGGTCCGGTCTTCCATTCGATCCCACTGGAGTCTACAACCGAGGCTTCAACAGAGACCATGTGTGTGCCCAGGATGGAGAAGTTGAGCAGGAACTGTGTGCTGAAGTAGTCATTATGAGGCTCCACCTTCTGCTCAATCTCATTCATCTTGGAGTCAAGAGGGATCTGAAGAAAAGGTTAAGAGCATGAGAAGACAGATCCTTCATGACTGCTGGAAGAATATTACTGGGGGATCAACAACGTGAAGAGAATGCTTTGGACTCTTGGTTGAACTGACCTTGAAGTCGGATGTGGGTTTCGTCTGTAAAGTAGAGCTGACTTTAAGGCAGACGGCCTGGATCTTGCGGAACAGGCCTGCAGAGGAGCCGTGCTGCACCACCCCCTCCACCTTTAAAGTCAGCTGCTGATTGTTCTGCACCGGGATTGGCTCGTTTGGTGTACGAGGAGATGGAGAGAGAGCAAGCTACAAGAAACAGCATTTTAAGATGTTGTTTATGTTGTGTTTGTACATATGAAGAGTTTATTTGTAAAAACTTGTCCTTTTTTTATATTCAATAAATAATAAAAAAGTATAAATGAATACATTATATTATTATATACCTATATGTCTGTGTATTTATATATACATAATTAATCTATTTAATCTTAAAGGGATATTGAGGGATACTTTCAATAATTTATGTTTCTGACAATATCTCTGAATACTGCAAAATCTTAATAATCTTACTTAAAATAATGCTGTGGAACTTTACAATTTATAAAGTTTAAAAATATATTTCTTCTCGGAATTTAATCACTGGTAAAATAAATATTTCACAGCTAATTTTGTATTTACCAGTTTAGAAACATTCATATCTGAAGAATAATAATATAATAATAATAATAATAATTAAATAAACCGATTACTTACTTTAATGCTGGTGGATTGAAGCTTCTGAAAGAAATATCTCTGGAATGACAGTGGTACCTTCAAAATGGCTATAACAGCATCACACAGACATCCAGTGTGCTTGAAACAGAAAAAAAGACACATTGAATGTCAAATAGTGCCTATATGAATCTATATGGATTACAGGAAAGAAGAATCCCCTGATGAAAACATTACCAGGTAAGAGACAGGAGGGTGCTTCCTGCTTAGGTTCTCGACTTCCTCCAGGACGTGATTGAACACAACCAGCATTTTCAGTTCATACTCGCTCTCTGCCAGGACTGATCCATGTGTGCCGAACTCCTGAAAACTGAACCAAAGAAACCTCATGGACTTCTTCAGTAAGTGCAAATGAATTAGTCAAGCTAAAATCTATTATCATAAGAGTCTTTTGTTGTGCCTAATAATCTTCCAAACTTCTTGTTGTTGAGTCACTATCACAAACTAGTTGGGGGGGAGACTACATGTTCATAGTTGCATATTTTCAAGTGGTAAATGTTTTTGTTCTTACCTGGCTGTTTGTGGATCAATTATTAAAGCCTCAATAACATAAGATACAAGCAAGCAGCTTTGCTGTTGTCTAAGAAAGGTTTTAAGAAAAGTACAGATGTTTGGAAAAATATTTTAGGATGAGGCTTTATTAAGCTTTAGCAAAAAAGTAAAGCGTGTTAATTTAACAGTGTAAACAAAATAACTAACGTAAAGAAATTACTAATGCAAACAAATCTCTGACACTGATCATTCAAACTTTTATATTTTCAAAATAAAATGTTTTTTTATTTTTATTTAGTTTAATAATAGAATTTAATTAGTTAGGGTATATATACAGTATATATAATTAATAATTAAAAAAATATATAACTGTAAAATATATATACACTAAAATTCAAAGTTTACAAACAATATTATTTATTTTTGTGATGCAGAGCTGAATTTTCAACATTACTCTAGTCTTCATTGTCACATGATCCTTCAAATCATTATAATATGATGTTTCGCTGCTCAAGAAACCTTTTTGTATTTACAAAAACGTTATTACATTTACTCAGAAATATTCAATTGATTGAAAAGTTAAATTTTAAGTTAAAAGACTTTAATAATATTAAAAAATATTTCTATTTGAAACAAATTCTGTTCAGATATTTCTATTTCTAAGAAAAATAGCAGTTCAAAAACATTACTCCAGCTCTTTAATCATTAGAGCAGTGGTTCCCAAACTTTTTCTGCCGGGGCCCCTTTTGCAGAAGCCCCCCATAAAGACTTATTTAATAGTCTCTAGTAAACTATTGACTGGGGTGGGCTTGCTTTGTGCTGCAGAAGGGTCTTGTATCACCCTGAAAATATTTATTTTTTACATAAAAATCTAGAGATTTTGGCCGAAACTGAAAATGTTTTGTAATAATTGTTTATTATTTTATTAAACAATATAGTCATTTTGTAAGACTTTTAATTTAACTCAATAATTTTAATGATACTGAAAAAAAAATCACAATAAAAAGCCAATAAAATAACCACGTTTATTGAAAGTAATAATAAAATTAGACAGAAAATATATAAATATTAAATCTGAATATATTATGTTTATTCAGTTCGATGAAACAGATCAGATATAATTTGACTAATTATTAAAATAATGTGTAGTCCTACAAAGCTATTGTTATCGGAGCATACGGTCACGAGAGGTTAGCATCATTTTACCAGCGTTGTCCAGTACAGCAGTAGCCTACTACAGCATGTTACAGCACAGTATGCGGCGCTACCGAAAACAGGAACAAGTATACATAGATCATTTGAACAGACTTTGCTTTTCCTTTGAGCATAAGCGGTACACAAGTGGAGCATTCATATGAGCCGCCAGCAGTTCAACGGAGCACACACTCATAGAGCGGAATACTGAGCAGAGCGTCAAACATTGAGCAGTGTGCGCCCCTATACTGTTGACTGCCGCGGCCCCCTTATCATAACTCCGCGCCCCCCAGTTTGGGAACCACTGCACTAGAGTATTTTATATTAGCACAAATTAATGTATAATATGAAAAAAGAAAAACATTAACAATACAAAAAAAAATGGAACAATAAACTTTAAGCCTGTTAAATTACATAATTAGCAATAATGAATAAAAAACTATTTTTGCACACAGATTGCCCTCCCAAGGCACAAAAAGGATACAGTTCAACATTACGGAGCGTGGCGTAGTCGGCATCAAATGAAGACTGATACAGGTCAGCATAGCGAGCTGCCAGACTTCTGAATTCATCCATGGCTAATTTCATCTGAGTACATCCAAGAAAACACACAATAAAAATGCCATCCTCATAAAATAATTCCTAGAAATCATTATAGACATGGGTATGTAGTATGTATGCACCTGTGTTGAAATGCGTCCACAGCGCTGAAGCTCACTGCCTGAGGACAGAACGATGGTGGTTGCGATGGCAGGAGGAGGGCTGGTCTTTAGACTGTTGCAGGTGCAGATGAGCTGGGATAGGGCCTGAAGAGTGTCTATCCTCAGCTTCACAAACTCACACTGGAACGTCAAAGGACTCAGCGGTGTACTGGCGGCCTGAAGACCAAACACGATTACAGTCAGTCACAAAAAAACTCTTCTGTGCTACTTTAGTATGAATATGAAGCAACAGCGGAATGCAGAAAAGCAGCTGGTAACGGACAGCAATCAAAAAGAGGATGAATGGCGAATCCTGACTGTGAGAGATGCGATTCCCTTCTGGTAGGATTTGAGTGCTTCAGAGATGGCGGTCATGGTTGCGCTGTAGTCTCCATCTGAAAGCCCGCTGAGACACTGCTCCGCCTGAGAGAACTCCATCAGACTGTTGAGCCAGAAGTAGAAGTGCTCAGAGGCCACGCGGGTACGAAGACTCTGGTACAACTCCCTAGAAAAATCATGGCAGCCCTGTGGACAAATTACAGATTGGAGAGCATTGCAAAGAGGTCATTTCACACTGCTTTCAGCTACTAGCGCAAATACATAGACACTGGGGGAGTCTTGAGAAGACTATCAAAACCTACCCAGGTCACATTTGCCCAAAAAATGAAATCAAATAAAATGAGCATTTAATGAACATTTAATGAAATATATAAATATACAGGGTGGGCCATTGATATGAATACACCTTTAAAAAATGGGAATGGTTGATGATATTAACTTCCTGTTTGTGGCACATTAGTATATGTAAGGGGGGAAACTTTTCAAGATGGGTGGTGACCATGGTGGCCATTTTATTAAGGTGTATCCATATAAATGGCCCACTCTGTATATATGAAAATAAAAATTAAATCAAATTAAAATAAAAACAGTTTTTTAAATGAAATAATAATATCAAATGAAATAAAGAAAAAAGTAAGAAAAAACTGAATAAAAACAAATTAAATAATAACTTTAATAAAAGGAAATAAAATAAAATTAGAAATGGAAAACGAAAATGAAATGAACTAAAATATAAAAAAAACAAACAAACTGAAATTAAATAAAGCAACATGAATTAAAATAAAATGTTAATAAAACTAAACTAAATATAGATAAATAAACAAATTAAATTAAACAAAATAAATTGAAATTAAAAAATAAATACATTGAAAATTCATTGAAAAAATTCATTTTAAAATGCAATCAAATGAACTAAAAAATTAAAAACAAAACAAAATAAAACAACAAAAGTCAAATAAAAATTACATGTAATAAAAAAAAAAAAAAAGAAACTAAATAGCATTAAATCAAATAAAATAAAAAATAAAATGAAAGATTTTAAGGTACATCTGGAATTGGAATCAGAAAGGGCTCACCATACGGGAGGCCTGTCTGGCGATGCGGTACACAGTCCACCCATTGGCCACATTTTCCAACTGCTGCCTGATTACCATCTTTACTTCAGCCGAGAGTGAAGCCTGACTGGCCACAAATAATACTGTTGCCAAAGAAACCTAAGAAACACAACATTTTTGGGAAAATGAGACTTAAACACCTGCAGTTGGACATCATTTGGGTATTTTCTTACCAGAAGCTCCTGCTGTTTCTCTGAGGTTCTGTGACTTGCTACCCTAAAGAGGTCCAGCAGGTCTCCCAGCATTCCCTCTGCTAGCACCGGCTGCTGTGTGGCGATAGCAGCCAGAGCCTGACACATTAGCACCCGAGCAGAGTCACACGAGCAGTGCAGCTGTGCCAAAAGAAGATCTACAGAGCTCTGACTGAGATGAGGACAGCTCTTCAACATCTTCACCAAAGACGTGAGTGTCGTCTGAGGTAACACACACACACACACAAAAAGAAAGACTTAACATTTCATCTATGAAGAGCAGAGAAAGAATCCTGGACTATCTATTATGAATTCTGGTAGCAGCACACACTTAAAGAGAACCTTTGCAGATTATCTTCCCTCAAATCTTAAACTTGCACACACTACAGGGTTTGAACACACTACAAGATATTATTAAGATTATCATGACAGAGGGATGTGATCTCACGCAGCAGATCATCATGATATTTCAGTGATGTTTACCTTAGCTAGCAGCTGTACTCACCCACTACGTTCAAAACGGAGGCGATTTCACTCTAGAGTTTCTTAGGTTTATATTAATATATCTACCATACAAGCCTTTAATTGCCTATAGCCCATCAGTGCTCAAGCATACGCATAAAGCTTGCCAGAGCGCATCACATAAATAATGATTATGAATGTGTCAGCGGAAAAAAAAAAAGCAAAAAGACTTAATTAACATCGTAAATGATAAACCAGTGTGTCCCTGAGCATTTTTTTTGGAAAAGGTTCACCCAAAACTGAAAAGTCTGCCATTAAATGCAGTCTTTTTTGTGTTCAAAATGTGCTAAATGTATATAATAAGCCAGTACACAACAAATCCATTGTTTTTGGCTTGTCCTGAATCACTACGGTACACCTATAATAATCGTCATAGACATAAACAGTGAGAAGTAGATCTGGCTTCAGTGTTCTTTTCCAAGACACACACATTTCTGTTCATTAACCGCTAAAGTTAAACACTGCATCTTTAATTACCCTCATGTTGTTAAAAACCTCATTCATCTTCAGAACCCAAATCAAATATTTTTGATAAAATCTGAGAGCTCTCTGACCCTCCCATAGACAGCAATGCAACTGAAATGTTCCCAGTCCCCGAAACCTAGCAAGGACATCAGTCTAATCTGAGTTTTTGTCCTAACTAGTCTTAGACTCCATCCACATGAAGCCGGTGTGTTCCCTATCTGATCATTTTTTCCCTTGTTATGAAAAAAAAAAATCGTGTAACCACTGAAAACGGTGTAGTATATATGCCAGACCAGTATGGGGCGCTGTAATTCTGCCATAGAGATACACTATAAATGGAGAAGAAGACTTTGAGCATGCGCATAACCTTGCGCGCTGCATATGAACCAAGAAGAAGACAAAGTTGGCGAATGACGCAGCCGACACGTGATTTGATGACATCATGGTTTCACAAAATATACGGATTAGCTGTACACACGAAACCGCAAGGGTGTCGTTTTCAGATTTATCCAGTTTGGGAAACGGTTTCAAAAAATAGCATCAGTCTCCTAAAACGCGGATCCGTGTGGACGAAATGCCGATACGATAAAAAATGTATACGTATGCAGCGAAACGCGTCTCCGTGTGGACAGACTCTAATACCAATGCATTCCAAACGGTATATGAAGATCACGGACGACAGTTGATAAGGATCGAAGCTCACACGTACAGTAGTTTAGAAAACTAGTCCCGTCCGAATAAGGTTACAGTGTAATTCGGCTATCACCCACACTGAAGGTGAAAGTCACCATAGCTTGTAGTATAGACTCCAATACAACTTTAAATAGATTAACGGCGATATTTTTTTTATCGCGCGATAAGAGTCTCGCATTAATGCCGATAACGGCCCACCACTACTTCAGAGTTAATTTATTAATGAGATTTTCTCATTCTCATTATTTTTCATTAATTTAATTAAAAAACAGTGTAATATTCCCTTCCACTTTCAACTGTTTTACTTCAATGAAATCAAACGGCTAAACACACAATGCAGAACTTTCCACAGACCTCATTTGACATAGTAACCAAGGGGGTCAATAATTCTGGTCACAACTGTTTGTTTATAATCAAGGGCTCATTTAGAGCACCTTTCAAAGAAAAAAACTTTTATTCACCTTCTTCTGCTTGGGCACTTCCTGTTGGACAGGATCTTGGGTAAAGGTCTGAATAAGCTTCCGTCTCCTTCTGGCTCCCTGATTAGGATTCTCATTTCCATCAGCATCACCACGTATCTGGCCCTCTTCCCCCTGAACCATATCATAGGTGCAGTCATTTAATAAATTTTTTTTGTTGTTTGCATAAAATTTGCATAAAATCAAGGCATTAATGTTTACCTGCAAAACTACCACCGGCTCTGCACCCTTTTACCGAAATACATTACTCAGACTTTTGTGCCTCTAGACAAAGTCCCTTCATTGTTAATCCCAATGAGGCACAAAATTATTTTTTACAGAACTTTACATTGAATGTTCCCTCCTGGTGGAAGGACCTGCCCAACTCAATCCGAACATCAGAGTCATTAGCCATCTTCATCTTCAGTTAAAAACACATCACTTCCATCTTTATTTGACCCTCTAATTCTAGCATTCTCTATTTTAACTTTATTCTTTAAAAGAAAGTTGGCCCTTTAAGCCTTGCACTCTATTCGTTTACTATCTGCTTGTTTTCTTTAAAAAAATAGCACTAGCTTCTCTATTCTTTTTTAGGGCTGATCTGCAATATATCGGACAATATGTTCATGTGTACCTCTAAAAATGGCCTCTAACACTAGCCTTCTCTATTCTTTTTTTATTCTATATGTTTTCTTATTTACTTATATATATTTTTAAAAATTGCTTTGTGTACTGCATTAAGCAACTTGTTATTGCACTTGCATATCATTGCTCTTTTGTTGATTGCTTCTATTGTCCACATTTGTAAGTCGCTTTTGATAAAAGCATTGGATAATGACTATTGTAAATGTACTTCATTTCTTATTTTTAATTGTTAAATTTTTTGGACATGTGGTGGAGGATAATGAGTTTGCTTACCCCAACAGGAAAACCCTGGCTCAGTTTCCAGGTCTCTCCTGTCATTCGATGGTATCTTTCTATTCTTTGGTGTAGTAACAAGTTCTGCCTTGGCTTTATCACACTTTCAGCATAGTCAGATGTCTTCATATTATGAGAAATAACACAAGTATGGTTAGAATATTCTACATTCATATCATACTCATCTAAAGGGGAACATTCGATTCACTTTTAAAGGTATGTCTTGAACCTTGTCATTGTGTTGATGCTGTTGAACTCGTCTAACTTGCTCTTGTCTCTGTCTGTTGGATTCATTCAGGGGGCCTGCGAGATGACAAACGTCAACTTCAATTATAAAAATAAGTTTTTACAGAAAATACACAACTACACAAAAATCAAATTATCATCTAAATGTACGCACTGTCTGGGAGCTCTTGACACGCTGAAAGGAAGAAATGTTTCAGCCTCTGTAACATGTAAATCATCCATGTGCAAATGCCCAGGAATATGAACCCACGTCCAGCCAACTTCAGAGCATCTTTAACACCTTTAAAACACATCACATAAAAGACCTGTTATCTTGAATTTTAACTGCTCTGGCTCACTTTATCACTTCAAATTGCAGTAGCATTAGCTTATAGCAACGATCTTAAAATAAGAACAATATCCAATTTCAATTAAGAAATTTGGACTCAAAAAATGTTCATAATTTCATAAACCTTAAGATGTTGTAATGATTCCAAGTTAATTTTAGGAATTTCAATAAGCTCTCCAAAAAAATGAGCGTATAATAATGACATTCTGGATTTGTTTTCTGCCAGAATAATGATTATCATGATAATATGTTACCAATCAACGATTGTTTCCATGAAATTAAGCAAAATCCTGCCAGTAAAACACAGAACACAACACATCTGTTAGACATGTCAGCAGTGATACGAATCACAACACGGAAGTACCACGTTTCAAAATAAAAGCCAATGGACGCCAAAAAAAAAAGGTGTCTATGACATCAAACTACCGCGAGAGCATTTGACAGCTGATGGTTACATTAGGCTAGTTTGAGATACGCCTAGCCTCGCCTGAAATGGAGACGAGAGTAGGCGGCTGCAGCGAGGGGAAGAGTAAAATAAACGCGGTCAAGACGGACAGTTCTGCCCTCTCGGAGTGGACCAGATGCCTACTACTACGAGATCAAAGGCAGATATCGCGTTATCCTCACTCTCGCGCTGTTCTGCTGATAAACTTAAAATCATTTTAGTTCTGTAACTTTAATGTGAATATAAATATTACGAACAAGACACTCAAAGTTTATGCCATTTAATTAAATAAGAAATTCTTATTCGTCATCCATTTCTACTTTAATTTAAACATGTATTATTGATTATTTATAATAGAAATACTACAACAATAACATATCTCACACAGAGATTGCACTGTCAAAATGTTTGAAAATGTGCATGCATAATTTAAATACATAATCACATGGAATCAGATTTTTTTTTAATTAAAATAAAAACATTTTAGAACATTTAGCATTCTAAACATTCTTTAAAACATTTAGCGCCTAGCTGAAATGGAGACGAGTAGGCAGCTGCAGTGAGGGGAGGAGTGAAATACACGCAGTCAAGACGGACAGTTCTGCCGTCTAGAATTGGACCAGATGCCTACGAGATCAAAGGCAGATATCGCGTTATTCTGATATAATTTCAGTTATTTAGCTTTTATATTAATAAAAATATGATGAGCAACACACTCAAAGTGCTTGCTATTTAATTCCATACGAAATACGTATCTATCGCAGGGGCGTAGATTTAGGGTGGACGGTGGGGATGTGTGCCCACCAATATCCTCCGACCACTGAAATGTCCCCACCAATAATTTAATCAACTTAAAAAAAAAAAAAAAAAATCGTGCTGTCAACATTAAACTAGACACGCAGAAAGGGTTAAATCACGTTCTCTCCTTGAGTCCTCCCGCCCTCAAAACACATATGAACATTTTGATTGGCTGTGCATTTCCCTGTGAGAGGCTGTGGCTGCGTTCAGATACAAGCAGCGCTAAATGCAGTGGATTTTTTTCTCCGTGCAAGAAGGTGTGTTGAGTGACACATGTGAGGATCGCGGCAGTAAAAAAAGCTTTTTTTCAAAGAAAAGTGTAAGTCACTTCAAATTCCCTAGTGAATCATTTAAAGTCCATTAAAATAACGACAACAGTTAACGTTAATGCTAGGGTTTTTTTTATCGCTTTGACGCACATTCATTACAGCAGGGCAGGCTATAGTCTATAAATACGACTTAAAAATAACAGCAGATTAAACAGCTAAATGTAAAAGTATAAATATGATTCCGGTCAGTTCTCCTAATCTAATGACTTTTTATTAGAAATCAGTCTTGTGAAAGAAATTGATATGCTATATACTACAGTTTTTCTCACTTGCTAAAACACAATTTTTGAAATCTTGCTCTATTTTCTCTATTAACACAAAACCTTATCTACAAGCACTATCTACAAAACCTCTGACTCTTCGTGCAAAATTAAACTTCACCTCAAAACAGTTTCACCTGTGTTCAAAACCAAGCACTGCTCTCAAATCATAAACGGAGTGATCAAAATGATATACACAGGCAGTCATTAAACAATACACCAAACAATAGAAAACACATTGTTCAAAACATAAAATTATCAAGGAAAACTACATTTTTTAGTCTCAAAACAAATATGATATTTTTCCGGCGTTGTCTTTTGATCAATTAAAACATTCTATCGTAGCTCAAACAATTACAGGTGTTCTCTATTTTTATTTGATTGTTGCCACTTGTGTTCACAGTTTAGGGAAAAAGAGAGCAGCTTTCTAGGAATGTGTCTTAGCAATCGA
>JAUMHG010000067.1:3792194-3803849 GCA_032359395.1 Enteromius anoplus
GTGTGGACGAAACGCCAATACGATAAAAAATGTATACGTATACAGCGAAACGTGTCTCCGTGTGGACAGGCCCTAAATGCGACGCTGACATGCAAAATTTCTTATTTAGAAACTATTCCGCAAGGTCACAGCTGGGACAACAACATACAAAATATAAGACACTATCGTGATTATGTGCTTTATTTAAAGGTAATACGAGTTAAAATATCATATTGTGCGACCTTATAGCCATAAAAGCAGCAACAGATAGTTTGCCTCAGATCTTTAAAATACATTAAAGCAAAGGTGACCGTTAAAACTGAACTCACAGCGAACCAACGAGTGTATTCCTTAACAGAGATGTTATCAGTCACTCAGTATGTACATTTAATTGGAACTGAAACAAGAAAACAGAACGGGACATGTTCGAGCAGCCCAGCCTCCTTTTTAAAATAAATAGTGTTTTGTTTATATCTGCTCTGGACAGAGCCTTTGAGCTTGGTAAAGTCGTATTTCACAGCCACAGTCTAAAGGATTCAATACGAAACTCTTAGTTAAACAGAACAGTGATCGTAATTGTGCTGAAGCTGTGAATATATGCCGACTCATGCATTTAATTCACTTCACGCGATCGCATCTCTGAACCGAAGCCAAACTCAGACTGTGTGTGCTACCTCGATTCGCATGAAACAACAATAAACCACCCCTCATGTGCCCCATTCGACAGAATATTTACCCTGTCTGAATCGTTCCGTATCACCCACATTGTGCATTACCTGCCATCCACCATACATTAAGCGTAGGGGGCTGTGCTATGGACTCTAGAGAGCATCTGATTGGTCAGGAGATTTGATGAGAACCTGTAGAACCAGGTGACGTCCAAAAAATTGTCGATCCGATTTGGCAAAAGTGCCGAACTGCAAGCTTTGAATGCTTATATTTTAAATGCTTATAGATAACCTTAACTAACATATCAATACTAACTTCCAAAAAAACTTTCATTTTGATTTCATAGGGACTTTAAGCATCCAGTTCTTGGCCAGAATAAGCTGCAACATAAACCTGGCTCTGTGAAACTACTAAAACATGGACAGTTGGGTCGAGTCACATATTCGAAGGTCTGTAAACCCTGAATGACACTTACTTTGAGTGTGGCCTGCGCAGTCTTACTGCCATCTTGACTGCAGAGCAGAATGAGAGACTCCATCCCCATCACTGTTTCTTGCTCCAGCTGGGCGACCTCTGACAAAATATTTAAATGAAGTGATTTATCATTTAAATATTCTCTCTTTTAGATTTTTTTGGGTTTATACAAGCTAAATTAAGCTTCACTTTGGGTGAGGGGAAACAAACCTTTCTCGGGACAGGAAACGGTTATACTGGTCAACACTGTGATTCCATGGGCTGCCACGGCCAGGTTACTATGGTAACAGCACTCCTGCGCCAGCTTCACCAGGTCAGTGTGACGGGGCGCTGGAGCCGCCTCACCTGCATCTTCCAGAGACATCAGGCAGTTCAACAAACGTAACCAGACCACATGATATCATCTGTATACACTTGCATAAATGCATTTTTAGTAAAGTCAATATGGCTTTGTACCTGTATTTGGGCTGACGTACTGTTTAATAGCGATGGTACCGGACAGTGTGGAGAGGACAGACAGCATTCCCAGCTTCAGACTGTTGTACGGGGTGCTGAGAGCGCATTCGCACAGCACCTGCAAACACAAAACTTGGACATTACATTTATTGTATAAAGTAAAGCAGCTGTCCCACATATATTTATGACTCTTTGACCTGTATATTTTTCCGGGTCCACAAGTGAGGAGCTTTTTTAGCTAAGAGCCTGAGATCCTGAATGGCGAGTCTTTTCACTGCTTTTCTGGGATCCTCCTTCAAGTACTGGAGAAGCAGACGAATCTACAAGACAAAAAAAAAACCCTGTAATACATAAGTAAATAAACTGAGCAATTGTATGAGGAGGAACTGAAGTGAAAATCACAGCTAAAGGCATCATATAAGTAATTTTATTTATAAGTTACCTTTTTTTTTCTGGAAGTGGACACTACCATTTAAATGTCTCAAGTCAGAAAGATTTTTAATGTATTTTTTAGAAGGCTCTTTTTTAAAATATTTATTTTCATTTATTTGATCAAAAATACACCAAAGCATTATTTAAAAAACAAACAAACAAAAAAACAGCCTAGTTAAAAACATAAATACTGTGAAATATCATTACAATTTATTACAAACTTTTATAAAATATTAAAAAATTAAAAAATATATTTTTAAATAATCTTGTATTATATTTTAATACATTTTAAGCATACTTTCTCCAGTCTTCAGTGCCACATGATCCTTCAGAAATCAATATAATATGCTGATTTGCTGCTCAAAACACATTATTATTATTATTATTATCATCATCAGTATTGAAAACATTTGTGATGCTTAGTATTTTTTGAAAATAAATAATTTTCTAAAGTATATATATATATAAATATACACAATTTAATTATACTATGTATGTTAGCTCATGACAGGTACTTTTTTTTATTAATCATCTGGATAGAGGAAAAAAAGATACATCTAGCACCAGTGCAAAATATAAAATATCATTTTTGCTTTAACATATGCAAAATGAGTTCAAACCAACAGACTCAAAGCAGAAATGCATTATGTTGTGCCATGTCAAATTTAAATAGCTCCGATTATAATCAATGAAGCAGTCTACACTGGATGTTCCCGTCTGTGACCCAGTTTGTAGAGTGCACTAAAATCTTTTTAAAATGTTACTGTGGATACACTGCTGTACCAGGGGGAAAAAAAAACCTCTAAAAAAATCAGTCCTGCTTCTCTGTATATTTTGTACACTAACAAACAAACAAAAAACACTGAACATATGAAAAAATGATTTTGAGTTTTACGATTTGGCAGCATAAAACATTTCAAAATATACAAGCTTTAAGACAATATGAGTCAACAGCAGACATGCTCCGACCTGCTCTGGGATATCGACGAGTGAGGAGGTGGCCAGCTGGGTGAAGGTGTGCAGCGTGACGATGAGCATTGGTGTGGAGGGGTAGGAGGACACCAGCTCCTGCAGTAACTCTCGGCTGCACGAGGCCTGACTGGCATCATGGTGCATGTGCTGCAGCATCGGTATCAACTTCAGCTTCAGCTCCACCGGAGTGTCCAGTCCTTCAGTCAAACACATACAATCCAGTCAGACTGGAGACCGCTAACCAAAACCATCAAGACCACTCACATGACGATGACACGTACCTTGAATCATTTCACTAATCTTGTTGCAAATTCCTGCAGCAAAATCTCTGGAGAACAAAAAAAAAGTGCAATAAAAACATACAACGATATAATTATAGTTAACTAGAAACTACTAGGGCAGTCAAATGATTCATAGCGACCCAAAATAAATGTTTTAATTTACATAATATATGTGTTTATTTATTATGTATATAAAAATACACACACACATGCATGTGCATATTTAAAAACTAATTTTGTGTTTATATTTTAAATGTGTTTCTATAGGACATAAATCATAGGAATATAAATATATACATGTGAAAAGTACACAATATGCACACATATATTATGTAAATGAAAACTTTTACTAAATTTGTATGGTTTATTTAATACATATCCATACATTGTTTATAATTTTGTATTATTCTATTCAGGCCCGTACACACCAATAATTATTACTTTAACGATAACTACCACAATAACTATAAAAAAAAAAAACAATAACTATATTAAAATACACACCCCAATACATGATCTGTCTATCAGTAGACTGTCTGTCACAGTGTACACTTACTTAGAGTGCGATGAGAAACTAGCAGCCGCAAAAATGGCTGCCTCTACTTCAACATTATCATGAGAGTCCAGACTTTGCCGGATGCTGTGATGGGCATTTTTTCTTTCTGGAATAATGGAGGCTAAGCTTCCCAACATCCTGACAAAACGCACAAAAACATGTATACTGAAAATTTATACAATCACATTTTTATTTCTAAGTGTATTCTAGGCCGGTCTTTGACATAATAATTGATAATAGTAAGGAGCTGATAAGAAACGCATGACATTCGCATGCAAAAAAAACACCCACAAGTACCTGAGAGTTATTGCTCTAGCAACAGGATCATTGCTATGGATGACGGAAAACACTCTTTTGACAAACTCATCCACGTTCAGAATCTTCTCCAGGTGTTTCTCGCTCAGCTGTGTGACCTTTAGCACACAGAGTCGCAGAAAGTTGTTCCTAATTTGACAGGGGTGAAATGATAGATTCATAACCTTTCACTCAGTACAAATCTTTGAATGCATTTCAATTACAGAGACATTTTATGCAATGGCACGTACATTTCATAACAGAAGCACAACAAAGCATTGTCTAGGCCAATAGACTAAATCAGAAATGGCCGCTGCAATTTACCAATCAGAAGCAAGCATTCCAGAGAAAAAAGAAAACTAATAAATAAGTAAATAAATTGAGAAATCTTTTTAAAAATGCATTTATTTAATCAAAATCATTTATTTGCATTTATTTGATCAAAAATAAATCAAAGCATTATTTTAAAACAAACAAAAAAAAGGCCTAGTTAAAAATATAAAATACTGTGAAATATTATTACAATTGAAAATTATTTCTAAAATATGTAATTTATAGAATTATTTTGTATTATATTGTATTACATTTTAAGCATAATTTCTCCAGTCTTCAGTGCCACATGGCCCTTTAAAAATCAATATAATATGCTGATTTGCTGCTCAAAAAACATTATTATTATTATTATCATTATCTTAATGAATACTGAAAACGTTTGTGAAGCTTAGTATTTTGTGAACATAAAAATATTTTATTGAAATACATTATATGTACCAATTAATTATACTATGTATGTTTTCTGAGTATACATTTCTTAAAAAAAAAAAAAACTTACCCCAAACTTTTAAATGATAGTACACAATTGAATAATGCCATTTTTAATAATCCCATGAACTAAATACTACTACCACATGACAGGTACTTCAGTCATTTATTTATTTTAATTAATCATCTGGAGAGAGAGGAAAAAAGTACATCTAGCACCCGTGCAAATATAAAATATCATTTTGCTTTAACATACGTAAAATGAGTTCAAATCAACAGACTCGAAGCAGAAATGAATTATGTTCCAAATCCAATAGCTCCAATTGTAGTCAACGAAGACAGACCTAATCAGAAATGACCGCTGCAATTTACCAGTAACAGTACATTTAACAGTATATACACAGTGACAGTCAAAGCTAATAGATATGTACTGTCTTAACGCGCACAATTACCCAAGTCTGAAGATGTCTGCCAGTTTCAGGAAGGCAGAGTTGATGAGGATGGGAAAGGGATACTTCTGAAAGAGTTTGGGGAAAAGGACCACAGCTTCACATTGCTCGCCCAACTTACAGGACCTTAAACCTTTAAGTGTGAGAAAATAAGAATGACTGGGTAAGTTAGTGAGTAGCGGGTTGTTTTCGTTACAATGGAATTATGTCTACGGATTTAATTCTGTCTGAATATGAATAAACACATTACTACGTAATCAGATGAAGTGATAATAATGGAATGTATAGCTTAATCATAACACACAACCATCCAGTAAACAAACAAACGCGTGTGTTGATAAAGAAACACCTTTATCGAGCTCCATCAGCGCAGAATTGGCGTCCAGCTCCTGCTCGCCATAAGCAGCCTCCGACAGAAACGAGCGCGCTGCGGAGAGCGACATCGTTTGTTATTTGATTGCGGGAAATGTGGGACGACAGACTGTTTTAGACCTCTGTGTCTTATTCGTTAGATCCGATAGACTTGGTGCGTGAAGTTTGAAGCAGATGACCCGGATGCAGTGCTGGTCACGTGACAGAGGACTAGGAACTTATTACGTCGGATTTCCGTTGAACCACAAGACGATAGACGCGAAAATGATAAATAACTGTGTGCCAAAGAGGGCGTAGCCTTCAATTGGAAATTTTTGTGTTGCTGTTGTTATTTTTTTTTACTCTATCTATTATCTATTGATAAAAGCTAATGGATATATATTTCATTTATTTTAAATAAAACTAAAATGATTGTTATTTGTTTTTACTTTAATATTCATTGATAAGGATTTTTTTATTTAAAAAGCTACAGTATTTATTGCTGTTTTCACATTGATCAGAAATACTTATAATTCTTACAAATACATTAAAAAAAACACACAATTAAACTTTTTTTAACTTAAATAACTTAAAATGACTTTTTAACTCATAATGATTAATCAATTCTACTTCTTATTTCATAATGATTTATATTTTGTATTTCTGACTTTTTGCGTCGTAATTAGGATTTTAAAAAAGCATTATATTTTTCTTATGAGGTGGAAATATGCTTCCATTATATTAAAAAAATCCGAATTTAATTTATATTTCAAAAACAACAGATATTTCGGATGCAAAAAGCATGTAAATAAATAATAAAGTCCATGCCTAATTGATCCAAAGGGTGCCTCTAGTGTACGCGGCCTGCACAGTTTCGACAGAGCCGGTTCTAAAACAGCAGCCAATCCACTCTCTGCTGCTCAAAACTTCCGGTTTTCTGACGTATTGACCAATCAGAAGAGCGAACGTCGATCTCGCGCGGAATTCGTCTTCGAAGCTTTTTCATTGTTCGCGGGAAACTGGGCATTTCTGAATGAAACACCCATCCGACAGAAGCTATGACTCTTTTTCACCATGTTGTTGATCGAGGGGTAATTAAAAGAAGACGTAACGGTGAGCATAACTTAAATACGTTAATGGAAATCTATGTTTCTAAGCTTTTTCACTGAAAGCCCCTGTAATATTCAGGTGAGCGTCGGGACTATCCGCTGTCCTCTCTGCTGGACGGATACCAGTGCGCTCGACGGGACGAACACGTTTCATACGGAGCCTCAGCTGCTGCTGTACCACCGTTTGGATGCACATTTTCCTCTGGTACACTTTTAATTAAACGTTCACAATAAGTAAAAACCTCACGACTGTGTAAAGCCTAACTCTTTGTGCTGTTTTATTTGTTGTTCAGCTCCTGGTCAGCAGAACAGCCTTGCTGTAGCAAACGAGGAAGGGTTTGTGTCCATCTTCAACACTGGAGAAAAACAGAGCTCTGTGGTGAAAGGTTGGTTCATTTTTTTTTTAACCTAAATTCAAGGATGCCAATTAAAGACCTCTTTTTGTTAGAGTGATTCATATATGTTGAACTTTTGCTTTACAGAGTGGCAGGCACATGATAATGCAGTTTTTGATATCTCATGGGTTCCTGGTGCTAACAGCTTGGTGAGTTTTGTGATCCTTCTGTGCCTACCTTATTCTGTAACTATGTATCTGTTTTGTGTAGTCAGTGTTGTTTTAAATGTAAATATTAATTTACAGGTAACCGCGTCTGGTGACCAGACGGCCCGTCTGTGGGATGTTATTACTGGTGACCTGCTGGGAACATTTAAAGGACATCAGTGCAGTCTTAAATCAGTGGCTTTTTCGAAGCAAGAAAAAGGTAAGCCTACAACTATAGTCAAAATAGCATGCTATACTGTGTACATCAAATTATCTTTCCCACTGTGCAGTATGTGTACTATATACATAATGTCAATAACACTAACTGTTATGTGCAACATCTTTTTGATGCACGTTTTGTTTATTTTAGCAATAAGCACATTTACATACTTGACTTTAAAATATATAGTGCTGTCAAATGGTTAATCGCATCCAAAATGTTTTTGTTTACGTAATATATGCATGTGTGCTGATTATATTCATGTTTAAAATATAAGATACACACTCATGCTTGTTGTTGTATGTTTAAATAGGAAATGTATTTATATAATTAATGGAAGTAAATATTTTGAAAATATTTATACTTTGTGCGTTTATATACTTAAAAAATATGCACACAAAAGTATTTTGTATGCGAATAATTACGATTGTTTGACAGCACTTTATTTAATTTATTTTTTGAAAGAGAACTGAACTGAAGCTTCACCGTGTGATAAATTTGATTAATTTAAAGTAGCAGTGTTGTTATAGCTAATTAAAATGATTGTTTGTCAGCAATTTTAATAAAATATTAGACAGAGGAAAACACTATTTAATAAATGTGATTAAGTTCAAATACTAAATATCCTGAAATGAAAATAAATGTCAAGCTAATTAGAAATATCATAATTCAAAAATGTACTGAACTCAATTTTTGTTTATTGGTGGCCTTTTTTTTTCTTTTTCATTTCTCAAACAGCGGTTTTTAGTACTGGAGGCAGAGACGGGAACATAATGATTTGGGACACAAGATGCAGTAAAAAAGGTACTTCATTATTCTGACCGCAAAATCTTAATCTTGTGGCCATCAAATGATCTCTAAAGCTGACAAAACATTTCAATCCATCACAGATGGTTTCTACAGGCAGGTAAAACAGATCAGCGGTGCCCATATGAAACCTGAGAAAAACACTCCTCTAACAAAGAAAAGGCGTGGGATGGCGCCCCCTGTGGTGAGTCAAACAACCCACAAACAGAGGCATTCATTTGCCAGCTGTGTTAAAAATACACTGCGGTCTAATACAGTGTGATATCTCATACTCCTTGAGTTTTTTTCAATGAAACTATGGAAGTTCTATGTTTCAAATTCAGAGATTTTGCTTTTCTAGGACTCCCAGCAGGGTGTGACGGTGGTTTTGTTCTGCGACGAGAACAAACTTGTCTCCTCAGGGGCAGTAGATGGGTGAGTGGCTAAAGGATTTGATATTGAATATTATATGCTGCCGGCACATTGTCACAATTTTAGTGTAATTTAGTTCAAATGTTAATGTTTTCCCATTATATTCTGATCTCACAGGATCATTAAAATGTGGGATTTGCGCAAGAGCTACACAGCATACCACCACAACCCCCTACCTCTACAGGCCTATCCTTACCCAGGCTCCTGCACACGCAAACTTGGTACACATACCATGGCCTTTCTGTCATAAAAACCGATAGTAATGTGCATTAGTAATGAAATGAACTTTTTCACTGTTTTCCTCTGTAGGTTATTCTGGTCTCTCACTGGACTCCACTGGCTCCAGATTGTTCTCAAACTGCACAGATGACAATATCTACATGTTCAACATCAGTGGTTTGAAAACCACTCCAGGTAAATTGTAAATATGTTTACATTTGAGACTTATTTCCTGAGTGGAGTTCCCTTCCAGTTTTTAATCAGGCATGTAGAAAAAAATAAGAGGGCTCATGTAGTTTGACTGAACTTTTTCTTTTTTTTTTTTCTTCCTCTCAGTTGCTGTGTTCAGCGGGCACAGTAACTCTTCGTTTTATGTGAAGTCTAGTGTCAGCCCAGATGACCAGTTCCTTGCCAGCGGTTCGAGTGACCATAATGCTTACATATGGAAGGTAAGGACTAACCTAGAAGACTAGAGAGCTAACCTGTCTCCGTCTGAATGAGAACAACTGCGGTCATTGTCTGCGTATATAACATTTTATTTTTGTTCCAGATTTCAGACCCGAAACAAGCACCCATGATGCTTCAAGGCCATAGCCAGGAAGTCACGTCAGTGGCTTGGTGCCCCACCGATTTCACCAAGGTTGGTTTAAAAAATACAAACAAACAAAAAAAACACTATTAATCTCACAAATGCATGGATAATTTATTCATAATAACAATATAAATGTTTTATATCGTCATATCCATCACTCTTTCTGCAGATTGCTTCCTGCTCTGATGACAACACTGTTAGGATCTGGCGCTTGAATCGCAGACCAGATGGAGAAAACTCATTGATCCGAGATCCAAATCTCGTAGGCTGGACACTTCGTAAAATACAATCGCCACCCAGAGCACCTGGTAGGCCTTGTGTGAATTTTCTACTTTTTGTGTGTGTGTGTGAAACTTTTTTTTTTTTTCTTTTTCTTTTTTTTCTTAGATTTAGAGCTACTGATATAAATTAAGATTTGTTTTTATTTAAAAAAAATTTTTGAAGGAAGATTCTCACCGAGACCACATTTATTTGTATACAGCAAAATACAGCAAAAAATTAGTATTGTGAAATTATTACAATTTAAAATAACTATTTTAATGTTTAAGAAAAATGTGATGGTATCTGTGTTAGTTTTTGCTGCTCGGTATTTTTGTTGGAATAATGGCACATTTGTAAGGATTCTCGGAAACAAATTCAACAGTGCCTTTTTTTTTTTTTTAATATTAATATTAAATAAAAAGTTCACCCAGAAATGAAAGTTTCTGTCAGCATTTACTCACCCTCGAGTAGTTCTGTGTGAATTTCTGAATTCTGCTGAACACAAAGGAAGAAAAAAAAAATGTTTTTAATCAGGCCGTTTTGGGTCACCATTGACTTCCATTGTATTTTTTTTTTTCCTACTATAGAAGTCAATGGTGACCAAAACTGCCTGGTTGCAAACTTTTTTCAGAATATCTTTTGTGTTTGGCTGAAAGAAGAATTTATACAGGTTTGGAACTACTCGAGTGAGTAATTGATGACACAATTTCCGTTTTTGGGTGAACTATTCCTTTTAATATGCAGCCTATTATATATATTTCACATTAATGTTTCTTGACCACTAAGTCAGTATATTATAATGATTTCTGAAGGGTCATGTTACACTAATGACTTGAGTAATGAGGCTAAAAATTCTGCTTTGCATCACAGGGAACAATTAAAGAATGCAAAGTTGTTTTTTAATGAATAACATTTCACAGTATTACTTTTGTATTGTATTTTTGTTTAAGAAATACATTTATTTTATTTTTCTCATTGATATTTATGATTACCATTTGTCCTCTCAGGCCCTTACAGCCCTGTTGAAGTCACTCCAGCCAAAAGTCCTGGATTCGAGAAGGCCGTCTCTCTGGCTTCGCCCCAGCCTGCTGCTTGCGCCCCTACAGGTGCTGATTTACCCCTGCCATCAAACACCCCTGCACCTTCCGCCAAGGTCAGCAGCCCTAAAATGACCTCGTCCATCCAACGGTGGATCAGCCGTGGTGGTTCCCCCAGTCACCGCGCTGCATCTCCTCTTCGTAAGGTGCTCACACCTGTCCTCCAGGGCCCGTCCTCTGAACGCCGTGCAAAGCGCCGTCTGGAAACGGGTGATGGGTCTGGTTTGGGAGTGGAGAGTGACAGGCTGTCAGAACTGTATCCTGACGTAAAGAGAAGCAGGAGTTCAGTAGGCGCTAAGAATGAGGAAGGTGATCTATTCAGTTTGCAAACAGAGGAGAGGCTCAGCTCGGCTGGACAAGCTGGCACTGGCAAAGAGAACAGCTCTCCAAGGAGGTCTGATTGGCTTTCTGTGATCAGCCAGAGATTTAAAGGATCAACTCAACCAAAAAGCCCCAACGCCAGCAGCAAATGGCACGACTAAAGTAATCGATTTGCTTGGCCAATCTTTTTCTGCCATGACATTGCCGCTTAGAAGTGCGCTAGCAGTCAGGGCCGCAGTAATTCCAGAAAATAAGAAATTCTTAATCTTCACTTTGATCTCCATCTTTTAATGTGTACTATATTCTGCCAGTTTAATGACTTTTTAGGCAAGCTAATGGCTAGTGTTTGCCGGAAATAGCAACGGTTCTTTGAGCCAGCAATACCACCGGACGATCAATCAT
>JAUMHG010000067.1:3805500-3817467 GCA_032359395.1 Enteromius anoplus
TGGGGTCAGTAAGATCTTTATTCAATTTATTCAGAAGGGAGGCATTTTAAAAAATACATTTACAGTGTTTGAAAACTAGGATAAATATAAAATAACATCTCCGCCAAATCAGAAAATTTGATTTTTTTTTTTTTTTTGAAAGACCATGTGACACTGAAGACTGCAGTATCGATGCAAAAGTTTTACAGAAATAAATGACATAAAATTAAAGCTTTTTTGTTTATTTGATTTGGGGCTTTTTTTATTTCCAGTGTTTCTGTTTTTACTTTTGAAACCGTCAAAGCCAGTATTTATTGAAAATGTTTATTTCAGATTAAGTATCCTTAATGACATCACTTACTGATAATATTATAATTCAGCTTTATTTGGGGTATTCTTTATGGGACAATGCACATTTACTAATATTATGCCTGAAATGTTTTGATATAATTCAGATTGTCTGAACTTTGATTAAATAACATAGTCTTTAAATGTAAGATTTAAATTGAACATGAAGTATGCATGCAATACCTACACTTCAGCATGACTTTGGCACAATTTAGTTTTTAATATGCCAGTTTAAATTTACTAGAAGATCAATTGTAGGTTATTTCTATTAAGCTCATAAAAAAATGTATTAGCAGCACACTTGCTACAAAATAAATGTTTCAAGTGCATATATCTATCTATCTATTGTTTTTCTCCACTAGGGACGTCTTTGTTATTCATTTAGTAGTTTTCTAAATATTTGTATGTACGTTTTTGTCTTTTCTAGGCGGCAGTCTCGCCATGTCCAGTAAGAGTTGTCTCTCCACTGCCAGCCAAGAAAGCATCACCATCTAAACCCATGAAAAAAATCTCTAGCTACTTTGTGAAACGAACCCAAGACTGATCGTTGTCTCATGACACATCTATGGTTTACGTTCAGGTCCAGTTTTTTGAGACCAAGCTTATGTATTTATGTATGTGATGTGTGTGTGTGTGTGTGTGTATATATATATATTTTTTTTTATCTAATTGTTTTTAAAAAATGGGTAACTCTCCAAAAGGTTAAATCGATGATCATTACAAGTCTAGGATAAGTCATTCACCAGTTTTCTGGCTTTCACATTTATCTGTGAGAGATTGCTAATAGTTATGAGCTTAGAACACGATTCAAAGTGCATTTTATATCAAATTCATCTTTATTTTTTATTTTTTTGGCTTTCTAAAATCACAATGCCCTTTCAGCTCATCTGACCCTGAACGCGGGTCACATATTCAGAGTTCTTTATTGATTTTGAAGCAGCACTTTACATAACAAATCCATTTTCAATTAGCTCAGTGCTTTTTAGTTATTGAGTATCTATGGTGCGATGAGTTGCAAAAATGGTTTAAAGACTTTTTACATTCTCCATGACATGGGCTGTTTCTTAGGTTTGCAGGTTTGTCTGGAATGTGACTTGACTTGATAGTCTGGGTTCCATGTTTTGATCCTACTTGTTCTTGTCCGTCTTGTTTTTCATGCCTCAGGTGTTTAGCATGGCTGGTCAAAGCTATGTTCCTTTTGGATTCGAGAAGTTTAGTTTTAACTATAATTAATTCAAAATCAAAACCTGCAGTTGTGTGTCTTTAAATGATTTGTTAGCCATAGAAATTAAAACTGTGGTCAAACCCACGACACTTTTCCCCTTCAGATGGGAGTTATGTAAAATTACATCCTGACTCATACTTTGCATGGAAGAAACGATGCGTGAACGCTATCAATCACTATCGTTCATATGTGTTTGTGCTTTGACGAACGGAAGTCATATGGGTTTGCGACGGGCAGTTGGTTTTATTTAAAATGTTCTCATTTGACTCATTTGACTTGCTACAAGTCTCGCAAACTTACTGTGTTTAAGCGTAATTTTGTGGTTTTTCTCTTTGATATTTTGTTCTAACATGTGCACGTTTTGTATAGTTCTTTTGAGTGATTCAACGTTTGTGAACATTTGTGTACATTTGAGTTCAAGGCTACACAACCTCATTGTATATTTCCCGAAAAACCATTAAAACGAGAATCTGATTGGTCAAGGGGCGGTTCTTGCTCTTTTCGCGGACGCTCATTGGATGAGTGTTCTGTCACTCAGGCGAGCCACGGGGGTTTTATTTTTAGACCCCAGCGAGGCGCAACAGCAGCTGAATGAAGTTCAGCGGCTCCGAGGAATTTCACTGTGGATTCACGTTAAACTTTCCTCGCGTCGACAATACATGGAGTTGGTTCAAAGCAGTTGGATCACCGTGTCTCGCTGTTTCGGCTGTGCGTCGGCTGACTTTGAATTGTGTTACGTGAAGTAACAGGTTTAATAAGGCGAGCGCTTGTTGAAACATTTGAGTATGATAAAAACCCTATCCTAACTACGTTTTTACAGTCGTACGTGACCAAATCGTCTTCGCAGGATACCTGTGGATTTTTGCAGAACATGCCGCCTTCTTGAGCGGCTTGACAGTGCATGTCATTAGATGGGGTCTCGTGAGTTTAATAAACAGCGCAGTCAATGGGACGTCAGTCAGACTAGAAAACATATAGGGCGCATTCAGTAACTGTAAACGCCGATCGTTGGATAGACCTGCTTTGGAAATGTCGGCGATATCTGCGTCCGAGAAAGTGGACGGATTCACGCGGAAATCGGTGAGGAAGGCTCAGAGACAGAGGGTTGGTCAGGGCTCGTCTCAGTTCGCGGCGGGCAGCAGCAGGCCTGCGGCTCCGGAGATCTCTGCGCTCCCGCAGCTCAAAGGTAAGAGGATAAAGCGCTGGAAATAGACTCGCAGGCTGCGTCTCAAAAACGAGTGCGTTGCCTGCATAGACAACATCGTTATGGCACGGGCGCCTGAGTTCCCAGAATGTTATAAAGTACGAAATAAAACAAGTACGTGGCCCCTGAATTGATGTACGAATGTAATTAGGCTCTGGAGTTATATATCTGCATTGTTGGCAAGCCACGAGTGAATTATTTACAGCAGGCCCATAATTGTCTGATGGAAAACTCATGGTGGGTGTGTAGACTGTAAACACTGATTGTGCCAACATTATGTCTCAAAGCCTTATTAAGGGAAGCATCTTTATTTTATGGTCCAACCTGTGTTTTCCCACGTTTCCTGTCCTCTTTTTGTTTTGTTTTTGGAAGTCACGTGGTGGCCAATCTGTAAATCTGTCAAGAGACTGCAACAGTGCCAAACCCACTGTTTCAGTGGCCTTGGTTCCTGAAGTGTCTTTCCCATAGGGATTTTTAAAAATAATTTATTTCGTATTATCATCGCCAAACAGTTTTGGTTCTTACGTCCATTTTACTTTTTGTCCATGCTGTGGATGTTAAATGAAACCAAATTTGGGAAATGCCATCGTGTTTGGCTCTGTACCAGGGGCCTGTACCATGATGGTGGCTAAACAAACTCAGGGTTTCAGGATTAGTTTTGAGTTGACAAAACCAATCCAGTCCAATCCAGGTTTGTTGGTACCATGAAGCTGATCACCAACTTTTTTGTCGACTTAAGCTTAATTAATGAAGTGCTTTCACATAAAAGAGTGACATCGTAAATGAGCAGCCAATCACATGCCTTGAAACTGATTCCCTTCTAGTGAGAGAGTCAGTGGGATTCACTACCAAAGATTGAGGAATATGAAGAATTTAAACACACTTACACTGCAAGATTAAATGATCGATTAATGAAAGAGAAAAACTTAAAGAAAACATCTTACCGTAAGTTGTGAAGTTATTTTATAGAGTTGATAATATATCTGACATTAAAATGCAGTAAAACGCTTATGTAGTCATGTTTACAGCTATTGATTTTGAAAATTATTTATATTGCATATTATCTATATGTATATTGTTAAATAAAGCTGACTTTTGTAATGTATTAAGGAGGTAATAATCATATAAATAATGTAAAATAATTGTAAAAAATAATCATCTCTAAAAATCAGTTGCTTTTTTTACTATGTAGCATCTTTTAAATCTGAGACAGAGGAGCTGGGAGAGTGGTTTTATTACATCTGAGATGTGCCACTTTGCATGAAGCTGATTCAAACCAATTTCATGGTACCTAAAACCCACAGTTGGCGCAAACTACGCTGAAGCTTACCTGGCTGGTCAGCTAAACCATCTTCATGGTACAGACCCCAGGGGTGTAAAGTTTAGCTCCAGCCTCAGTGAAAGAGCGGGTAATATGTTTTTTAAAGGATCCTAATATCGTGATGCAGTCCCCTACAACAGGTTTAAATGCATCTAATGTCACAAAACATTGTAATTGTCTCAAAATATGCATTAGAGTCGTTTTGCAATGACTTTGATACGGTTTGTTTGAATCCGTTCGGATCGTAAGGTCTGTAAACCCCTCCCTTCCATAAGTCAACTCTGCTCTGATTGGCCAGTTGAGTCTTTTTTTGATTGGTCTCTCCGTATCTAACGATATATTTTTTTAAAAGCCGCTCTTTAAACACACCTGAACCAGCTAACTAAGATTTTACTAGGCTTACTTCCCGCCAGGTGTGTTAAGGAAATTTGGAGCTAAACTCTGCAGGACAGTGACCCGTACAGAGTTTGGGCTACAAAGTTTGTTTAAAACAAAACAAACAAAAAAAAAAAAAAACGTGCATATTTCACTTTTATGCAAAGGGCAAAAAATCTTACAATATGATTAAGATCTTTTCAGTCAGTTGGTTGAACTGGTTCACAAAATCTCCAGTTGGTTGACTCACTCAACCGAAAACTGGCTCTTAAGAAGCATTCTGATTCCTGATGAGTTCAGAAAATATTTGTTAGTATCACTAAAATTAGAACTAAAATTTCTGTCTTAATTACTGTTTTGAATTGTATCTGTTTCTATACAAGACATCATATATATACATGTTTAGTCACTTTCATCAGTCCATGTGAATAGAGATTGTTTTAACTCTTGTTGGTTGTCCTATTGCTGAAGAACACAAAGGAAAACGTAGTCATTTTAATGTAATTGTATCCTGAATCATATTTATTTCCTTAAGGCACTGAGCATAAATGAGTCAAACTTTCCATCCCTTCTATAATAGAGAGGCAGCTGTTTGTAAGCCCTTGCTGCATCATCTGTGTGTCATCAAATGGAAAGATGTTTCCTACGCATACTGGTAGCCCCGCCCCCAAACGCAGAGATGAGCGGAAGTTTTCTGCCTCGAATTGTATTTTGTTTTGTTTGTATTCCAGAGTTATACAGAACAATCCAGACATGCAGTCAGTGTTTATAATTTGTGATATCTGCAAACATGAAGTCAAAAAAGTAAAGTTAAAACTCCTAATATAAAATAAAACCTAGCTTTGCTGAATGATTTTCATATTGCATGTATGATTGAGTGTTTTAGTTGTATAAAAACACTCCTAATAAATAATTATAATTTGTTCATAATATTACTACTTCTGTTTTGCTTAATATATGCATTACTTATTGCTTTAAGTCAGGAAGCATGCCACTACATTTAATTTCACTATAACCAGATCAGAGATCAAAGACTATGGGATACCTGGGGCCTGTACCATGATGGTGGAAACTCAGGGTTACAGAATTAATTTTGAGTTGACAAAACCCAACCACTCCAATCTGGGTTTGTTGGTACCATGAAGCTGGTCATCAACCTTCTCTATCAATTCAGGCTTGATCCTGAGTTAAAGTAGCAGTGTAGCGTACGTTACTATGGCGATGAACACTGCTAAAAGCCAAACCAATTTCATGGTACCTAAAACCTAGAAATGGTGCAAACTTAGCTGGCTAAACAGCAAAACCAGCTTCATGGTACAGACCCCTGATCAAAGTTCTATCTCTTTCTCTCAATTAAAAAAACATTAAAAAGATAAATTAATGTTCTGAACTTTGCTATTTCAAAAAGACAAAATGTCCATCAATAAAATACACATAGAACGCAGAACCCGTTTACTTGTTCTAAGCATGTGTTCAGTATAACTGGGAAATGCATTTACAGTTGTGTTGTACTGACAGAATGACTCCCCTGGGACGGGCCATGTATCCATGGCAACCGCACGCCTGGGGTGTTGATGGGAACCTCAGCAAATTCAATGACTCATCCTGTGTGTGACGACAAATAAAAGCCAGGCAGTCAATGCATACGTTTCTGATGTTCGCTCATTGCTGTGGTCACTTGCCTGCGTTTTGTGGTGAATGCAGTGACTTAAAGCAGTCATTGTCTGGGAAAGACACAGGGACACTGGCATTCAGATGGGTTACATAAGTTGTATTAATAGAGCAGTGGGGTTGTGTTATCACCCCTCCAGCTCTTCCACCGCTGTTCTCTCGCTGTTAAATCCGCTGTGAGTGGAAAAAACATCATAAAAATAAAGTTTACAGAAGCCTAGAACTGATAGGCATTGGCTGTAAGGGCCAGAGTACAAAAAGGGTCACAAATAATTGAAAGAAAAAATATTTAGATGTCATTAATGAAATGACTTTTTTTGATCTCTTGTGTGGTGTGTATTACATAGGTGTGCACTGTATTTTATCTCCATTGGAAAATCAGTACCATGGTTCAGTATTTGATATTTAACATGGTATACAAATTAAGGTGACACTTTATTTTTAAAGTGTCCTTGTTACACGTTGTCACGGTCTGCTTGTAGCCAGGCAAGGAGGCAGATACAAAGGTTTTAGTATTGCCAATACTTTTAATCATCCAACAGGTACAAGGACAGACAGGCAGGGAATCCACAGCAACAGACCTAAAATAACATTAATGACCGGACACAGGGACTAGACTAAACGTAGCTTAAATAATACAGACAATCACACTAATAAACGAGACACACCTGAACGTAATCAACAACAGACAGAAACTGGGTCACAGAGAGCACATGGGGAAAACCAACAGCAAACAACAGTGCAGGGGCGTGACACACGTTACATGTACTTACTATTATAATGCCAATAAATTATGCATAATTGCATGCAAGTTACCTAAAACAAACCATAATCCTAACTCTAACCATATAGTAAGTATAATAGTACTTAAATGTATAATTACAATGTTATAAGGACACCTTCAGATAAAGTGTAACCAATATTAATTAAATCTGTATTATTACTCGGGTGTACTACCATTCAAAAGTTTGGGCTCTGTTATATTTTTTAAATGTTAAATGCTAAGTAAACAAAAATTTCTTATGCTGACCAAGACCTTATTTATTTGATCAAACAGTTTTTTCAGTTACAACAGTAGTTGTATTAGTAAATATCGTTATATTTTAAATAAATTATTTCTATTTTAATATATTTTTAAAATGTGATTTATTATTGTTGTGCAAAGCTGCTTTTCAGCCTTATTAGACATAATATCATCAAAGTTTAAAAACATTGTGCTGCTTAATATTTTAACCATGATACATTTTTTTCAAAATTATTTGATGATAATTCGAAAATAAATAAATAAATTAATTAATTAATTAATTAATTAATTAATTGAAATTGATTTTTTTTAAACAATGTCAATTTTGGAGGGTTTTGAACACTGACCAAAAATTATACCATAGTTCTTTTATAAGGAATTTTGCTAAATCTCCTCTATATTACGAAAATCTTTACAGTGTGAAAAGATACTTCTGGAAATAATTTTGTGCCTAATATTCTAATCAAGTGCCAAAATGTCTTACAGGCTTACCGATTATTTATGCCGTTCATGGCCAAAGTTCAGGTCAACTAAATGTCAGTTAGGATCCCACTGGTATTTATAGAGCGCTGATGATTTATTATTAGTGTACACAGTGTCTGTAATGATATGGGTAGCTGAGTGGAGATACTTCCTTGTGTTTATTATATTACCTTTTATATTACAGTCAAGTGTAGGGCCTGTCAAGATTTCATATCCCGTATGGAATTACGCTATTACATTTTTGTTACAATTGAGTATACAACCTATGGCACTTAACATTTCATTTTTAACTTCTCTACAAGGCTTTGCATGTGGTAAAATGTTCTGATAGGCCGAGTAAACTGATGCTAGTGTGCTTTAACCCTTAATAAATGCAGCAATGCAGCCAGTTTTATGAGAGACCTGTTCATGTGTCACTAACCCAGCTGAGGTCATTGGCATTATAGTGTCTTACGTAAGATAAGATCCTTCGAAGTACTTCTTGGAACTTCAGCTGCCCGGAGGCTCCAGGCAATAGAGAATAATATGAGGAATGGATTAAGGACCAAAAAGACATACATTTAGTCCATATGAAATGTCTAAAGCTATATGAAAAATCATGATAAAATTGTACATGTATTGTTTGGATGGATGAGATCATTTCTCTTTGTTTTTGCTCCACACATGGCATGCATGCGAGACTGTTTTTCTGTTCTTGAATTATTACATTGGTTCTCAGTGTTTACATAATTCGGGTTATTTGTTAAACCAACTCGTGAAAAAATGTCAGAAATGTCCTTATCCGCACTCCAAACGACTAGAGATCTCCCCGACTAAGCATTTGATTGATGTGTAGGATGCATTTAAGGATGTGGAAGAAGCTGTGCCAAGCGAATTGCAAATAGGAATCGCCTACATTGGGGAGATTATTGGGTTTCAGTCTAAGCCTGAACATGAGCTTATGTGGCTCAGTGGAGCACAAAGTACCTGAGGTCAGAAGTTCAGGAGTTTTTGCTCGGCTGAACATTGTTTATTTTTTCATACATTTTGACAGTATAGACTGTATTTTAGGAGTATCAGTAACAGTGGAACAATTTGTAGCATCCCATGCTGGAAATGTCTGCCCTGAGCCAGGTATAACTGTGTCAGTTGTGCTATATTGTGGTACACTGATAGCAGAATTTGTGTATGTGTAAATAGTTTACCAGACTCATGGAGTAATCTTTGATGACCAGCTGACCAAGAACCACATTGCAAAAGCCGCTCTATCATGCAGGACTGCATGATGTATATATATATGAACTATATATGAACTATATATATGAACTAGTTGTTTGAAATATTAAAGCTCTCTCTCTCTCTCTCTCTCACGCGGTTTAAAATCATCAAATAGCCTGTGATAAGTACAGAGATCCTCTCTCTTGCCCCCTCCCACCCATACATGATAATATCGTGTATTGGCAATCTCACAGGCTGGCGATATGACGATAGGAAAAATGACCATATCGCGCAACCCTAGTACAGAACAGGCTCAGCGCCTTTCTACTTGCATCCCTCTACTTGCATAGTCTGCATCCCTCTAGAAGCTTGAGGTCGGTCACTGAGCAAGGCCTATCATTATAGAGAGGCCCAAAATCACTTTCTAGAACATTTTCATTCACCTTCATTTCGTTCTTGGCGGGTGGAATTATTAGCTTTTCCCTTTTCTTTAGCTTAACCTGTTCTAGCTTGTACTAATTTGAACAATTTCTTGAACATTGTATTTTAAGCATTTCTTTATATGGCTTGTTGTATTGTTATAATACATCTATTATTAGAGGATATATTTCGCTTGTTTAAATTGTCTGGTATCAGTGTAGTATATGTTGTGTTATAGTATAAGTGCTCCATGTGGAAAAAAGGTGACTTGTCAGACTTTCAGAGATGACAAACAATGAGAGGCTATTTAGCACAAGCGTTTGTAAAGTTAACAGACTAGGGATGTATTCCGGAAAGCATGGTTACCATCTGCTAAATTCTGAACTCTCGGTTGATTTAACCTCAAACCTTGCTTAATATTGGTATGTGGTTCCAAAAACACATCAAGGAGTAAGTTCGTTCAGCACAGAATATGTTTCTAGTTAAGACAAAAAGCGACACATTGATGAGTCACTATGGAAACGGACGCTAAGAAAAAGCATGCCATGCTCATGCCATTCATGCTTTTATTCAATGGTTATTTACATGCTTAGTGGAAATCGCCACCTAATTGTGCAATCATAATAATAATTATGTTGTTTGTTAATTATATATTAAGTAAAACTGGATATACATTTTTATTATAGAAACACATAAATACGAATCTATGTGTGAGATGATGATAATGTTAAATGTAATAAATATATAACCCATTTCCGGGAAGGTTAGGGACATGGATAACAACTGTTTACAGAAATTCTACAATTTTATGCACCAAATGAGCTCATTTTAAATCTGATGCCTGCTACAGGTCTCAACATCTGCTTTTAAGAACAGTTTGAAGATGACAGGGCATCGAGGTTGTGAATTTATGGAGTTTTGATGTTGGAATTTGGTCCCAAACAGGTTTCCAGGTTTTGATGCACCCAGACTCTTCTACTACAAAGCCATGCTGTTGTAATAGCTGCAGTATGTGGTTTTGCATTATCCCAATACCTTTCAGCATTCACTTTGCCTTCCAAAATGTGCACTGTATACACTTATGCACTCCCATACCATTAGAGATGGCTTTTGACCTGAGCACTGATAACATGCTGGAAGGTCTCCCTCCTCTTTAGCCTGGAGGACATTTCCATTGATTGACCCATATCTGTGATTTCCAACAAGCATGTCAAATTTGGACTCGTTTGAGCATAGAAGACTTTTCCACTTTGAAACTATTTTAAACAGGACACGATGGCGTTTCTGGACCATGTTCGCATATGGCTTCCTTTTTGCATGATATAATTTAGTTGGCATCTGCAAATGACCCTGCGGACTGTGTATGTTGACAGTGGTTTCTGGAAGTATTCCTGAGCCCATTTAGTAATGTTAATCACAGAAGTGATTGCAGTGTCGTCTGAGGGCAGATTATCACAGACATCCAAAAAAGGTCTTTGGCCTTGTTTCTTACACATAGGGATTTCTCCAGATTCTCTGAAACTTTTGACGGTGTAGTGTGCTCTAGATTGCAAATGTTGAGGAATATTGTTTTTAAAGTATTCCACTTTACAGATTGTAGAGCCTCTCCCCATCTTTACTTCTGAAATACTCTGCCTCTCTAAGGCATCCCTTTTATGTTACAGACCTGATGTCAATTAACTTGCTAGATGCTCTCCCAGCTGAATCTTTTCAAATGTCTTGATGTCTTGCTTTTTTAAGCCCTTTCTTTACCCCTGTACCAACTTTTTTGACTTCTGTAGCAGGCATCAAATTTGAAATTTGGCTCATTTAGTGGATAAAAATTGAACCTTTCCCAGTTTAAACATTTGTTATGTTCTTTATGTTCTGCTTTGAATAAAATGTTAGCTCATCTGATTTGAAAGTCTTTTAGTTTTCATTTTATTAAACTGTCTCAACTTTCCATAATTCGGGTTGTATATATAACATAAAATGAATAAATGAAAGATTACCTTGTCATAGTAGTGTTTTATAATGTATACAGAAAACTCATATATGTATATATATAAAATATAATAAGCACATTGAACAATATTAATATTAGGGATGCACCAAAATGAAAATTCTTGGCTGAAGCCAAACAAAATGAAACACTGAACCGAAGGCCAAATGTCGAATAACGAATACCTAACACAGTTTTTTTCATTTTCCCCATATGTTATGCCAATTTTTTTTCACAATTGCATAAATTAAAAATCCAAAATGTGCTTTTTACTGTTTTGTCTAACTTGCAAAACATCAATTTAATCATATTTACTTAACAGTAAACATTTCGTAAATATACTTATAATTATACCAACAAAGCACAATTTTACTTAAAATTAATAAGTTAGAAAAATTATATTTTGTAAAAAAATGTTCGTCACTGTTTGAGGTCCCCTGAAAAATTTCTATTGTGGTCTGTGCTAATTACAGCGTTTCTGTGTTTGCAGCGTGTTCATGTATTTGCAGCGCCTCTCTGTGTTTGGTTGCGTTGTGAGAATTTGCTGTTTGCATGTGTTTTTTTCTGTTTGCATGTGTTTTCTACTGTTTGCAGCGCGTTGAGCTCTCTCAGCCACCGTACTCATCAGATCAGAGAATCTTATTTCTCACCATCTTGGAGTCCTTCAGGTGTTTTTAGGAAACTCCATGCAGGCTTTCATGTGTCTTGCACTGAGGAGAGGCTTCCGTCGGGCCACTCT
>JAUMHG010000067.1:3817567-3828604 GCA_032359395.1 Enteromius anoplus
TATGCACTTATCGAAGTATCAAACCCAAAAATCGAAAATTGCATCGCAATCGCAATATTTGTCAGAAAAACCGCAATGAGGTTTTTTCTCAAAATCGTGCAGCCCTAGTGTTAACTCAGTGGTAGAATTACACTCACCAGACACTGCACTGATTCGCAATCAAAAAAGTACTTTATTCGCTTTAAAAGTCTTGCTGATGAAACATTTGATACGTGTGCTGTCCAGACGCGCTTTTTCAACGAGTACACCTGAAGCGCGCACGCGTGCACACAAATAGCCTGTCAAGTCACTTTTATTTCTATAGTGCTCTATAGTGCTCCAACTAAGCAAGCCAGAGGCGACAGCGGCAAGGAACCAAACCCCCATCCATGAGAGAATAAGAAAAAAAACCTTGTGAGAACCAGGCTTAGTTGGGTGTCAAATAGCGCCTAATTACTGAACTAGAACTTTACTGAACTTGTGATATGATATTTTTTCCATATCGCCCACCCCTATGTAGAACCATCTCAAGGATGATCAGAAGAAATGGACAGCACCGGAGTTAAATATATGAGTGTCACAGCAATACTTAGGACCATGTGATATTTCAGTTCTTTTTAATAAATCTGCAAAAATGTTTTTCTGTCAATATGGGGTGCTGTGTGTACAGTAATGAGGGGAAAAAACGAACTTAAAGGATTTTAGCAAATGGCTGCAATATAACAAAGAGTGAAAAATTTAAGTACCCACTGTATATGAGCAGGCTATTTACATAAGTAATAATATATATTATTGTGCACTATCTGTCACGCCAACTGGAGGCTCGCTGCAATGCGCTGATAGCACTGAAGTAAACTAACCCTTGAACATAACCTCTTCCGGAGCAGGTTATCTTCAGAGAGCATGTTGCTATAGTTACTTGCATACCCTGAAAGTTATCTAAGGCCTAATGGATAGACAGTTGGAGCTGTAACCCAAAGGTCGCAGGTTCGAGTCTCAGGTCCGGCAGGGATTGCAATTGAGGGAAGTAAATAATCATCGCTCTCTCTACCTTCATTATCACAACAGAGGTGAAACCCTTGAGCAAGGCACCGAACCCTCAACTGCTCCCCAGGCACCACAGCATTGGTTGCCTACTGCTCCGGGTGTGTGTTCACGGTGTGTGTGTGGACTTTGGATGGGTTAAATGCAGAGCACTAATTCCAAGTATGGGTCACCATAGTTGCCCAGAAGTCACTTTCATATACATATTTAGTTAGACGTGTTTCATTGGGTTGAAGCTACCCTTTACAGGACAGTCGCCCTACAGGAGCATTTTTTTGATGGTAAGTGAACGGTTACGGAGGCGGTGTTCCGAATAGAGAAAACCGGAGGAAAACTCTGGTATGTTTGGCCTTCTCCTCCGGTCTGGCCCCTGCTCTGGTGGCGGTAAGGGGAGGGCGGTGGAGGTCAAAAAAACGAAGATGCCAGAGAGAGGAAGTGAGCGGTATTTAAGGCGGAGAAAAGGTGGTCTGATAGGGTAATTAGTAATGAGGAGATTGGCGGCAGCTACCGATCGTTCGTATATGCTCCTCCTAAAATTCGTTATAAAACGCCATTTCGAGAAACATATGTTTTTTTTCTTGAATGGATTACTGTAATTCTCTTTATTATGGTATTGGTGTTTGAGCACTTATGTGTCTTATTTGTAAGATCTTCATACTTGTTTTAAAGGCCTTGCACAATTTAGCCGCTAGGTATTGGTCCAGTATGGTGGCAATCTACACCTCCTCTAGATCCTTAAGTTTAGAAAATCTGCTTTGTGCTTCCAGGACAAAATATAAGCATAAAGGAGAGCTTTTTCTCTCAGGCCCTAAACTGTGGAATGACCTTCCTCAGTCTATTAGATCTGGAAAACCCTTACCCATGTTCAAACAACATTTTTTTAAATAAAAATGGAAGAGCTTTTTAAATGGGTTAATGTTTTTATAAGTTTATACGGTGTGGGTGTGTATATTTTTGCTATCTTCTTGTGTTTCTTAGCTTGTGATTGTGAAGCACTTTAAGCAGCGTGAGTTGTATTAAACTGTGCTGTATAAACAAACAAAAAAACACAACTAGGTAGGTGCATTTGTAAAGTAAAAAAAAAAAAAGATTATGCAAAAAAAAAAGAGCTCCCCAGCTGTGGTATGGCCTCCCTTCTTACTCTAGTCGAGTTCATCCCGATTACTGGGATTAGACACTCTTAAGTGTATTCAGCTAGTTCAGCAAGCATATGCACTCAAATATAATTGGACTAGACTAGGTATCAAACATTTTAGTTTTGGTGAAATAAGATGCAGATGTCGTTGACCACTGCATGTGATTCTTCTGTAAGCAACATTGTTAGTGTTCAGATGTGATTTAATGTTGAATGTCAAGTGTAAATGATTTTAATTGTAATTTAATTAGATTTTTTTTGCAATTAAAAAATAATAATAATAATTTAAATGTTATGTTATCGTGTTCCAGCAAGAAGAGCAACATCAGTTTTTGTTGAAATTAAAGGCAAAATGTTAATTAGGATACGTTTGATCACGTAGGATTGTGTAAATGCATATTATTTTAATGATTTTGTTGTCTTGTTTTCATTAGCTGTTCTGTCATGTTTTTGTTTATTTTAGTTATGTTTTATTTTTGCATGATTTTGTTTTGGTTCTTTTTCTCTTGTGTTTTTTGTTCAGTTCTGTTGTGTTTTGTTTTTGCTTTGCATTGTTTTGTTTTTGTTCTGTTCTGTCATGTTTTAGTTTTATTTATTTTTATTTTGTTTGTTTATTTTCTTGGTTTTCTTTTGCTTTTTTGCTTTGCATTGTTTTGTTTTTGTTCTTTCATGTCTTGTTTTTTTGTTTTGTTAGTGGTCATTTTCCAAGTCTTAAGTGTCTAGTTATTTGTTAATATACATTTTTATAAGTGAACTCACAGGAGAATAAAAAAAAAAAGTAAAACATTTTATTTTGTTGTTTTTTTCAGATGCATCTTCCACAGAGCAGCAAGAGCTGTTCATGCAGAAACTACAGCAGTGCTGCGTATTGTTTGACTTTTATGACACAGTGACTGACCTAAAGTGTAAAGAGACCAAACGGGCCACTCTCAGTGAACTTGTGGATTATGTGTCCACTAACAGAGGAGTTCTGGTAGAGCCTGTCTATCCTGAAATCACAACCATGGTCAGCATCCATTCTTTTAAAATCATTTATGTGTTTTTAGCAAAAAAAATGTCTTCCTTATTGTCAAAGTAAACTCCTAATGCTTTCTGTTTACAGGTTAGCACAAATATTTTCAGAACGCTTCCACCCAGTGAAAACCCTAACTTTGACCCAGAAGAAGATGAACCCACTCTAGAAGCCTCCTGGCCACATATGCAGGTCAGGTCTCACATTTTATAACGCATTGTTTGCTTACATATATACGTACAAATAACTATGTACAGGATAGTGTGTAAATACATTAATACATTACATATAGTCTTACAAAAAACAAAAGCAAAAAAATTGTTGACAAAGTAAATAATAAGCAAACTATATGTTCTAATATTATTTCTATTTGCTTAAAGCATTAAATAAATATGAAATATTGTCTTTTTTTTCAGTTGGTATATGAGTTTTTGCTTAGATTCCTAGAAAATCCAGACTTCCAGCCAAGTACTGCCAAACGTTATATTGACCAGAAGTTTGTGCTACAGGTATGTGAACTTTTGTATCAATAAGTTTCTATATGTTATTTTTAAAAACTTATAATTTATAATAATAGCTTTCTGAAATATGAGTATTTATTATTTTCATTTAGTTCTTACTGTTTTTTTCATAGCATTTGCCATTTGTTTTTTAAAGCAGCATAATTCTATTGCATAAAATATTAAAATATATTTCAAAATGCATTAATTAAAAAAAAAAAAAAAAAAGTTTTAAGCACTCACTTTAACTGTTTAGTCATATTTACCCCTTAAACACACCAATATGTCATCCTCTCGCTTAAGGAAAAGACAAACAAGTTCTTATCTTACACAGTTTTGGTTCTGAATTAAATTTTTTCCGTTTTAACGTTTTTACAAATGTTTGATACATCTTAAAGGAAGTAAGAAATAAGATACACCCAAAATGAAAGTTCTGTCATCATTTAGTAACCCTCAAGTAGGTCCAAACCTGTATGGATTTCTTAGTTCTGCCCAACACAAAGGAAGATATTTGAAGAAAGTTTGTTACCAGGCTGTTTTGGTCACTATTGACTTCCATAGTGTTTTTTTTTTCCTATTATGGAAGTCAATGTTGACCCAAACCACCTGGTTACAAACTTTCTTCTACCTCTGTGTTCACAAAACAAAAAAAATCATGCAGATTTAAGACTACTTGATGGTGAATATACTATGACAGAATTAAATTTTTTTCGTGAATTATTTATTTAAGAAAAAACTTTTTTTAGAAAACTACTGAAATAGCAGAAATATTTACTATCCCTTCCCTAACTAACAGCTGTAGTAGTAAATATGTTGAAATATGAAGTGATGTGCTTGCTAGGCCAGGTCTCTTCCTCTTTTGGATTGGCCTCAGTCAGTGTGAAGCAGTGGGTCATCAGCTGTCCGTATCGAGCCGGTCATTCCCCCTGAGCACACTGAATGCTCTGAAATGTAGAGTCCGTGTGGAAGCTGGTAAAAGAGAGTTTCCATGATGCGAGTGTTTCCTGGGCTGCTTTAAATAGCCCCTTGTTGTTTACGCCACAGGAAAGAGGCAGAGGAAAGAGGCAGCACTGTAGTCCAGGCTGAGATGACAGACAGCACACACAAACAAAAAAAAGAGTCATTCCAGCAGAGATGTGGTAGAGAGTGTTACTGCATACCTGTAATTTTTTTATTAGCTTTAAGATTTTCAAAATGTAAAAAAACACAAAAAAACGTTTCAGTGTATTTTTGAAGAGAGCATGTCATTTGCCAAGATGGTACTTGATTTTATTTATTTTTCAAGATGGTTATTAATTTTCAATTCTGTGTGTGTGTGTGTGTATATATATATAATTATATATATATATATATATACATATATATTTTTTTTTCTTTGTTTAATATATCTATAAGTGCTGTCAAATGATTAATCGTGAATAATTGCATTCAAAAAAAAAGTTTTTGTTTACAAAATATATGTGTGTATGTCATACAGTACATATTTAGACAATATTTTATATATATTATTATATATTTGCATATATTTATTTTTATATAGTTTATATATATATATATATAAACTATTTAATTTACAAATATAACATACTTTTAGTAAATATATACATGCATATGTGTGTATTTATATATACATAAGAAGTACACACGTGTATATATATTTGTTTTTAATTTTAGATGTAATTAATTGTGATTGATTATTTGACAGCACTGCTATCTATCTATAAAAATATGTAATATATTTTGTCCACTTAACTGCTTGAATGAATTAAATTCCCATTTAAAAGTGCTTTATTCCATCTTGTTCATAATCATCTATTGAAATAAGCCCTGCATGTGGAGGATGAGCAATTTTAATCCTGTTTAAATTTTGATTTAGAGTTGCTAATGTTTTAGGCCTCATGAATGTGATTGAGGTTGGACTCATTTACTAACAATGTCATGTTGCATAAAGGCTGTTGTCAAATACTTCGCTCATGGCAGGGACTCATTGTCTGGAGGCTAAAGGTAGCATTACATAACCCAGTCCTGTGCAGACAGCCTAATGTGACATAACAGTTGACGCTGCCAGATCAAACCATTCCATAAAACCTTCCATTAAGAGTCTCAGCTGTATATTGCATGGCATTAAAGATGGTTTTCTTGTTTTTTCCTTAATTGATTTTTTTTTTTTTTTTTTTTTTAATAAAAAAAGCTTAAACAGGATGATTACAATATTTAAGGGTTGCAACATCATACTGTAATAAGTAATGATTATGTGAGAACATTAACTCGTTTTTTTTTTCTTTAGCTCTTAGAACTGTTTGACAGTGAAGATCCTCGAGAGAGAGAGTTTTTAAAAACAGTTCTTCATCGCATCTATGGGAAGTTTCTGGGTTTGCGTGCCTTTATTCGGAAACAGATCAACAACATTTTTCTGAAGTAAGAAAACACTTATTTCACATTCAGGGTTTTTTTGCTTTTTTTTCCTATTCACCCTCCTTTCCTGTCAAAATGCTGGCTACAGATGTAAAAATCGAACTTGATCCAGACGAAAATTCTGGAGGCGGTGTATAAACATGATTCACACACCGTTTTTAAATGTGCGAATACTGTTCATTGACCTTTTATTTTTGTGTCAAAGTAAGGCAAATGTGACTCTCGATTTAATTATATATATTTCCAATTCGATTGTGAATTTTCAACAATTCCATTATGTTTATATTATATTTTGTGGAATGTAAATCATTGATGTAACTTTCCCAGATACATCTATGAAACTGAGCACTTTAATGGAGTTGCTGAATTCCTTGAGATCCTGGGCAGGTAAGTCCTTGCTTCATTTACTTACATGTTGTATTCACACAGAGATTGTTTAATGGAGACCGTATGCTTGCTGGGAAAAGGGTTATTTGGTGTTAAACCTGTCATCAGTTGCGTCGCTGTCTTTATAATCGCAGCATCATCAATGGCTTTGCTCTGCCGCTGAAGGCTGAACACAAGCAGTTCCTGATGAAGATCCTCATTCCCCTGCACACTGCCAAAGGACTCGCGCTGTTCCATGCCCAGGTAACCTCATCAAACAAACCTGCTAGTCATATTTAAAGTTAAAGGAATGCTCTACTTTTTTTTTTTTTTTTAACATAGGCTCATTTTTACCATTTTTGAATCCATTGAGCTGATCTCCAGGTCTGGCGGAGCACTTTTAGCTGTAGCTTAGAATTGATCTTTGAATCTGATTTGACCTTACCCTTTTTTTTTTTTTTCCTATTCATAAGCATGCTAATAAGAGACTGTTTTTCAGGTTGTTTATATTTGCACAAAACATCTCTTCTTTAGTATCTAGGGTTCACATCCACTCTTCACCTTGTTGTGTTTCAGCTGGCCTACTGTGTGGTTCAGTTCTTAGAAAAGGACCCGACCCTCACTGAAGTGGTACTGCTTACCTCACCTCACCTCACAGCATCTCATTTCAATTATTTGAGCCACCAAAACACTTTGTTTTACAGCTGCACTCTGGAAGTTGGAATTTTATGAGGAATATCATTATTTTAGATAAATGAAACTATTTTAATTAAGGTAATTTTAGTACTAGGCTGAGAGCAGCCACTCGTGCCACGCTCCCTCAGACATGAGAGTGTGAAGATGCTGAGGGGCTTCTGGAGATTTGGCTCGGCGGCGGGTTTTCAAGCCGTTGTCGTTGGCCATCTGTGTATATCTCAGCCAGTGTGATAATACAGAGGCTGCTGGATTTGGTTAACCAGTCATGTGTGAGCCCAGAGTTCATAGTGAGCTCATTACCACTGCTGGAAGCAGGAATTAAGTTGTGGGTTCACACAGATATGAATCCATCAGTTAGAGGGCGATGGTGTCGAAGGCAGAGCTATAAATGATATGGTACGATGAATGATATTTCATGTTTCTGGTTTGGAGAGTGAAAGTGAACAGCAGAGCAACTTGATGAGACATCCATCTGACGCAATAAAAATAGCACGGCAACTGCAGCAGCATGATTTATCTGTCAGGTACTCAGAGCAGACACAATAGCCAAAGTGTCCATCCCTAGTTTGCATGGTTTTCAAAAACAGGAAGAATGAGAAATGGATTATGGATGTCAGAAGATAGGAAGGAGACAAGTGTACTTTTATACACAGTAGTTAAAAGCTAGTAGCCATTTATACAGTGCTTTTTTGTCAACTGTATGTCACAGTTTGCATGATGCATTTCTTGTGATGCGTTAAAATGAAACTTTATTCATTTACAAAAATAGATAAAAATTAGACAAGAAAAAAAAAAACATATTCCACCTTGAAGCAATGTCACTTTGATTTAAAAAACAAAAAACATGATGATGATGATTAAATAGCGGTCATTTTTATGACATTGTCATTTAATAGACATAATTATTATTATCAATAATAATACTTTTTTCTTTTTCTGTTTACTCTTTTCTTTTCAATTGATTCTTAATGAAGTGTGGCACCATTCTTTTACATCAAAGATAAAGTTGTATCTTTTTTATCAAGTTTTTATCATTTTAATGTATATATTCTTGTTTATATATCTATCTGTATCCATATACAGTGGGTACGGAAAGTATTTTTCTCTCTTTTTTATATTGCAGCCATTTGCGAAAATCATGTAAGTTCTTTTTTATTTCCTCATGAATGTACACACAGCACCCCATATTGACCGAAAAACACATCTCCCGACTGCATCTCTGGAGCTCAGCCACAGTGACCTTTGGGTTCTTCTTTACCTCTCTCACCAAGGCTCTTCTCCCCCGATAATTCAGTTTGGCCGGACGGCCAGCTCTAGGAAGGGTTCTGGTCGTCTTCTTCCATTTAAGGATTATGGAGGCCACTGTGCTCTAACCTTAAGTGCTGCAGAATTTTTTTCTAACATTGGCCAGATTTGTGCCTTGTCCCAATTCTGTCTCTGAGCTCTTCAGGCAGTTCCTTTGACCTCATGATTCTCATTTGCTGTGACATGTATTGTGAGCTGTAAGGTCTTATATAGACAGGTGTGTAGCTTTCCTAATCAGGTCCAATCGGTATAATCAAACACAGCTGGACTCAAATGAAGGTGTAGAACCATCTCAAGGATGATCAGAAGAAATGGACAGCACCTGAGTAAAATATAAGAGTGTCACAGCAGGGTGTGAATACTAGGGACCATGTGATATTTTTCGCAGATTTATTATAAAAAAAAACTGAAACGCAACAATTCTGTGTTTTTCTGCCAATATGGGGTGCTATGTGTACGTTAATGAGGGAAAAAGTAACTTATATGATTTTAGCAAATGACTGCAATAAAACAAAGAGTGGAAAATTTAAGGGGGTCTGAATACTTTCCGTACCCACTGTATACATATATATATATGCACACGTTAGAATTTTATAATTTATCAAAAATGTATCTTTTCTGTTTTCTATTAGGTGGTTCGTGGCCTTCTTAAATTCTGGCCTAAGACGTGTAGTCAGAAAGAGGTAAACTGTCTGATCATTTATGGGCCAGTCATTACAAAAAGTAATGAGTGCAATATAATTACTGTAATCTTTTTCCAGTACTATATTTGCAGACTGAAGTGTCTGATGAGTTTCTGTGTTCTGTCTTTGCTCTGCTAGGTCATGTTTCTAGGAGAAATTGAAGAGATCCTGGACGTTATCGAACCTACACAGTTCAAGAAAATTCAGGAGCCTTTATTCAAGCAAATCTCTAAATGTGTAGCCAGCCCTCATTTTCAGGTAAGTCTGTCCAGTTTAATCTCAGCTTGTAGGGAAACAACAGCTGATTAAAAATGCATTTTTCAACTACTTTACTATGGAACCAAATCCATGCTACATACAGTATATTTCAAAAATATATTTAATAAAAAAAAAAAATTATAATAATAGCAAAAAAGCAAATCATCATCTATCAGCTTAGTTTTTCCCCTTTTGTAACATTATGAGTCTTTTCTGTGACTTTTAATCAGTGAAATGTGTCTTTGCTGGATAAAAGTGTTCATTTCATAAGCTGATGCCAAACTTCTGAACAGTAGTGTGCATTTCATTATTTCTGATATTTGCAGGTAGCAGAACGATCACTGTACTACTGGAACAATGAATACATTTTGAGTCTAATCGAGGAGAATAATGCCAATATCCTTCCCATTATGTTTGGAAACTTGTACCGGATCTCCAAAGAACACTGGAACCCGTATGTTGTGGATTTTTCATTTGATCATTACCACATTTTGTTAAAGAAATCATTAATTAACCCAAACCTGACTGACTGTTTCTGTCAAACAGAAAAATAGAAATTTCAAAGCAGCTTGGTTGAAACAATTAAAAATAATTGAATCCATTAAAGAAATGGCCTGCAGTAACCCTCCTTTAATTGTCTCAGGACGATCGTGGCCCTGGTGTACAACGTATTAAAAACACTGATGGAGATGAACAGCAAGCTGTTTGATGAACTGACTAACTCTTACAAATCTGACAGACAGCGGTAAGATCACGTCTTTACTCTTCTCATTGAGTTTAAAATCACACCGCTCATGATTGCCATTACTTTTGTCCTCAGAGAGAAGAAGAAAGAGCAGGAACGTGAGGAGCTGTGGAGGAAGCTGGATGAACTCAAACTTCAGGAGACATCAGCCATCCAGAATAACAGGCATGAGATTCAGTTCACTTACAGCAGCAACAACAACAACAACAACCTTAACAAGAAGGATGAAAACCCAGCAGCAGCCATTACTGACAGAACTGAGAGAGAAACCTGGGTCAAATGATACTTCTTCCCTCAGTATTTTGCTGGTTTACAGATGTAAACCAATGTAGAGAGCAGCAAGGATACGGACCTTCAGCAATAATCATTTTTGAAGAAGATTTTATTTTATTTTTTTTCAAAAGCCTATGTAAAACTAAATCAAAATGCTATTTTCACCTGCTAACGGATAGTATATTTTCCGTATGTAAGTCTATTTTGGGTGTAAAGTGTGGTTATAGTAAGTTATGAAAGTGTGATCACATTTACTGCTCTTAAAGGAATAGTTCACACAAAAATTTACATTTTTTTACATATTTTGATCACCTCCAAGCCATCCTATGTGCATATAACTTTCTTCTTTCAGATGGATGCAGTCAGAGTTCTAAAAAAAATGATCCTGGCTCTTCCAAACTTGGTTTTGCTGGTGGATCGTGGCTCTTATTTTGAAGCTACATAAATTGTATATAAGAGGTGTAACGGTTCACAAAAATCACGGTTCGATACGATACAGTAGTGTCACGGTTCGGTATGTATTCGATACGGCAAAAATACAATAAAATATTTTTTTACATTTTTATTTATTAAAACTAACATAATATGACCTTGTTTTTTCCCCCCTTTTCTTTTACTTTGAACAA
>JAUMHG010000067.1:3828704-3841937 GCA_032359395.1 Enteromius anoplus
TGCCTAACGTTACCTGAATGCCGCGGGTGATAGTTTGTAATGTGTGTGTTTCTGGTTCTCGTCTGTTTGGGGGTGGGGGGAGCAAACGCGGGTTCCCTGTCCCGTCATTTGCGCTGCCTTATTGAGCGTAGCTCTGAAAACATAATATTTTACAGTTTATTCTCTTTCTTTTTTTTTCTGAATCATTCGGTTCGTATGCGTACCGAACCGAAAGCCTTGTACCGAACGGTTCAATACGATACGACGTATCGTTACACCCCTAGTATATATATATATATATATATGTATGTGTGTGTGTGTGTCATAAAACTAACCCATACACAGATTGGATTGGTGATTTCCAGCCCAAAAGCTCACAAATACCCGCCCAAAAACTGCCCAAATGTTTAACTATCAATATAATGTTATCAAATGCATATCAAGGTTCATAAACAGCATTTTTAACACTACAAAACGAAATTATGATGATAAAAAACAACACAAACATAATGCTAAATAAGTAGGAGAACATAGATTAAAGAGAATTAAACTACCAACCTACCAGCAGAAGGTCAAAAATGCAATAAAAAAAAAACTTTCCCCTCGAAAAAACTGTATCATTTTCAGTTTCAACAGTAAGAATTTTACTGCAAAAAAATATCCATTATAGTGATCGTGCACACACCATGACAGTCAAAACTATAATGCAATGATGCATACTGCATGACAATCCGACATAATAAAAAAAATTACAATTTAACGTGCTTACCTTTCACTCTATAATTTCACACAGAACTAGGAAGTCTTTGAAGTTTATATTGAACATTATACAAAACTTTGCACAGCCGACAGTAACAACTCCAGCAGATTTCAATACTAATCTGAACCGTATGAAAGAGAAGAGACAGGTGCGTGTGTTTAATAACTTTGTGATGATGACTGATTGGATGCGGCATGCACACTTGGGCTTGTATGTTAACTAATTAGTCTATATAATTCATATGTTTGAAAACCGCCCAACTGATCCAAAACCCACCCAAATTTTGTCCACCCGCCAAAGCCAATATTTCCCTGCACAAACAAATAGAAAACCATCCAATTGCCCAATCTGGCAACACTGTCCATACACCTCCGGGGGCATACATGGCCGTTGCTGGAAGTCAGTGATTTGAGTAATAATTTTAAAACTAGAAATATTTTTTGTTATAAAAACACATCAATCTGCTTCGGAAGACATGGCGTATAGGTTAGTTTATTGACGGATATATTTGATTTATGGAGCTTTAAAATAAGGGGCACTATCCACCAGCGTCGACAAGCTTGGAAGAGTCAGGATAAATAAATAAAGAAGAAAGTCATAAACACCTAGGATGGCTTGAGGGTGAGTAAAATATGAGGTAATTTTCATTTTGGGGTGAACTATTCCTTTAAGGTCTTTGCACACGGAGTCTGAAATTTTCGTTGTTGTTTTTTCGTAATCCTAAAAGTTTGTCACGGACAAAAACTTGCATACTGAGTCCGATACGAGTGAATCCATTGGAAAAAAATCCGCAAAGCAGTACTAAATAGAGTCTTTAAGAATTGAGCATTATTTCATTTACTTAAAAAAAAGAAGAAGAAAGAAATACAAAGTAAATATTGGGTCCATCCAATCTGGACATCCAAAAACGAAAAAATGCTGCCTTCAGAGGAAATATTCCAAGGTAGGAAGGCATCAAGGCACTTCCGAATCCAAAGTTAGCTTCACTTCCTGTCTCATGAGATGCCTTCATCTGTTCGATTTTTGAAGGCAGCATATATAATATATTTGATATCCCACAATCCTGTGTGCTGCCTTCCATTACAGCTCAGCTAAGAAATAAAGATGGCGTCTGAAAATTGTCCAAAAAGGTTTTGTGTAAATCTAAATAACCTTTTGCACTTTTGATGTTATTTCTAGCGAGAAATTTGTATTATCCTAATAAATAAATATTTTTTTTGTAACTCGTAAAACCGCTATGCTGCCTCATAAGCCGGAAAAAATCTGTTTCATGGGGTGCCTTCATGAAAAATCACTGCCAAAGTCAGGCAACAAGGTTTACGGAAGTTCCCGCTCTTTACTTAGGAGTAGCGGAATGTTTACTTCAGAATGTCTCAGTTTCATGCTTTGTTAGCAATACTACATTGTAAAAATTGGAATGAGCTATCTACTTAAAAAAAAAAAGAAAAAAAGTAACAATATTACACATCATTTTTTAATAGTTTTTAAGGCTTGATTTTTTTTTTAACAGAATCTACCTGAATAAATCATGTAAGATCTTCTAAATTAAATAATAAAATTTAATATAATTAGTGAAATGTGCTCATTTATAGTAAATTGATTCTCAAAGTGATTTCGACTGAGGCCTGTCTGAATTTGACTTTGAGTCATTTCGTATATTTAAAAGATTGCATGCAAAATTACTGCTCTGCAAGGTTTAATGCCTTAGAGGAGTAATGCCCAGAACCATAAGCTCTATTCTTCTGCACAATGGAAACTCCAGTGTAACAGGAACTCTTTCAAATGTCAAACATAATTGAACATTAAACATTAACAGATGTTTGCCTTCACTCAAAAACATAAAAAACAACAACATTTCATTTAAAAATGTACTTTCTATATAGCCACATGCAAAGTATTATGAGAACTATCAATCACCTCTAAAATAAAACCGCAAAATTAAGCTAATTCTTTAAACTAAATAGGTAGCCTACTTTTCTTTTCTTTTTCTCTCTTTTAGTTCACCATGTGTTCTTTAATTTGTGGCTCTGAATTTAATTTGTGGTTAATTTATGGCGCAGAAAATCAAACCCTATCCTTTTTTCTTTTTTTCCACGGACGGAAGTTTCGGAGGCAGTGTGCAAACCTGATTGACACAACGTGAGGTCGTATTTATTTCTCAACATGCGAAAATTTCGGACGCAGTGCACAATGGGCGTTAGTGAAATTGGGAAATTTCAATAGAAATCTAAATGATCTAAAATGTTGTATAAGGATGGCAGATTTCGCAGTGGGTCAGGTTGGTCAGGTGGATGCACCACACTGACCAACCTGATCTTGTGTCAATTAGTGCATACAAAAAGTCTGTTTCAGGTGTGCTCCATACATCGCTACACTGCCAACAGACGATAGACTTTTTCTCTGAAGTTTCACTAATGTGACTGCAGTTATAGTCAGTATTTTTGTCTTTTTTTTTTCCAACTGAATTTGTCTACATATGTTTAAACAAAATACGTGTACTGTAGAATTAATAATAGTCTAAAATAGTACATTTGTTATATTATATTATAGATATAAGGGGATATATCTTAAATGAATTTATTTGTAACTTTTGTTATTCAATTTGGCTTCTAGTTTTTACTAGAAAACAAGACAAAAATACTGACAAAAGAAAAAAAATGGCGGTGAGGGCTATGTTAAGGCACACGAGCACAATCTGTTTAAAAAAAGCAAACACTACCATGAGTTTGAAATGCATTTTAACATAAATGTGACTTGAGCTAAATATTAATGTTTGATGCCTATAGTCCACATGATACGGAAGTTATATTCCATGGAAGTGTTGAAAATTAGCCTTAGAAATGCAAAACGTGAAGCACAAATGTATTGAACCTGGTCAGAAACCCCTGTCCAAGTTGAAAACCTTTTTTTTTTTCTCGTAATACCAGCCTTTAAATACTATATTTTATTAAAAACGCATTGCTTTCTGTATCATTCGGATCCACTGACTATGCATTTTGCAGGTTGGGATTAAAACAAATAGATCATTCTTAGACATAACTTAACTCAGGGATAACTAATGCTCCCCATGTTATATAAAATGGTGACAAAAGGTTATTTGTTGTACTTGTTTATTTTCTCAAGAATAGAAAAAAATGTAATGTAAAGAACCAATAGAGATTATAATGCGACTCACTGACATTCCATTCAACATTCTGATGCTTTGCTTCTACCAAAAATGGACTCATCGCTATGCAGTTGTTTTCATGAGATTTCCTGTAAGAATTGTGTAAAATAATCTTGTTGTAATGTGCTATTCTTCATTAAATTGCCAGGCTGGTGGTTATTTTATTGTTCCATGTCATATTATAATAGTGTGTATGCGTGGAATAGCATTCTTTTACTGTTGCCAAATAGTCATTTCAGGATGCAGAAACAAAGTTATCTGAGGGATCCAGCAGGTGATACTTTTTTCCCCCACAAATGTTCATTTGTGTTGCAGGAATAAAGGGATAGTTCGCCCATGAAAATTCTCTCATTAATAACTCGTATAACTCAAACACAACTACTTGAAAACAAGATATTTTTGATGAAATCAGAGAGCTCTTAGACCCTTCGTAGGCCTAATCCATGTGACATCAGCACGGCCGGATCAATGCACAGGCTTTATATGGCTTCAGCCAGCGGGGGCCCCAATTGGTCAAAAGAAAGAAAAAACTTTAAACATTTAAATAAGCTGACGCTGATTGGGTGAGGCAAATCCGCCTTCAGTATATAAACGTCAGACGCAGGTCACTCACGCCACAGTTGAACAACGATATTAGTGGAGGGAGGGGGGGCATACAGCAACCTGTAGCCTAGGGGCCCCTGGCCATGTTAATCCGGCCCTGGACATCAGTGTTCAACTGTAATTTAATTGAGTTCCGAGAAAATTGTTCTCGCAGCTTCAAGTGGGTGAACTACTACGACAGTATTTGTGCCACCAAAACTATGAGATTAAAGTCGTAATATTACGAGAATACTACTTTGACTTTAATCTTGTAGTATTTCGACTTTAATTCTCGTAATATTTCGACTAATCTCGGTTTTACGGGTATGAAAAGACATGAGGATATTAGTGACATATTTTTTGGGCTAACTTTTCCTTTAAAACAAAGTTACATGGTGAAAGTTTGAATCTATTTGAATAAGTACAATGATGCACGATTTAAATACAATTGTTATACAGTTGAAATAACCATACAGTTTCTTTTCTTTTTTTTTGCAGTCCGTGTTCAAAATTTACGTAATGTATATAATAAGCGAGTGCACAATGAATCCATTTTCCAAACCGTGTTTTTGGCTTGTCCTGAATCACTTCGGTGCACCTATAATAATATTCGGACTATTTAGATGGGTTCGGTTAGTACCGCTGCGGAGTAGCCCAGCACCTGGCTGCGTGATTCATAATAGACGTAAACATTGAGAAGTAGACAATGTTCACAATGTTCCTCCGCGGGTCTGTATATTAACCGCTAGAGCGCCGAAAGTCACAGGCTGCAGCTTTAAATTCAAGATATTAAAAATAAAATGCGTGATCTGGTTTCTAAACTAAATGAGAGTTTCAAAGTGTTTTTATCAGATGAAATATATTTTTCATCAGATGTAATTGATTAAAACCAAAAGCTTGTTGTGACTGATTAGGTGACTGGTGACAGATGCATTTGTTGTCCTCTGTTTTGTTCTGTAAGTGCAATGCTTGGACTGGAAGCTGGTAATGATCAGGGGTAAAGTTATTGTCATGATGGAAGGGGTGAGCTGCTTTAATCATGCAGACTTTGAAATAAAGGTCAGTTAGCAGCATGTGATTAATTCGTCACAAATATAACACGATAAATGTCATCCTGTGAAGATGAGCAGCCCATTTGCTTTAAACAGTGTTAATATAGCTGCCAGCCATCCTTTAGCTGTACATTATCACACACATTTTGCAAGACAATTACTGAAGTTGCTAATACAACTTATCGATAAGAGTCTTCACCTGTGCAAGTTTGTAAGAAAGAAAACCAGTACGAAGACATTTTTAACCTTAAAGCACTGCTTTTAAACTCCTTAATCATAATTCTATTTTTGGACCATTTTACATTTTTCAAGTGATAGGAAATGTGTCACTATAAGTACATAATAAATCAAACACTTATACGTTTGAATGTTGAAAAAAAAAAAACATAAAATAAATATCAGTGAATAATTAAGCATGATTGGTCAATACTGATGTAAATTGTGATTTAAAATTCAGTTTTAAATGAAGGCACACTCTCAAAAAAGGTACAAAACGATCCCTTTCAAAAATCACTAACATGTACTTTTAAGGTAGCCTACTATTATGCAACTTTTAGGAGTACTGTCAGCTTTTGTAGCCTTATGCTATCTAGCTTGTCCAGAAGGTGGCGTCTCTAACCTGCTTGTGTGCCCACATGATGGCGTTTCAGGAAACTACAGTAATAGTTACAGTACATTAGTTATAATGACTCTGTCAATATCAAAGGACGCCATCTTCTGGAAGTAAACAATTAAAATCTTAATTGGTCACACTGCGGCAGTAAGTCACGTGACCAGCTCTCCACAATAGCCTTGTGCAGTTCAATAAATTAAGTGAATATGCTCTAAAATACACAAGATATAGAAACTCCAACATATTTTAGATGCTGTATCCTTTTACCATATATATATATTTTTTTTTTACATTTTTCACCACATTTGATCAACATTTTGATTTCACTAGTTCATTTCAGTGGTGTTGTATGATAAATTAAATTTGAGTGACATACTGTATGAATTATTATAGCCACAATTAGTAAAATTCTGGGGTTTTAGATTTTAGTTTAAGTTTATATATATATATATATATATATAGGTCAATATATTTCCATGAACTGTATACAGTAGATATGTCACACTATAGGACTATTGAAACGTCAACTACTCATAGATAGATAGATAGGTAGAAAGATATTCTTATTTCAGCTGACATTTATTTTAATTACAACTAATTTATGTACCTATTAATTCGTTAGTTAGTTAGCTAGTAAGTTTAACCCTGCTTTATTGAATTATTTTATTCATTTATTATTTTATTTTTTAGCAGCTTTTGGATTTCTGAGGAGCAAAATGTTCAATAACACTCATAAAATGACATTTCAGTATTTGACAGTTAAATCACATAATTAGTCCAGTCAAATATATATTGAAATGGCAAATATATGGAAAGAGAGAGAGAGAGAGATACATACATGTATTCATAAATGTCAAAAAGAAAACAGGATGAAACCAAATGACAAAGTAACCGTAAAATTTTGGCCATTTGATTGTATTATATAAGTAGCTTTATTTCACTCTATATTATGGTGCCATATTTTAATTACTAGGAATCTGTTTCTCATTCCCTGCATGTGAAATATAGCTAGTGAAGGACAGTCAGGACCCCTGTGAGTCAGCAGACGTCAGCCGTTCCCCTCAGAGCCGCTGTATTGATGCTCTCAGGAACCCCATTGCTTTCAATTAACCTTTCGCTTTAGACCACTGACGCAAATGCAGACACGATGAGAGGAGATCTGAATGTCTCATCAAGGTTTGTTTGTAATAAAAAGCAATAAAATCCTACTGTAATGTTGATTAAACACTAACATAATGTCAAATTTGACATGTTTTGGAAATAACACAATTAAACAAGTCTCTATTTGCGGTCTCAATTTGGCAGGCAATACTTTTAGGGCTAACCATGTCATTTTCTCTCTATTTGTCTTGTTCTCACTGAAGTCTATATGTATTTGTACAGCTTGCCTTTTTTGCTCTTGGTCTTTTAATGGTGCCATAAATTGTGCTTGTACAGAAGCTGCAGTGACCAAAAAGCGGCAAGTTTAAGGAGAGACTGTCACTTGAAGATTTCCTTCTACTGTCTTCAAGTGAGACTAAAATATCCTTTTAGGAATTTACTTGCAGATGGTGACTTGATTTATAGCAGCACACCTGCTGCACCTTCTGCTGATTTCATTACTATAACTCTAAATCTCATGGCAGTAACAAAGGATGTTGATTCAAGAACATGTTCTGCTGGTGAGCTGCGTGATGAACCTCATACATACTGGTCCCAGTCATTTGGAGCACAAGGCCTTTCTTAATTAATGTGTATTTGACCATGACAGCTGAACTATCAGTCATATTTATTTTATTAAAACAGGAGCTGGTTTTGGAAAAAACTAAAAATATCCAGTGGCATCAAATTTCTATAAATGAAAAATTGGAGGGACACAGATCATTTAAACAAATATTAATTTTATTGACTGGTCACAGATCCCTGTTTTAGTTTTCTATTTTATTATATATTGTAGCTGTGGAGTGCCATTCAACATTTGACCACTAAGAAAAATAAATTGAATGAAAATAAATATTGTAATAAATACATTTCTAAATAAATAAATAAATTATTATTATTATTATTATCCTTCAATACTGCACCACTAAGAACAAAATAAATAGGTAAACAAAAAATAAATTGTAATTAATAATCTTATTAATAATAATGATGATGATTATTATTGCTGTCACCAGTCGCGCGTTTGTGGCGCTCTCTGGATCACAGCAGCGGGAACCCTCGCCCGAGTATTAGCGTTTCGCCCCGGACCTTTTTCCCCCACACACCTGGGCCGATTGCACTGCCAGCTGTTCGGCATTATCTTGTGCATGCAGACGCTGCTTCTACGTGAAGTCACTACCACTTCAGTAATGTGGCGGGACCCCTCACCTCTATGACAAAAAAGGGAACCAAGCGCCTACCCTGGGATCCTGTGAGTGAGGGTGCCTTTCAAGAACTCAAATTCACTACAGCACCCATCCTTCGACATCCAGACCCAGAGAAACAATTTGTGGTTGAGGTGGACACTTCCAATACTGGCCTCGGGGCCATCCTCTCGCAAAGGCAAGGCAATCCTCCTAATCTCTTCCCCTGTGCTTTCCATTCCCGAAAACTCACACAGGCAGAGCGTAATTATGATGTGGGCGATAGAGAACTCCTGGCACCCAAGGCAGCACTCGAGGAGTGGAGGCACTGGCTGGAGGGTTCTAGAGAGCCATTTCTTGTGTTGACAGATCACTACAACCTGGAGTATCTCCGCTCAGCTAAGAGACTCAATGCCAGACAAGCAAGGTGGTCTCTTTTCTTCTCTCGCTTTCACTTCAAAATAACTTACTGGCCTGGATCAAAGAATATAAAAGCCAACGCCTTGTCTTGACAGTTCAATGGTCCTGTTCCCGTCAGTCAACCTGAGACCATTCTAGCGACCACCACGATCAACGCTAATGTCCTATGGGATATTATCAAAGAGATCACAGATGCCCAAGCCACTGATCCCACTCCTGCTGAATGTCCTCCTAATAAGACTTATGTTCCCGGGCTATTAAGAGACAGAGTCCTTCATCTCATTCACGACACCCAGGTATCCTAGCCTCCATTGATCTCGCTACAAACCGCTTCTGGTGGGCCAACTTGTCGACTGATATAACCAACTTCGTCAACGACTGTTCCATCTGCCAAATTTCCAAATCCTCACATCCATGCCCGGCCGGACTGCTTCAATCACTACTTGTGCCACAGCGACCATGGTCACACATTGCAGTCGACTTTGTTACGGACCTGCCGTGCTCCAATAACCTCACCACTATCCTGACCATGATTGATCGCTTCTCCAAAGCCTGTCGTCTGATACCCTTGGCCAAAATACCCACTGCCTGGGAGACCGCTCAGGTCCTTATGGAGCAGGTCTTACGATACGACGGCCTTCCTGACGACATAGTCTCTAACAGAGGACCTCAGTTTACATCACGAGTCTGGAAGGCGTTTTGTACCCAGTTAAACATCAGCCTCATCTCAGGGTATCATCCTGAATCTAATGGTCAAGCCGAGCGCATGAATCAAGAGCTCATACATTTCCTAACAACCTACTGCCATAACAACCAGAGCGATTGTAGCCAGTTCCTCATATGGGCGGAATATGCCCAGAACTCTCTGCGTAAGCCTTCAACCAACATGACCCCATTTCAGTGTGTCCTAGGCTTTCAACCCCCACTCTTCCCCTGGTCTGGAGAACTCTCGGATCTTTCCTCAGTCGATCACTGGCTCCAACAAAGCGAACAAACCTGGGAAACTCACCTCCAGAGGGCTGTCCGACGAGTAGTTGCCCAGGCCAATCGTCGCTGTCGACCTAAACCACCATATGAACCAGGACAATGGGTCTGGCTTTCCACTAGAGACCTCAGACTTTGTCTACCCTGCCGAAAGTTAAACCCCAGGTACGTGGGCCCTTTTCAAATTCAAGGACAAATCACACCCGTATCCTTTAGATTTGATTTACCTGCCACTTACCGTATTTCTCCCACTTTCCATGTCTCCTTGCTCAAGCCCGCTGCTGAATCTGCCAGAGAGAGGGGCCTAGAGGAGGTCGCGACACCGGACGTCCCTCCCCTTGCTGAGAACATCATGGACCCAGCCCTCACAGCTTCCACCGAACCTACCCCAACAAACCAGCTCCCAGACCCCACGGAAGACGTCGACGTCGACAGTTTACTCGCTTCAGGAGCCACTCGCAGGGGAGTATTAGGGTTTCCCCCCGGACCTTTTTTCCCCACGCACCTGGGCCGATTGCACCGCCAGCTGTTCGGCATTATCTCCTCTTTATAAGCAGCGTGCAGACGCCTGTTCTACGCGAAGTCTTATTTACTCTAGTAATAATTCTGAGCAGTCTTCTTGTTGGATTACCTGGTTACATTTTGGATTGTTTATACCGAGTCTTGATTCTCGCTGCCTGCCCTGACTTATTCTGCCCTCTTTTCGGACTATTAATGATATCTGCCTGCCCTGATCCTCCTGCCTGTATTACGACTATGATTTTCTGGTTTGCCTCTATCATTACTGTCTGCCTGTTGTTTGATCTACGCCTGTTTGACTATCCCCTAAATAAAAGCCTGCAAATGGATCCAGCCGATTCTAGTGCTTCATTACAATTGCTGCTGCTGTTGTTAAAATCACAACAACAATCATAACAATAATTTTATTAAAAATGAATGCAATTACTTAGCTAAATAAATTTGTAGTAGCAGTAGTGTTGTTGTTGTTATTTTCATTTTTATTGACATTTAATATTTTACCATTAAAAACAAAAAATAAAAAGTCATTCATAATTAGCAAAATAATAATAATAATAACAGCAATAATAATTTTATTAAAATGTATTTAATTTCGATAAATACATTAGTTTTTTGACATTCAGCATTTTACCACTAAGAACCAATAGACAAAATAATAAAGAAATACAAATGAATGTACTAAAGAAAACTTGAAGAAATAATTATTGAGCTAATTAAATTGAAAATTCATTACTTGTTAATGAATGATAATATTTAATTATTGAAATGTAATATAATAGTATAATATATAATTATAATAATAGTAATAGTTATTATTATTATTATTATTATTATTTCTGCTGTCATTGAGGATGCTTAAATTAATTTCCTGCTTAGGAGAGTTTTATAGTTGTATTTTTGGATTTGGATTTTTTTTGCACAGGAAGCGAGGTAGAAAGCAGAAACAGGCTAGTGCAGAGGGATCCTGGAGCACATGCTGAAACATCAGTGAAAGTGCAGTCGGCAGCGTTACGTAACACTGAGTTAAGGACGCCTGCGGCCCGAGGGCTCTGTCAGATACATCCGAAGAAGCCCTTACACAGTCAAATGCTCAACAAATGTATAATTAAGCTAAATATAAATAAATAAATATGTCTGGTGCGCTGAATGTAAAAATGAGGAAACTATGACATTTAAAAGGTAAAACCTGGTATATTCTGCTTTGTGCATTTCTTATTCACAGCACAATGCAATGTAATTTTGTTTTCAGTTCTCTTGGAAGACAACGAATGCATGCTTTCCAGTTTAGTCATTGTTTATGTGTTTAGATTTGTATTCTTTTTGTCTTTAACAAGCATATGACAGGCCTACATTTTATTAACTTCACTAAAGATCTTTTACAGCTTGCCTTTAAAAACACCATTAACACTACGGTAAAAACCAAGGAAAAAGTAATGAGATGTGCCGATGTAAGGTTCTAAAATACTCATTAAATTCATAAATTACAATTTATTAAACATTCTTTCAGCCTCATCAATAGATCATAAACCCGCTCACAGTCTTGTTATTTTTTAATGCCTGCTTAATTTCAGACTCTAGGTTTGTCCTCGTCGGAAACGTGAGGGCATCTGATCTCAGAGACTGGTGCTTTGACGCTGATAGAAGCTGAAGCTGGAGACACATAAGAGGCTCTGAAGGTCCCTCACGTGACAGAGGAATGTCACAGCTGTGTGAGCCCTGTTTGTATTATTTAATCAGCCCACAAATCCTCAGGCTCCCGCTCTTTTCAATTCCTCTCCCTTTGTGAAAAAGGGCTTGCTATTTGGTATGAACTATTAAAACAAGTTTTAAATCAAAAAGCAACTACAAGCTTAATATTAGATTGTTTAAAGGCTACATTATTTATTTTGGATTAGTTTTTTCATGAGGTTACTGCTTTATCGGGCATTACAGGTGTGAAGAAATGAAAATGAGACCAATCAGCGTAGATTTGTGTCACACAAAGGAGGGATTTGGAAAAATAAACTGCTGAATGAATCGTTTGGAAATAGTTGAGCAAGTAAATTAAAAAATAAATGAATATTCTAAGACAATAAAACATTGTTTTATGACCTTGCATGCATGTCAACCTTTTAGTATGGAAGCCTGTTTCTACCACTAAATAAAAAATGAAAAAGGTTATTGTGACTTTTTATCCCACAATTCTGACTTTTTTTATCAGAATTGTGCAAAACAAACTCACAATTGTGCCTTTCTTTCCTCAGAATTGTGATTTAACACAATTGTAAGTTATATAGTTAGAATTGCAAGATATAAAGTTTATACATTTACATTTACATTTAATTGTGAGATGTAAACTCGCAGTTACGAGTTATAAAGTCAGAATTGTGAGATATAAAGTCGCAATTACAAGAAAAAAAATATGAATTAGGTGATATAAACTTGCAATTGCAAGTTATGAAGGCAGAATTGCAACTTTATATCTTGCAATTCTGACTTTATATGTCACAATTATGACTGTATATCTTGCAATTCTAACTTTATATGTCGCAATTCTGACTTTATATGTTGCAATTCTGAATTTATATGTCACAATTCTGACTTTGTATCTCGCAGTTGCGACTTTATATCTTGCAATTCCGACTTTATATGTCACAATTATAACTTTGTATCTCGCAGTTACAACTTTAGATCTTGCAATTCTGACTTTATATCTTGCAATTCTGACTTTATATCTCGCAATTCTGACTTTATATGTCACAATTCTGACTTTATATGTCACAATTCTGACTTTATATCTCGCAATTCTGACTTTATATCTCTTAATTCTGACTATATATGTCACAATTTTGACT
>JAUMHG010000067.1:3852243-3873260 GCA_032359395.1 Enteromius anoplus
CGCAAGAAATTCCTTGCCCGTGTGTTGAACTATCTGCAATACCAGGCATTACCACAAGGAAACGGTCGTACGCCAAGGTGGAATCTGACGTGGAGATAAGTACTTTTCCACGTTTTTATAAATCTGTACTTTGACGTGGATTTGATCATACGAACACTCTAAGATCAAATCAGTGCGTAAGAAATTTTTATAAATGAGGCCCCTGGTCTGATAAAAATATGTACTTCTGTGCACTTTTTGTGCAACACTGTTTTTATAGTCTGCACGTTTTCTGCACGTTTAGTCCCAGTTTAAAATAGTAATGTCCACTGATTGGCGGTGAAACGTCTACGGTTACGTAGGTAACCCACGATCCCTAAAGGAGGGAACGGAGATGTTACATCCCATAAGTAACGTCGGAGTGAACTCGACTGAAGGGGAACACAGGTTTTACGTGAACCCTGGTACATTTTTATTACATTGATATAGGTATGTATTGTTGCAGTTCAGAATTTAAATATCCTTGGACTGTTGCTAAAAGTTAATGCTCTATCATGTTGGAAATATTCCCTACACCAAATCCAACCCTAAACCTACCCGTGTTTACAAATGCAAAACTGATAAAAAAGGCATTTGTTGATGCATCCGTGCCATTTTAACTTCCTTTTACACAGATTTTAACTGTTTTGTTGATCATAGTCACATGGGAATCGAATCAGAGCTCAAGTACATCCCTGTACTCCATGAGCTACCAAACAAACCTAATGTCTGTCAAAATCCATAGATATGAAGCTGGATGCTAACCTTCAAAAGCGTCCGTATTCAAATATACCTGAATGTTAATACTATTTTAAAGTTGTGAAATGATATTCTTTGAATAAAAAAAAATTATGCTTTATTAATCAAAACTCTGTAAATTTGTGTAAAAACTAATAAAATGTGTCAGAGTTTTACTGCCTATAGTGTTCATTTATATTGGAAAATTTATATTGGAAATTTCCGTGATATGGACACTACCGTTCAAAAATTTGGGTTCAGTAAGATATTTAATGGTTTTTAAAGATGTTTTTTATGCTAATCAAGGCTGCATTTATTAGATTAAAAATCCAGAAAAAAACTGTAATATTTTGAAATATTTTTTCAATTTAAAATAACCGTTTTCTGTGTGAACATATTTTAAAATGTAATTTATTCCTGTGATACAAAGAATCATTACTCCAGTCTTCAGTGTCACTTTCAGACCTTTCAGAAATCATTCTAATATGCTGATTTTTTATGAGCAGTTTTGGAAATAGTTGAGCTGCTTAATAGCTTTTGATCATTAAAACATTAAAAAGAGCATTTATTTAAAATGGATAATAATGTTTAAAACTGCTGTTACAGTAGTTTGCTGTTACATTACTGTTTGGGATCAGTACATTTTTATTCTTTCTCCTTTGAAAGAAATTAATACTTTTATTAACCAAGGATCTATCAAATGAACAAAAAAGGCAAAGCATTTAGATGTACATTTAGTTTTATATTTGGTAAAAAATTGTGTTGTTTTTTACTTGTTATTCATCAAAGAATCCTGAGAAAAAAAACAACAACAAATCACAGGTTCCAAAAAATATATTTGGCTGCACAACTGTTTTCAACATTGACAATTCTAGTAATAAATCAGTATATTAGAATGATTTCTGAAAGTATCATGTAACAATGAAGACTGGAGTAATGATGCTATGTATCACATAAATAAATTACATTTTAAAATATATTCTCACAGAAAACTATATATTATTATTGAAATAATATTTCACAATATTACAGTTTTTTTCTGTATTTTTAATCTAATAAATACAGCCTTGATGAGCATAAGAAACATATTTAAAAACCAATAAATATCTTACTGACCCCAAATTTTTGAACAGTAGTGTACTTGTTGGTACGTATTTTATGTCTCGCTAAAAATTGGTATGTTTATGCCATGAGACCAGGTAGGGATTACTTATGGATTATTGTGATGTTTTTATCAGCTGTTTGGACACTCATTTTGATGTTACCTATTTTACCTAAGCATTCAAATTCAAAATCCTGTTTGTTAAAATATTAATGTTTGGGATGAAAGGGCTCCATAAATACAACATACAACCAAATCCCTACTTTCCCTGCACCTGTTAATTTTTAATTTTTATTTTTTTTATTCAGATGCATCTCGCTTGATCATCTGTAATTTTTTTTGTATTGCACTTTGATGGAGTCCAGTTGCTCTTTTTATAGAAGCAGCATGAATTATTTCTTTGAAAGTGGCTCAGTCGAGCCATCTGTATGTACAGGCGGCTGTTTAGAGTTCATTTTCATGTCCCTGCTTTTCTCCTTCCATTCAGCTTACATCTCCTAAAATAACTCTTTTTTTTCTGAATTATTATCATCAAATGTGCTGCAGTCACTGCAAATCCATTCAGTAGTTGAGCGCATATTATAAAGGGGTTGGGGATTAAATACTTAGAGAAGGTGTGAGAGTGTTGGGGGAAGGGATGGTGCGAAATTAAGGATTAAACATGTTTGCCATCAGTCAAATTACAATATAACCCACATTTAAGGACAAACATAAGGAGTGGTAATAATAAATATAAGGGACAAAATGTAATATATACATACCTAAGTATGTGTGTGTGGTGTTTGCATGTGTTTGTTAAATGCAGATCAAAGGCTGATCTGGGATGCATCCACCTTTATTAGAATTACATCACTGTCAGATCACCAGTCCTACGTTGAGGATTAATGAAATTATTAATAATCCGATTATCCTATGGCACATATAAAACTGCTTTATAGGACCCTCTAAAGATGCTTTGAAGTATATGAAGAAATAATGCCCCATGTGTTTATTTGTGTGTATGATTATTTATATTTGAGTGTGTACACGTGCTGAGCTGTTATGTTTGGGCTATATGTAGCTGTAGCTGTAGCTGTGTTTTGGGGCTTGACAGACTCTGGTCAGATGTCCTGCTGCTGTCACTTTTAATCTTTCACATCTTCTTGAAAATCGAGATGGCAAACCAGTGCTGCAGAGTGGGGTGATTATATAATGCTATTTGGTTTTCTCTTTTACGTAAGACAGCATTTGGTTACTTAATAATAAATATCAGATTCCCTTTCTTTGATATAGCATACATTTAATTATACATTTATTTATGTTTTTTATTCTGTTATTATTTTTAGACACATTTAAATAAATACAGGTCTCCTATGTTATCCAAGCCTGCATTTATTCATTCATTTTTTTTACTAACAAATGTATTAACAAAAACACAGCAAAACACTATGGTGAAATATTATTAGAATTTAAAAAACATTTAAAACATTTAAAAAACATATTTTGAAATGTAATTTGTTCCTGTTTTTTTAAGGACTCTTCGAAGAATTGAAAGTTCACAACAACAATGGCATTTACTTGAGAAATTTACTATAGAAATATGTAAAAGTCATCTCGGGTCAGTGTTAAACAATTTTTTTTCTTTGAAATGTAATGTAAATTTATTTTGCTTCATACTTCATATATTCCAATTTCTCCAATAAATTACAATTTTTGCTTTAGTTTTTTCTCAAACAACTTTGAACAATAATTGTTGAAAACCAGCTTTACAGTGAGCTTTCTAGAGAATAATATGACTGTATTTATGGTTATGGGGCGACATAAGATCATAGTGGTCTTTCATGATGACTGAGGGTGACTGTCCTTGCAAAGCACCACTTATGCTGTCACTACTGGGCGACCTGCCATGTTTCACACTGGATGAAAATGTATCCACATATAAAGTATACGCAAGCATAATTGTACAGAAAGTCATGCCAACAACATCCCAAGGCCATGCGCTTAAACACATATTTTTCACATATCAAGTATGCCATTCAAACGAGGAACAAGTCCTTTTCTTGTTCATTTTTTATTGATTTTAAGTGTAGGCCTACAGTGTGTAAATATTGTGAATTCTGTGAGCTCTGTTGAACATCTGTTGGACAACAACATAATTTGGATGAAATATTGATTGATTAGACTGGAGGTCTTTATCTTTCCATTTAGACACACCGGATTTTGTACATCCAAAATAAGGAAATAATGATTTTTCTGTTAGTTTTAAGGCAGGATATGCAGTGCATTGCATGCTGTTATCTCTGTATAACTTCCTTTATAAGTGTATCTTTGCACCAAGGGTGTCATAAAATGGTCTATCCGGATGGTAAACATGCTTTGGGTAAATTGGCATATACAAAAAAAAAATCACATGCTGCAAATGCAAGGCCTTGATAGCACATTTTGTGACATCAGCTGGGACACTAAAACTGATCAACAAATTCTGGATGTGGAAAGTTGCCTGAAATGTATAAAGTGCGAAAAGCCACAGATTCCAACTGATGCATGACCTGCTGCTCTGCTGGCCAGGAGGGTATTTGTTTTTTCAGTTCACATTCTTTCCATTCAAAACACTTGTTCCCCACAGAGGAGGGCAGAAGAGGTGCTCGTGTCCTGCTGTATTGTCGGCAGACCCTGGGACTCTATCGATCCCACATCTTTCACATCCACATTCTGAGCATAAATTTAAAAAAGGTCTAAGGATCACATTATTCTAGTGTTTTGGAATTAAAATCCCCACAAAATCTTTGCTGAACAACTTACAATATTTACAAATGTTCACGAGTTCTGCTATTGATATTGGTTAAGTGTACAAAAGTACTTTGAAAACAAACAGCTGCATATTTCAATAATAGTGGGTTGCATTATGAAAGCCCTGTATAATGAGGCTGATTTCAGGTTCACCAAAAATCTTTACAAAACATTGGTGCCCAACATGAAAGAATGCAGATGATTTACTTGTTGAATTAAAGAAATTTATTTGACTCGAGTAGTTTTAAAGCGTTACTCCATCACAAATTTAAAATGTTGTAATTAATCACTTACCCTCATGTCGTCCCAAAACCATATTAGTTTTATTAGTCTTCGCAACACAATTTAATACATTTACTAACAAAGATTTAATGGGTTTGAAATGACATGGGGGTAAGTGATTAATAACACAATTGTCATTTTGGGGTGAAGTAACCCTCAATGCATTCTAGTCCTGCAAAAAAAATGACCCTATAGTACCTTATTATGATCCATATTTAAGTTTTAAAGGTAAGCGCCCTCTAGTATGTGTAAAAATAATGACAATGTTGTATTGCGTCTGCCTATGACGTTTGACTGTCATTAACAATCAAAATGCGTTTTGTTTAAATGCAGTTAGAGGATTTTTCACACTGATCTCACTATGATTAAAACATATTTAAGTAGGTTTAATTCGTTCAAATGGCCATACTTACACCCCACCCACCCCTAAAGCTTCCCGGTAGAAAAAGAATGCAAAATCATGTTTTATAGGGTTTCACTAGCACATGCGTTCCCTGGGTTCGAATCCACGATCGCGTAATCACGTCTCGTCTTAAACCGCATCACTCTTTAACCTGAGCTACACCAACCCTGAGTCACGTGAGAAAATAAAATGGTCCAAAACATTAATATGCAAATGTCCTGTTGCCGAAAGGGGTGCAAGTGCAGTATGCGCTCTGATGGGTTGTATTTCACCGCTTTGTACAAACGACCTATACGGGCATGTTGAAACTATGTTATGGCAAACAATAATTTGTGTTACATATAGTAAGCACAATACAATAACATAATTTAATTGTAACCTTATTCATCTTATTGTAAAGAACATGCTTCTACCTTAATAATTCAAAAAAGTACCTAAACATATAATTCACTCCCATTTCCAGCTGAAATCAACACTAGTTGACAGTTTTCCTTTCATACTAATTATGATTACAGTGGCAAATTATTTTTCACATGGTTCCTTGCACAAAACTATGATATGACCACTTGTACCATAGTGTATGATTTGTAAAACTGACACTGATTTTGATGTTTGCATGACTTAACGTATGACAGTTCCATATGTATGGCTTAGTAAACTTGCTCGGTGGCTCACCTCATACAGCAGTGAACTTGTGAGAGCTCGAGCCCAGCAAAATACAAATCATGATAAAAGACCTCAAAGACTTGTGTAGGCAAGCTAAAATGGCATTTTTGGTTAAGCAAATGCATTTTTTTATTTATTTTACATTTGCTTATGTTAACACTATCATTTTGGTTTCATGTACAAGTTTTTATTATAGGTAGTATTTTCAAATGCGCCACTGACTAGACATTTCATTAATGTACAAAAAAAAAAAAATCGCCCAGTTCACATTTGTCTCTTCCAGAGAAAATTTAACACACTTTTAATGCCATTAGCTGGACGATTCACTGACACAAAACGTCCAAGAAACAACATTTTATCAATTTGCAGAAATGTTGCCACACAGGCATAATTTTTCAGTTTGTTTGCATTATAGAAATTGTGTTGCACATTGGCTAATAACACATAACCAAAGCCGAGCTAACTGCATATAGCTCAGCATACTGCTAGGATAATATAGTATGCCTGTTTAGCTGGCACGCTGTATGGAATTGAGTGTGCAATATATTGTAAAAGAGAAAAATCAAAGTTTATTTTCCTGGCTTAACAGCTAAACCAGTATGCTATTAGCATGCTCATGACAGCAAAGTAGCTAAAACATATAGAAACTTGTATAATACAAAAATCTATAAAAGTCAGCCTATTAACAGTTCATTATCAATAATAATGACAATAATAATAATCCTTCTTCCATTTCTACTTTAAGTTAGTTACTAAATGTGGTGAAAAAAACAATAATAATACATTTATTTTTAATTGCTTTTTGAGCTTTTTTTACATAATATTCAACTGAAGACACATTTTAAAAAAGCTTTAAAAACTTTTAAATGATCTTTTTTCTTAGCTCTGTAGAGTATGTGTGTGAGGCATTTGCCATAAAACCTTTCCATCTTTACATCAATTGATCGGGTCAACATGCTAACCAAACCTGCATGGTAGCAAGAAGCATGTAACCAAATTTCCTGAGATAGTATTGATTGAAGTGGAAAGTGGTGATGGAAATTCAGGGAAACACATCTTTCTCAATATGTGTGCTAGTTATGGTGATACTAGAGATTGATAATTACAGAAGGAACTTCCACTAGACTAATGGATCAGGTTAGCTGAGTGTACTAAGCTGATACCACAGACCGCAGATAGTAAACAGTTCCTTGTTTACAGAGTGCCCTGCATTGACAATAAGGTGCTGGCAGGCCAGTTGCTTAACTGATGATTAGATTACTCAAGGCAAGTGTACACAGTAACCTGATCTATAGCAGACACATGAAACAGACCTGACCGTGAATGCATCTGATAAGACGCATACATGACAATGGAAAAATTAATTAATTCTAAAATGGAGTTGAGATTTTAATATGATTTACAGTCCTTTACATAAAGATCTATAGAACCCTTATTAGTACTTGTTACAGAACCCTTGTGAGTACTTGTTCAATAAAAAACACTATAAATAATCAACTATAAAATTATACCAGAATAACAAATAAATGTTTAATGCCATTTTAGATGAGGTACAGCAGGTCAGGCTCCAGGACAGTGCTGTCACTGCTCGACATGTCATGTCAACTCTATATATCCTATTGCCGAGACAATGAAGCAAAGAGAGATGGACAGATGAAGAATAGTCACTGAGCATGGACTGTTGGTCTGGATGAATTAAAAGACCTCGTACAACCCTGTTCTGTCTGCTAAGTGTCTGATTCTTCAAGAGCCGTAAATGAAATAAAATAAAGCCCACAGATGTCTCAGCATCTCTAAGAAGTCTGACTTTTCCTGAAGGTTGTGCGAGTACACATAAGCTATCTGTGTCCCTGCTGGACAATCCAGTTTGAGCTGGCCACTCTGTGTTTTGGACAAAGTACAAGGACGTGTTCTGGCTGGTCTTTAAGATGCTCGTTTGCCTGAGCGGCAACCTAAAAAAAATCACTGCAGCCCCCTTAAGCTAGACTGTAGATGATTTCTGCAATGTCCAACCAGCCCGGACCAACTAATGACCATGTTAGACCAGCTGAAATGTCTTGACTGGACTGGTTAATTGCCACTCTAGACCAGCTAATGACCAATTTAGAGCAACTAACAGCCAGGTTGACCCACCTAATGACCAGCTAAAAATCAGTTAGCATGTTCCAAACAGAGCTACCATCTTAAACTGGATTTTCTACCAAGGTGTATTATTTAAAAGATTTACAAGGCTGTCTATTAATCAGAAAATCAATTAATATACATTTGGATCAATTCTGCGTTCGAAACAACAAAATATGCATGCGATGTGTTCTATTATTACATTAAAAGTCTGAAAAAAAGCGTACTTTAATCATTGAATACACGCAGACGCAGATTAGCGTAGAACATAGGGGCGACCAAGAACTCATTTATTTGGACAGTCCTGTACGAGGAACTTGAAATGAAAAGTTTTACGAAAAACAAGTTGCCGGACAGGGGATTTGAGTGTGTGACATACCTATGGTGGTAATGACCGTGATGGCGAAGTAAAAGGAGCCAGCGAACCTCCACTGGACCCCAGCCTTGTGAGGCTTCAGCTGCAGCACGACCCGCTCCAGCTCGTCAAAATTGACTTTGCTCAAGTTATACTTGTCCATTAGCTCTCGCTTCCGATCGTCCAGGATTTTCTTTTGGGTGATCTCCATCTTGGACTCTAAAGCGTCAAAAACAGCCGCTCCGACGAGCAAATAAGTGAAAGTGCAGATGATTAAGACGAGGGTCCTGATGTTTTGTCTCTTCATGGTCAGAGCGAATGAAGCGAGCCGCAAACTTTGAGAACTGAGGACTGTTTCATTGCGACGGGGCTCACTGAGCTGTTCCTTCAGCACCACGGGTGCACATGTGCCTGTTGAGTCAACACATCTCAGCCGTGCTTTATCTTCACAACCTCCCATTGGTACAAAACAGACAGATTTTAAAGGGGCCTCTGAAGATGGAGCTACAATAAGCCGGACGTTTGAAATAGGCTGGGTTCAGAAAACATTGGAAAAAGTGGGACATTCAAACACAACAATGGCTCATAAATACATTTGCACGACATCATCATAGTCAGTGTTGGGGGGAACGCATTACAAGTGACGCGAGTTACGTAATAGTATTAGTTTTTTCCAAGTAACTAGTAAAGTAACGAATTACTTGTAATTTGGGAGTAATTTTACTTTTTCAAAAAAAAAGAAACGCCAGTTACTTTGTTTTCTTATTCACTGACTTATTCTAGACTAAATGTAAATGCGCATTAATTCATCTCACTCTTAAAAAACAAACAAACACAGATTTAGTATTCATCAAAATGAATTATGAATTATGAAATATCAAAATGAATTAAAATAAACTGGGAACATGATGCAAACCTGCAAAACTTAAATTACATAAATGTATCTAATTCTATTTTATTAATCACTGTCTTTGATGGTCCGGTTCAACCATACTTACAAGCAAAAATGACTTCAAAAACTCTTGTGCTTCATTGTTTTGTTTTTTTATTGCTGAAGAGAATTGCACTTTCTTCTCTTGTATTTTAATTTTAGTTTACTGTAAATTTACTTTTTCTTCAGCCTGAGGTTTATTCATTATACTTGTGTGAAAGGGCTTTTATTTGCTATAAATATAACTTCTTATATTAAAAACAAACACTCAAGCTCTGCCCATATTTAAGGCAAAAGTAATGTATGCATTACTTTCCATAAAAAGTAACTAAGTAACATAATTAGTTACATTTTTAGGTATTAACATAAATGCATTACTTTTAAAAGTAACTTTCCCCAACACTGATCATACTAGAGATGATCAGGCTTCAACAGCTAACTGACGTAGATTAAAAAAACACCACTGCATGAAAACTTTATTCTATATTTGGCAAAAATAATTGTTGCAAATTGCATTTCATCACACGAAATTTGAACTATAACAATAGATGAAGGTTGGTTTAGTGAAGCGAAAAAATATATATATTTTTCAGAGTATCTTTTAGATAATTAATCACAATTAATTTATTCAAAATAAAAGTTTTTGTTTACATAATAGCCTATTAATTAGGCCTATGTATAGCTATATAGAATACCCACATACACATATTTTGAAAATATTTACATGTATATTATTTTCATGTAATATAAATATGTGCATGTGTGTGTATTTATATATACATAATAAATATACAAAGTACAAAACATTATTTTAGATGTGATTTATCACGATTAAGCTTAAACAACACTACATACTAATTGTTAAGGGAAAATATAGGTTTATATATATATAAATTATAGACTACAAGTATTATACATAAATATCTTTAAATACATACATATACGTGTTTATATAGATATACATCATAAATATACACAGTACGAATATATTATGTAAGCATCAACTTTTATTTTGAATTGATAAATTGCAATTAATCATTTTGGAGCCCTAAAAGGGACAGTTCATAAGAAATTAAAACCTTCAAATTGTTCCAAACCTGTATGAATTTTTTCCTCCTGCTAAACACGAAGAATGACATTTTGAAGAATGAGAAAAAGCGTTTACAGATTCTGGACCGATCTCATATAGGGTCTGGATATTTTGTGATATCCAGATTGTGTCTGTTCTATTGCAGAAGACGGAGAGTGGTTTTGGTTTCTATTACAGCTTGCTGGTCGTGAACTGGTCCAAGCTGATCTAGATAATGGATTAGCTGGAATGCCAGGTTGAGAGGCTGAATTCAAGCTGCTAGACTGTAATTGAGTTGGTTAAAGCAGTTAGTCCACCTTTCACCAGTACACCTGTCACTATGTTACAAAAAACAGCATATCCACCTTAAGTAGGTGACACAGATTTCCAAAAGGTTCACGGACATCCTTGTAGAAATTCACACTTACTTTAATTAGGCTATGATCTGTCTATTAAAACATCAACAGCAACAAAAAAAGAAATGTCCATATCACATAAATAAAAAATTGTAATATATACGTCAATACTTTCGCACACCTCATCCTATCGTTAAAAAAATTACAACACTTTAGAAAAAATTTCCGTTGATGTTGATCAATAATTGAGCTTAATGTAATGACCTCTCTGTGTATTGTTCATTCTAATTAGATTCCCTCCGTTTCCTGAAGGATGCGGTAAGTGAGACTAAATGAATTAGGAACATGATACTGTCAGCTCAGATAATCAGCCTCGCTGGCTCTGCCCAGATTCACACACAAGATAACAGAGATATTCCACCATGATCAACTCCAAAATACAGCCACCCTCATCAGGATGAAAATAAAGGCTAATAAAACTGGTAAAAGCATGTTTTATTTATCATTTTATAGTTTATATTGGCAATTCAAAAAACATTTCTTATAGTGTATCTTACAGGGGGCACCTGATTCGTCTTGACTACAGAGACCGTCTTGATAAATAGTTTAATTCTCGTCATTATACATTACCATCACTCTGTTCTCCTACTTGATAATGTGCAGTGCTTTGCTACAATCTGTATTATTAAAAGCGCTATATGAATAAAAAGTGATTGATAGTGATGTCATAGTTACTAACAGAATGTTAAATGCAGGTTGTGATGCAGAATCAAACCACTATTACCTTCAGATCGTGCTCATTTAATTACTGAATGTCAGATAAATAATTATGTACATGCGTCCACTGATCACGAGATGGCGTAGTTGTGCAATATGTCCATAACTTACAATAAACTAGATACAAGCCATCATAACGAAATGCACCAGTTCAAGTGGAATGTATTCAATAATAAATAAAGGCTTGAACCGTGGTGTTGCAGCATATTTTGCATGTTACACAGTGACTGTGGCAAATTTCTGTAGTTGTTTTGCTAATTACAGCCAAAACAAACTCCAAACCAGTATGCCATTAGCATTCACCTTAGAGTGAATCTACCAGACCTGTGTGCTTAGTGACATATTTAAACACATGTCCCCCCCACCGTTGGCCTAATTTACCACATGTGCTCTTCTACGTAGAGCGTCAGTCAAAAATAAAGCGTGTTACCTCTAACGCTTAACCAGTAACCACAAATGTGTACATTTTTTTAACCCTTAAAGGACCCATAATAGTTCCATAAGAATATATTGAAACATATTGCCACTGAGTTAAGTTAATATGCGCCCTTCAGGAAAAGGGTCTTTTTGTTGAGGTACTGCCCCAGGTGTTGTAGCAGGGAACAATTGCACTTTTTTTCTGAAAGTGTACCCATAATGTGGCAAACGTAAGTGAAATTAGAAAAAAAACCTTCAGTTACGGACACGTATGATACAATCACACAATCGACAGACTGCGAAGGAAGTTTCAGTTCAAGCAGTCTTCGCCCCAGTACACTGGCCATGACTCGGGTTGAAATATAATAACACAGAAGCAGGGCATGTGCTGCCGCTCATGTTACCTTTGGTTGACTAGACTGCAGCTGGGCGGTCCTTTACTGCACGAGCTACAAAGTCACAAGAGAACAAAGTTTGAAATGAGTGCCTGCAAAACAAACCTGTGCAACGCACACTGAGCGAGCGATCAATAATGGATTCAGCCAAGCGGGATGAGCGTATGAGCGAGCACGCCGCCAACCTACTGGGAACAGGACAGCGGTCCGAAAGGACACAAAGCGCCACCAAAACAAAGTCAAGATACTTGAAAATCGTCTGTGCGGTAAGCGAAGACCCGGGGGGGAAACAGCAGGTTTCTGAAAATAGGTTAAACAAGCCAACCATGACATTGCCACAAGTTAACGTTTAATCTTATTATCTTTGTAAGGATTAATAATTCAGTTTGTTACGTTTATTTATCTCAATAGAGTATATTTCCATATAGACCAGTGTATAATACAGGATGCATGAATAATTAACTTAGATATTGAGATACTGAAGTGGCATTTCATCAAAACAAGAAAAATACGTTGTCTACTTTCAGAAGGATGGACCACAAAACCAGTTTACTGAGATTTATACATCATCTAAGCACAATGGTTTGTTAAGATCAAACAATATTTGGCCCGAGCTAAAACCATTTAGAAATCAGGAATCTTATGGTGCAAAAAAATCAAAATATTGAGCAAATATAGTTGTCCAAATTAAGTCCTTAGCAATGTTACTAACGGACAAAATAACGTTTTAATATTTACACTAAGAAATTTACAATATCTTCATGGAGCATGATCTTTACTTAATAACCTAATGATTTTGGCAGAAAAGCAAAATAGAAAACTTGACCCATACAGTGTATTTTTGACCATTGCTACAAATATAAGACTGGTTTTGTGTTCCAGAGTCACGTATGCACAGTTGTGTATTTATTTTTGAAGTTTCTTTTTTTGTTTTGTTTTTGTAATCTGTTTCTGCTGTGAGAAGTAGGCTGTTTTATCAGAGATTTAGCTCATACTTGCATCATTAATCATCAGGATTCTCACGTCATGTAAAAATCTGGAAACAAATGTGATTTGCAGCCCAGAAAAAGTCTTGGAAATAAGTCTTTGGAAATAATGTCATGGCAGTTTGCATTGTAATTGTGAACAACTGGAAAAGTCCTGGAAATTACTTTATCGAACAATGCTGGAACAGTGTTTTTCAGTAAAAAACTACTGCAGTGTTTGTGGGTACGCCGGAAAGCAAAGCTGTGAAAACAAGTAGGCACTGGCTGCACTGGAGCTTCAGAGGAAACACCGGTCATTACTTCCAGAAGCCAGCATACAGTCTCTCATTGTGTAATGCAGCTCTACAGTGTCTCTTTGAAATCGAGCCAGTCTAGAACACTAAACCATTTTTTTTTATATTTCATGAACAAGTGCAAATTTGTGGCTGGTGTGTGTCATTTTTAATCCTGATACCTTTAGGTTATTTTTTCTAAATAACGCTAGTGCTTGAAGGCCTCCTTCGCCCATTTAAAGGAGTAAGTTCACCCAACAATGAAAATTTTGTCCTCATTTACTCTCCTTTCTTGTGAACCTGTATGAGTTACTTTCTTTTGCTGAACACAAAAAAAAGTAGGCATCAGAAACCGTTTGGTTACCCGCATTCCTCAAAATATTTACAAATGTGATCAAGAGTTTGAGGCTGAGTAATTGATGACAGAACTTCCACTTTTTTTAGTGAACTATCACTTTAAGCAAATAGCTGCAGTCGCAAGCAGAACGATGGCTTGTTATTGCATTTCTGTATTAATCGTGATGTACAAGAATCATTTAGAAGGAAAAATGATTTTAAAATGCTTATAAGAAAACGGCCGATTTTGATTTCGTGTGACATTCTAAATGAAACAAAGCTGAATCTCTTCCTGTCTGATCTCATATTTCTGCAACCCTTTCTTTAAACTGAACAATTCACTTAGCTTAGAGGGAATCAAAAGTGTGAGGTCTATTCCCACAGTGTTTTTAAAGATAAACCACCATTCAAAAGGTTATTTGTTTTTAAACCCTTTATTCAGCCAGGATACATCTATTTATCAAATTAAATGCCATGGTTTCACCAAACATTATAAGCAGCACAACTGTTTCCAATATTAATGAAAATGTAGATTTCTCGTGCAGCAAATCAGCATATTAGAATGCTTTCTGAAGGATCATGTGACACTGAAGACTGGAGTAAGGATGCTAAAAATTCAGCATTGCATCACAGAAATAAATTACAGAAAAAAAATATATTCAAATTAAAAAAAAGGTTGTTTCAAATCACAATAACATTTCACAATTTGAACTGTATTTTTGGTCAAATAAACACAGTCTTAATGAACATAAGAGATTTCAGATCATAGTGTGCAGTATATGTCCACAGTAAATGAACTTGAGGAATTGAGAATTTACCCATTAGGCTAATTTCTCCTTAGAATTTAGTATTTAGCAACATTTGTGTCAAATAAACTTATTATTACAGTATTAAATAAAGTCCTAGAAAATTATATTAATGCAAATTATTCTTTTCTCTCTCTATAGGTCCTTCTGCTTGGCCTGCTGGCTTTAATTCTCACAGTCATATTTATACTCAAACTCCGTTGCAGTGATAAAGGTATCTTAGATTTCTACTTTTTTCCTGGTTATTGTTTTAAAGCAGACCTTTCATAATAAGTCTCGCATAATGGTGCATATATACACTCACCTAAAGGATTATTAGGAACACCATACTAATATGGTGTTTGACCCCCTTTCGCCGTCAGAACTGCCTTAATTCTGCGTGGCATTGATTCAACAAGGTACTGAAAGCGTTCTTTAGAAATGTTGGCTCATATTGATAGGATAGCATCTTGCAGTTGATGGAGATTTGTGGGATGCATATCCAGGGCACGAAGCTCCTGTTCCACCACATCCCAAAGATGCTCTATTGGGTTGAGATCTGGTGACTGTGGGGGCCATTTTAGTACAGTGAACTCATTGTCATGTTCAAGAAACCAATTTGAAATGATTCAAACTTTGTGACACGGTGCATTTTCCTGCTGGAAGTAGCCTTTAGAGAATGGGTACATGGTGGTCATAAAGGGATGGACATGGTCAGAGACAATGCTCAGGTAGCCCGTGGCATTTAAACGATGCCCAATTAGGGGCCTAAAGTGTACCAAGAAAACATCCCCCACAGTATTACATCACCACCACCAGCCGCCTGCACAGTGGTAACAAGACATGACAAATTCTGACCCGACCATTTGAATTTCTCGACAGAAATCAAAACTCATCAGACCAGGCAACATTTTTCCAGTCTTCAACTGTCCAATTGAGCTTGTGCAAACTGTAGCCTCTTTTTCCTATTTGTAGTGGAGATGAGTGGTACCCGGTGGGGTCTTCTGCTGTTGTAGAAGGTTTTCTGCATACTTCGGTGGTAACAAGTGGTTATTTCAGTCAAAGTTGCTCTTCTATCAGCTTGAATCAGTCGGCCCATTCTCCTCTGACCTCTAGCATCAACGAGGCATTTTGCCGCATACTGGATGTTTTTCCCTTTTCACACCATTCTGTGTAGACCCTAGAAATGGTTGTGCGTGAAAATCCCAGTAACTGAGCAGATTGGGAAATACTCTGGCCCGTCTGGCACCAACAACCATGCCACGCTCAAAATTGCTTAAATCACCTTTCTTTTCCATTCTGACATTCAGTTTGAAGTTCAGGAGATTGTCTTGACCAGGACCACACCCCTAGATGCATTGAAGCAGCTGCCATGTGATTGGTTGATTAGATAATTGCATTAATGAGAACTTGAACAGGTGTTCCTAATAATCCTATAGGTGAGTGTATTACATAAACCGTATTTATTATCACTCTGTAATCCACTGTGTAATGATTTTTGCTTGAGTTTGTGAATGAAGCCCTGTGTCATCACATTCACGTATCTTTCTGTTTACATGCCTTTTATTTTATGTTTTCCAGATATTAATAGCTGTAGAAACCGCTGCTTGTCCAAAAGTCGTGACTCTAATGCGGAGTGCCACTGTGACGCTGCGTGTGTGAATGAGGGCAAATGCTGTCTGGACTATAAGGAAATGTGTGTGGAACCAAGTAAGAGACGTTTCATGCACCCTGTGTGACCAATTCTGCTCCGATTTAATGTGAAGTTTCTGGTTTCATAACCACATACGTCACTTTTGACGTCAGTGTGTTACTGAATGCTGATAAAGCAGAAGAAAGATAAAAAAGTCATGTATTCACACTCATGTTTTTGGATGTTTCAACAATATGAAAGCGAATAGTGATCGTATGAAATTTTAGCTTATTCCTCACAAACAGCTCTCACTTGGCTTCGGAAGACTTTAAATATAGTCAATAAGGGACAAGGATGACTTTTGCTTTCTTTTGGAACTTGGCAACCTTTTCTACAGTTCCCCTTTTATGTTCCACAGAAGAATGAAACTCACAACTCATGTCTTTCCAAACAACTTATGAAATTTATATTGAAATCTGAATTAGAGCTTTCTGACCCTAGACAGCTATGCAACTAACACGTTTTGTCCATATTGTTATGAAGCTACGAGAACACTTTTTGTGCGTAAACAAAACAAAAATAACAACTTTATTTCTTTTTCGTGTTAGTCTTCTCCACACCTTCATGTGTGTGGTACTATTTTAATAATGTCCTTACTAGCTTTCTGGGCCTTGAACATGTCAGTTGCATTGTAGTGTATGCAGGGTCAGAAAGCTCTTAAATTATCAAAAATAAGGTCTTGCCAGTTTGGAACGAGTGATTAATGACAGACTTGTGATTTTTGGGTAAACTATCCCTTTAATACTAGGTGCGAACTGTCCTTTGGGTCATGGTGGTATCGAGCTGTGCTTTGGTAGCCAGCAAACTAGCCGTGTTTGTGAACATGTCTGAGATAGAAACAGAAAAGGAAAATGAAGTTATATTTATAGTATGTGTACAGACACTGATGATTTATTCAGGGGTGTAACAGGCCAAAAAAGGCCTGCAAACATTGGAAACAAGAATGTGCGTTTAAACCATCAACACCCACCTGTTGAAATCCCCTCAGTGAAGTGTTAGAGCTCTGTGGTCTTCTCCAAGTTTGGGTTTAGGGTCCCTCCCTGATGTTTTTTTTCCCCTCATGTTTTGAATCATCTCTGTTTTCCAACCCAGTAGCTGAATGTTCCTCCCTGTGGTGCCTGCCCTGTGCACTGCATGTGTAGGATGGCTGGATATTGCTTTGCTGTATTGTTTACATGTATTATACTTTTAGAACTTAAAGTGCCCCTATAATGGGTTATGAAAGGTTTATGTTTTAGTTTTGGGAGTCCCAAACAACATGTTAACATGCATTCAAGGTCAAAAAATTCTTTCATTTCCTTATAATATGGAATTAATCCTCATTCCTGTTATACAGTAACTCTACTATATGAGTTACATTTAATTTCACTAAAATAGTCACATATTTATAAGAAATGGCTGAAAATGTGTGTATATATATATATATATATATATATATATATATATAGCCTTCATCAGGTCTAATTTATCACTTAAACCGAGATAACAGACATTAAATTAAATTAAATGTTTTGTTTTTTCAAACCTTTTAATTGATATATGCTTTAAATTTTAACATGTCCTTAGTGCAAAGTAACCGACTTCCTCTAGAAATATAAACCATGAAATGGTAAAAAAAAAAAAAATTTCAGTTATGTTATGGAGTAGGCTAAACTTCATCTACTCATACACATAAATCAAGTAAAAGTATATTTATTTTTTTTCAGTTTTCTAACATTACCATGTCTCTAACTCATTTTCCACCCTGTTAAAATGTACTTCCTCACCTTCCGAAATGGACTACTATTCCACTGAGATCATTTTCAAGAAGTGGTATTGTCAATTTTTTGCTGCTGGAATTTAACTGTAGAAACTGAGGTAAAACTCTCACTCCTACCTTTTATTTTAAGCTTTTGAAATGTTCCCCTCTTAAAGTTCCACCCTGTTAGGCTTTATTATGGAGAATGTTTGTCCAATTACAAGAAAAAAAAAAACATATCTGACATAGATATAAACTTTTAGTTCATCTGTAGAATGTTAGAGAACTATGTTGATCACTGAAAAAACTACAGCTAATTTAGCTCAAAATTGTCCACCCTGTTTAGGTTTTTATAGACTGTGGAAGGTGAAACTACAGTAATAGGGTGGAACTTGTAATAAAATACAAAGCTTGGGCAGTTTGTGTTCCATATATTTAAACATGTCACAATTTTGGTAGAATGCTAAAAACATGTAACTTTTTTTATATATATATAAACTATGAAGCCAAGATGTTACCGGACACCAGGAATGACCCATTTTAATGCTTTTAATGCTCCAAAAGCAGTACTTAGTGGCAAAGATTTTCATTCAGACCAACGCGAAAAGACCAACCAGTGGACAGGCAAAATGCTGTTTCATGTTGACGTGGACATAAAACGGCTTGGGATTTATTTTAAAAACGACTCGTTTCAGCGATTCAGAGTCAACTCTGCTTTGAGTATAAACTTTACACACTGTGCAATGTAAACACTTTACAAGATCTTTTAATTCATTTAAATCTGCATTATACACTGCACAAAAGGTTATTTCCAAAAATCCATAACAGTAACTTTTGGCACCCTAGCGGTTGATAAACAGAACCACAGGGGTACCTACCCAAACCAGTCTAAATAGTCTGAATATTAAACACTTATTAAAGATGTACTGTAGTGATTCAGGACAAGCCAAAAACGGTTTGGGAAATGGATTCATGTTTTTTTAGAATTATACATTATTTTTTATAAAAAAGTGATGGACTGCAGCTGTAACTGCTGGTAATAAATATTTGTATCGCACACATTGCTAGAATGTTGATGTACAGTACATGTCAAAATGAGCAGTTCTACTAACTGAAAACACACATCTTTATCTTGTCAGCAGATTCTAGACCTCAGTGCTTATGGTTAAATGGTGGTTTCTTTGAATATTCAGTTATCATTTTATTATTGTCATATTATTGTCGTAAATGACTGTATTTTGTCTGTGGAATATATTTTGAAATCTTCCACAGATCACATCTGTTTTTGCTGACATGCATTCTTCAGATTAGTCATGCGAACTTGCATTGTATGGACGTAAATAGTTAAAACGTTTTCAATGAATTGTTTTGAGTTTCAGAAAGCAGGGAATAATAATAATAATATATATATATATATATATATATATATAGAATAATGTTCGCTTCTCACTGCTGTGTGTGTGTGTGCGCACTTGGATGGGTTAAATGCAGAGCACAAATTCCTAGTATGGGAAACCATACCTGCCCACATGTCACGTCCTTTCCCTTTAATTTCATTTTTTTTTTTTTTTATAATAAATATTTTATAAAATAAATATTAACAATAGAAGGTTAGAGATTCATGTTTTTTATTATTCTAATATTTTCAAATCGCATATAACATTAACTTTTTTTTTTACATTAATTTTAGTTTTTGCATTTGAATTTCAGTTGCCATGATAAAACTGAGTTTTAAGTTAAAGGTCTGCATGCATGTGCTACATTTGTTTTGAAAGCACTCCTCTCCGATCTCCCCACATTTTCTCTGTCCTGCTGTTTAACGCATCCCTCGCTCTGTTTAGATCAGCAATGGACTTGTTCTAAATTACGTTGCGGTGAGGAGCGTTTGCTGAACAGCCTCTGCTCCTGTTCGGAAGACTGCGTGAAGGCGGGTGACTGCTGCTCAAACTACAAGAGCATGTGTAAAGGTACGGTACAAGACATGCTGAGAACTGGATTTCATTCTCATCGAGTAGCTACACAACATGCTAGTTGTCATTTATGTTGTACAAATGTAAATACAGACAATTTGGATGGATACAATCCCACTAGGCTTGTATAAAATCCTCAAGCCAGTTAGATTTTCATTTTAGCTTTGCACAGACATGTGTCTATTTCACTGAAAGGCTCATAAGCAAGCGTCTGTGAAGTTGTGATGGATCTGAAGTTATTTGGGCCTGGATCCTCAGCAGGAGAGAGAGAGCAGTGAAGCTTCCCTGCATGTTGTTTTCATAGCTGCTTGTTGCCTTTTTTATTTTCACAAATGTTCTTCTGATTATTTCAGGTCACTTTTCGGGTGTGTTTGGGGAGAATAATGTCTGAATAGTGATATAGTATCACTGCTGTTTTAGTTATCACATGTTTACTCCAATAAATATAGGTTTCTGTATTGAATTTTTAAGTTTTGCACCATAAGCATTGCAATTTGTCCTGTACAAAATGATATTAACTAACCACATTTCAAAGACAATAAAAGATATGAATGAAAATAGATGTAAAGATGTACTTAAATGGATAGTTTACCCCAAAATGGTCAATGGCCACCAAAAGCTGTTTGGTTGGCGACATTCTTCACAACATATTTATGTTTTTTTTATCTGGATAAAATAAAAAAAATAAAAAATAATTATACAGCTTTGGAGCAATTTGAAGATGAGTAAACTGAAATTTAGTTTTTTGGGTGAACAGTGTCTATGGCCCAGTTTCACAAACAGGGCTTAGCTTAAGCCAGGACTAGGCATTAGTTAAATTAAGATATTTAAGCAACTT
>JAUMHG010000067.1:3873360-3894875 GCA_032359395.1 Enteromius anoplus
TTTTTTCCTTCAGATTTTGGTTCCCAGAATGCTTTGCATGAGGCTGTTATTTTAGTTTTATTCTGTAAAGATAAAGATTTGTTAATGTTTAATGTTCAACTAACTTTGAACATACTGTTGTCAGTAAATAACATAAATTTCAATCTACAGTAAGTTACTGGCAAACAGCTGCCAGTAATACTGTAATTTCTACAGATTTTTTTAACAGTGATTGCATAAACCATTGCAATTTGGTTAATGAAATTCAGCTCTTGTGACAACTTTATGTTTGACAACTAGCTCATATTTTTGCGTAATGATGTTTGCGTGAGAGCGTGAATCCTTTGAAAAACACAAATCGTTCACATGTGATGCAAATTAAACACAACAGGGATTTAAGTTTCCACATGTCGGCTGTGTTAACTCATCATTCCACTTGCTGTCTTACTTCAGTAACTCTTATGTACACAATCACAGCCATGTTTGTTCCTGCCGCTGCATTAGCCGTTGACAAGTAATTATTATCACTTAAAAAGAGCAGCCTGGACTGTGTAAGTTGTTTCTATCATTAGAAAACTGTGATCTAGTTCCAGTATTTTTTTCCCAGTATTTTGCCTTTATTCCAGATTGAATACGTTTAAATGAAAGTCTGCTGTTTTTGTCTTGTTAAGGCCAACATTTTCACGCTCTCCTGCGTTTGAAAACTGAGCTGTTCCTCATCACCCTTTCACTTCGCTTTCTCTCTGCTTTAGAAAACTTTCGAAAATAATAAATGAAAGAATGAATGCACCTGGCCAGAGTTTCAAGTTACTATTAATGCTTCCTTTCTCTTCTGTCTTTTCTTCACAGGTGAAGAAACTTGGCTGAAAGAAGACTGTGAAGACATCAGGACTCCTCAATGTCCTTCTGGGTAACAGACTAATGTTTATAAATGAGATGGCTCTTTATAAAGATCTCAATCAGGTTAATACAATTAAAAAAGCTTAGAAATGAACATCTAAAGTTAACGAGGCTTTATATAGCCTCACTGTGTGTGTTGACAGTACTGTATATTGTTATCAACTCTTGGCAAAAGTGGCCTAGAAATAGTGTTCTTATCATATCATACCACTGTTTTTGTAGTAAATTGTCAACATCCTAAACCTTTCTTGGTCTTTTTTGGGTTACAAAGAGATTTTAAATCACACATGAACTCAGACTTTTAAATGGCAGTGTATAAATGCATCTATGCACAGAGAGCTGTTTAGGCGTGTGTGTGTTTATGTCTGACTCTGGGTAAATGCACTGTGTGGTCAGTGTTGTTTTTCAATTAGCTATAATAAAAGTACTCTGAAGTCCATTCAGCTTTAGCCATAATGGTATTTGCTGGAGTAAACACAAAAAGACAACTTATTGAGCCATGTGCTTTAGCTTTAAAACCATTTTGCTGCCATTGAATCTCTTGAAAACTACATGTATTATTATTTTATTTATTTTTAAATTTTGAAGGAAATGGTTAAGATGTGCGAATGCTTTTATAACTTTATAATGTTGTCTTTATAGAGTCAGACATCTACATTAAATGGTTGGTTCACCAAAAAAATTCAGGGGGGGGTTCATTTGTTTATGTTTAGGGACTATGGGGATATAAAATCCAGGAAATAATTAAGTTAATTATAATGATAAATTCTGCCGAAAAGAGCTGTACTACTACGATCACCAAGATTTCAGATAATCGTTTTATAAAGTCAAAAATGTGTGTGAATAAAATTTAAATAATCTGAGACTTCATTTCCACTGTAAAACTAAATTTTGATTTCAAACTAACTACAGTACCTATGAAAATGCATATAAAAACCCTATTACTGAATGAACAAATTGAGGGCCTACTGCTTGTCCCTGTCTCTCCCTCTGAAGCAGCTCCACCTTCTCTAATATGAAAACGGTTATGATCATGTTAAGTCTAACATTAAACTAGCATCCAGAGTCTTGTCTGGATGTATGCTTGGCGTACATTGCAAGTGGTTACTTGCATTAACATGCAATCTCCATATTCCGATCACGCAGATCTGATCATATATCAGGTCTCCATACAATAACTTTTTATGGAAAAATATTTAGCGCTTCAAATTTACAAGTTACCTCTCAAACATTTCTTGTTTTTTTCTAATTTGATGTTGCTTTGATACGTTGAAATTTATAATGTATTCATTTGTTTCTAAAGATGAAAGTTGTCGAGCTAGTAGGTAGTACAGGCACAAACGGGGGGGAATTACGCCCCAGCTCACCTTCGTGTCGTTTCAAACCCGTAAGAGCTTTGTTCATCTTCAGAACACAAATTAAGATCTTTTTGATGAAATCAGAGAGACATCTGCCCTTCCATAGACACTGAAATAATCCCAGATCCAGAAACATAGTGAAAACACTGGTAAAACAGTCCATGTGACATCAGTGGATCAACTTTAGTTTTGCGATACCAGGAGAATACTTTTTTGTGCAATAAAAACCAAAATAACTCTACCATTCTTCTCCTGTGTCTTATGTCTTCTGGCATTTTAAAGAATATCACAATATAAGCGTATGATTTCCACTATGCGTAAACAACTGCAGATTATGTTCATGCTCGTGCTTTCCCCCAAATGTAAACAAGGCGGAGTACATCAAATACGTTGCGTTGTGATACTCTCTAAATTGGCGGAAGACATAAGTCAGGAGAGAAGAATGGTAGAGTTTTAAATGATATTATTTTTGTTTTCTTTGCGCAAAAAAAGTATTCCCGTAGTGCGGCAAAACTGAATTTGATCCACTGTTTTACCGATGTTTTAGCTATTTTTCTGGATCTGGGATCATTTCAGTTATATTGCCATCTACGGAGGGTCTGATGGCTGTCTGATATCATCAAAAATATCTTAATTTGTGTTTCGAAGATGAACAAAGAAGGTCTAGACGTGAGGGGGAGTAATTATTGACAGAATTTTCATTTTGTGTCAACTAACCCTTTAAGAGGGATATTGCGGCTTTTATAATATTTTGGCGCTTAAAGAAATAGTTCCCAAAACTGAAAATTCTGTCATCATTAACTTAGCTTTAAGTAGTTCAAACCTGTATGAATTTCTTTGTTCTGCCGAACACAAAGGAAGATATTTAAAAAAAAAAATTGGAACCAGGCTGTTTTGGGTCACCATTGACTTCCATAGTATTTTCTTCCTACTATGGAAGTCAATGGTGAATATTCCAAAATATTTATCTTTGTTCAGCAGAACAAAGAAATTCATACAGGTTTGGAACTACTTGAGGGTGAGTAAATGATGACAGAATTTTCAGTTTTGGGTGAACCATTTTATTTGCAAAATACAAATATGTTTTATAACATGAAAGGTTTGCATCTTAATAAAAGTTTTAATTATTCAAATCTCTGAAGTATGTGTTATTTTTATTGTGTTATATTATTGTGGTGTTCTGGTTGTTGAATCTGGTGTTTTGGGTGTGATGGGTTGTTTTGGGCTTTGCCTGTAGACATGCATCAACATCTGCTGTTCTCTGCGTAAAACCCTGCTCAAGTTTCCCATTTCTATTTTTACCAATGGGTGCTTGTACTGAAAAGGAAGCTGCTTCATCCCATGGCATGACAAGCATTTCTAAAAATGTAATCTTTTACTGTAGGTTTTCTAAACCGCCACTGCTTCTGGTGTCTCTGGATGGATTCAGGGCAGGATACATGGAGGCTTACAGCAGCCTGCTTCCTGTCATCAACAAACTCAGTATGTCACATTCACTCAGAGTCTGACCCTGGCTGTAGAATTAAGTCTGTCATATCTGTTAGGGGCGTCTAATGAACATCATTAATATGAAACTTTTGTTTTAAATGTCTTAATATTTGTTAATCTGCTGAATTAATTAGTCAAATTCATTTTAAAAGAGAATTACAATAAAAAATAAAAAAAAAAGAACGAAAAGTTTTTTCATGAAGTGAAGTGGGATTTTTTTTTTTAATGACCAAAACCAGTAGCATCCATATATTAAAACAAGTCATAATAATTCATACATAATTATCGTTAACATTTTATATATATATATATATATATATATATATTTATTTATTTATTTTTTAAATTAAGCTACTTTATATACCTAGATTTTTCAAGACAGCAAAGTTTTTGTTTGTTTTGTGTTTATTAACAATTATTGGGTGTGAATAAATTGTATAAATTGGTTAATCTCATCTTGTTTCATCAGAGAAATGTGGGACCTCCACACCATATATGAGACCTGCTTATCCTACCAAGACCTTCCCAAATCATTACACCATAGTGACAGTAAGTGACAGGTAGAAATTTATCCACAATTGCATTACTTTTTGCTTTGTTTAGTTCTCATATGTTTGATTTAAATATATTTTTGTTTAGACCTACATCAGTAAAGATAAGTTTAGTTTTTAGAGTAACGTTGCAGTTTATTATTTGAACCTCAGTAGTTATTTTTTTTTTTTTTTTTTTTGCAGTTCCTTAAGATGGCTTTACAAGACCATACAAGTTGATTTGCTTTGCTTGTGTTTTCTAATTAGTGAAATAATGCTTTCATAAAATGTTGTTAATTTGCAGGGTCTATATCCAGAATCACATGGAATTGTGGACAATAAGATGTATGATGTCACCCGCAATGCCTCTTTCAGTTTGAAAGTTGATGAGAAATTCAACCCTGCATGGTACCAGGGAGAACCAGTGAGTATTTAACACATCTACAATAATATAATTTGTGATGATTTGTCTAAAGCGGTCATATTTTGCTAAAAAAGAACATAATGTGGTTTATTTTGTGTAATGCTATGTGTTTATGTGGTTTAAGTAAAAAAAAAAAAAAACATTATTTTTCACATACTGTACATTATTATTTCTAAGCCCCACCTGCTGCAACGGGTTGATTTGAACAATACTCATCGTTCTAAAAAAGTGAGGTTTGCTCTAATTGGCTGGCTGACCAGTGCATTGTGATTGGCTGAATATCTGAAGCGTTTGGCAGAAATGTTATGTAATTTACCTTTACTTGATGCGCGCTATGACACAAAAACAATAAAAGCCAGTACAAATGAGGCATTTGTTGCATCCAGTTGCATCATGACTTGGTACTGTCGTTTTACATGTTGCACCTCTTAAACATAACATTGTGTCGGCATTTGAGATCTGAGAAATGACAAACAACAAGCACTATTCAAAACTCATGTTTGAATAATAAGTTACAGATTCTTTTAATGAGAAAACTTAAAGGTTGTAAATCAGAGTGCCAGACTGTCCTTGCAGAGGTAGAATTGCTCCACTTTATAGTTTCTGTGTATAGCTAACATAGGATGCTCCCAGGTTCAGGAAATAGTCCACCGTAAATGTGCTGAACATTTGTGTTGAACTGTTCTGGACCTGTTGTGAATGCAACTTAACCACTGATTTCTAGTTGTGAAAGAAAGTCATTTCACTTACACAATGACACACAGCTTGTCCAGAACATGGCACCCGCTAGAAAAATACAGCAAGAGCAATAGCAAGAGTCTTCTTTCTTTACGTAATCATTCAATCAACAGCACAGGATATGTGTTTCTCTAGTAGGCTTCTTAGCTAGAACAAGCAAGGTTTCCTTAATGAATAAGCTTCATCAGAAAGTCAAGAGTTGGTTGAATATATTTAGCAGTCAGACCAGCATTTGCCAACCCAAACCAACCTGAAAAAATGATGAATGCTTTCAGAAATCCAATGCAAAACACTTGGACTGTGACAATCATAGTTCCTCAATAACATACCCTTTCTGATTCCTAGTTAATGGGTCTCGGATAGGCGCTGAGTTCACCAAGATACATGGTTGGGGTTAATGCAGATGTTTAACTCAAATGGTGCAACCAAATTAAGAGCATGCGTAGATTCAAAATAACATATAATTACTATCCCATTATAGTGTGAACTTCACATCCTAATTTAAGAACAACCTTTCAAAAGACTTGTGCAAAACGCAACATATGTTGTTGACTTTACAATCTATTTCAGACTTGAAATCTTGCAAACATATGTTTACATATGTGTCCACACCCCAACATTAGATGCTGGTTTGTCCAGTAGGCTTATTAACTAGCTCGAACCTGCAATGTTTCATCAGAAAGACTGTGCTGATTGACCATCATTTTAAGGAGTCAGACTAGCCAAAACAGATCAACCTGGGAATACATGAATGCTTCCAGGAATCAATGGGAATCCAATGCAATTGGGATTACACATTATCTCAAATTCACGTTTCAAGACCAATCATTCAAGAGCCTAAAGCTTTGTTTGAAGAGGAGTGATGTTTTTTTGGATCACATTTTTTTTTGACAAGGGTCAAAAACCTCTTGAACATGGAGCCATTTTGCGTCATCTTACATTTGGTATTTTATTGTCACGATAAAGTGTGATGAGTTCTATATTAGGGTGGGACAAGAGGAAAGTCTGGTACCACCCTTATCTTCTTCCTTTTCCTCTTCAGAGATCATCAAGATATCTATTTTGCTTTAATGAAGGTTGGTGAACAGATGATTTACACAAGTGGTGCAACCAAATTAAGAGCATACTTGGATTAAAACTAAGAAGTAATCACTAAACCCCAGAGTGAACTTTACATTCTAATTTAAGAAGGCTCTTGATTTGGTGACATTATTGCAAAGTTGTTGCCTTTAGTATATTGTACATGTAAACAAATGTTGGTCTCCAACATGAGATGCTAGCTAGCTTGAACAGGGTCAGAATCCTGTAGAACCTAATGGAATCGCGTAGACTTGCAGTGGAATTCTTCCAAACTCTTTCTTTATAAGGATGGCACAAGCAGAAAATTTGGGACCACCTGTGTCGTTCAGAAAGACGGCTTTTTTGGGGGAGACGGTGTGATGTTTTACACTTTGCAACCATTCACAATCAAATGGGCAGCAAAAAAAAATGCCAAAGCACGAAGTCTTTCTGTGGTGGGCAGCTAATATTGTGAAAATCCAAGATCTGTAGCAACGTTTTTGTGGTCCTGATTAGTCATTCTGGTTTGTTTCCGTGCTCAACCTCTAGCCATGCGCATTTGCTTTGCCCCATCCATGGTGCTGAAGTGATGCAGCGTAAAACCTTCTAGTATGAAATACGGTGATTTGATTTTAAAGAGAGGCAGCTGCTGGCATTTGAGATTTAAACTAATGGACATTTAATGCTATAAAGCATTCACATGCAGTGGTAGCCTGTGGTACATTAAAGACTGGGTTAGTATCCATCCATTATTCGTTTTTAATTACAGAGAAAGACTTTGTGGTTCCTGACTGTAGGAGTGCGTGCTTGAATTTTTAGAGCTTCTTCATGACCATATGTACTTTGATATAGTAGCGATCATTTTAGTTTTCTAATTTTGTCCTCCCTTATAAACTGTCATTGAATGAAACAAGGTCTGCCAATCCCTCAAGTGTTATTATAGTTAACAAAAACTCTAAAAAATAAAAATATCTTTATTTCTTGCAATAAAATGCAGTACATAATAATAATAATAATTATATATATATCACTGTCTTTGTACTGAGGCTCTCTGCTTTTTTGCAGATGTTTGTTTGCTTTTGTAATTGTTAGTGGTGTTTTATGTTTTGTGCGCTGAATCTTTTGTCAGCACTTTCATTCAGTTTTTCCTGTGATTGTCTTTAGGTTTGGCTCACAGCCATGAAAAATAAACTAAAAACGGCTACTTTCTTCTGGCCTGGATCTGATGTGCAAATCAATGGACATTTCCCAGATTACTGGGTGAAGTATGACAGGTGGATATTTACAATACCTGATATTTTTTAAAACTGTTTATAACTGGATTTTAGGGTTGGTTTAAGGGTTGCAAGGACTGACCACAATTCACATCTAAAACTAGCAATTAGAAGCAACCCTTCATATTACACTTAATTCAAAAGTTTGCCTCAAAGTTAGCAGCAGATCACATAGGTAATGACTCTGAATATGAGCGTCTGCTGAATTCAAGAGAAGATATAAGACCTTTTAGAAACACCCATCAAACTATTTCAAATAGATGATATATTTTTCTTCTTTAGGAACATTCCCTTTGAAAAGAGGATGGCAAAAATCTTCCAATGGCTGCATTTACCTGAAGCAGAAAGGTAATGCTTTTTAAAAAAGATGCATTTATATATATATATATATATATATATTGGAATTACTGTTTTGATTTGCTGTGAAAACGGTAACTTGCAATTGTTACGTAAAGAGCTATTTCCACATTATTCACCTCAAAAAATGTATAAAATTATGTGTTCAGGTTGATTCACTGACATTAAATACTGTTTTTGACTTGAATGCAGTAAGTTATTTTAGATGCTACATGTAGGTTATGTTTTAATTTGCAGTATATTCTATATGTTTTAGGCCAGACTTTTACACCTTATACTTCGAAGAGCCTGATTCTGCAGGTCATCAACATGGACCAATGAGTAGCCAGGTAAACTGAAGGCAAAGGATTAACAAACTTTAATGTCAGTTTAGATTGAGGGCAAGTAACTGATTTAAGATATAAAGCATTAAATGAACACACATTGATATTTTTTGTTAGTTTGCTATTTTTGGTGGGGTGTTAGCACTCTTAAGCTGTTCATTATTGGTATTCCCCTGCTTTGGATACTACTGATGAAATATTTGTATTTCAGATCATGACAGATTTTTGCATTGCAGGTCATTCAGGCTTTACTGAATGTCGACAGGCTTCTTGGGATGTTGATGGATGGTCTCAAGGAAAGGCAGCTGCACAGATGTGTCAACCTGGTTCTGGTTTCTGACCACGGTGAGTATTGTGTCTTTACAATACCCCTTAATTTGAACATGAGACTAAACCTGAGTTTAAACGTGTGTTGACAACAGCTACGGTGTAGTTGTATTTCAGGTTCTGTCTGTTTTCTTTGTATAGCACTTCTTAATGTGCAAAGTGGACCTTATTCACAAATAATTTTGTGGATTATTTTGTATAGAATTCTCACAACAGATTGTTCATAATTCCCAATATGTTTGTACATACATGAATCCGTTCTTAATCGTTCTGAGGGTAGTGATTTTAGAGTATTCTAAATGATTGGTTAAATGCATGAGGTTAGTTATTTGCATTAAACATACCCAAACTATTTCCATTTCAGGGCTTTTTCACACACACTTTCCTTACAGCTTTTTATGAACTCTCATCAAATGCCCTGCTGTTTGCAGATGTACTTTCGCATATACTGTAGAAACTTGTTTCGAAACAAAATTTCAGTTTTTGCGATTCTGACATGTTTGTGACACTGTAATATTAAAAGAGAAACTTTTTGGTCAAAAAATGAAAGTGTTTCATTAAGCATTTATTTATTATCAATTAAAGAAAAAAGCACATCTCCACCCATAGGCACCCAAAACATTCAAAAAGATTTAAAATAACATCATAAAAACATTTGAAAGTAAAAAATGCTTAAAAAAAAACTGAAAATATAAACATAATAACTAATTAAAAATGATAATAGTATCTCAATGATATGAAAACAAAACGGGTTCCCACCACCTATCTGGCTGAGCTCATGTTCTTGAGCAGTGACATCGGCTTGACATGTGTCTTCATTTATGATTGGGGCAAATTAAAGGCATGTGGGATTGCACATGTGTCTCCTGACCTCGGAGTACGCTACGAGGCCTGCTAATTTTGCCTCTTGGGTTTTTAATTGTCTGTACACACTTTGAGCTTGTATGTTTTTTATCTGCTGAAATTCTGTTGCATCACTGATGTTTAATTAGTACTCGCTCAGGAATATAATGAAAGATGTGGAGGTTTGGCCGTAAGCCTTGCAGTCAGTGAATTATATGCTTTTTTGACACTTTAGTGAGTGGAAAAAAAGTTGAATGTTATAATACACTGTGAATTACTACACTTGGACTTGATGTTTTTGATTCATAGTTTACCCAAAAATGTACACACTACTTTTACTTAGAAGTAATTTGTTCTGGTTTTAGTTAGTCAATCATGATAGAATTGTTTCCTTTAAGCATTATTGAATGAGCAATCTGTGAAATATAGTTCATTTTGAATGCTTGATTGTTTTGCAGGGATGGAAGAAGCGTCATGTAAGAAAGCTGCGTATGTCTCCAACTATCTGGAAAACATTGATGACATCACTGTCATCCAGGGTCCTGCAGCAAGAGTCCGTCCCAAGCGTTTGCCTGATAAATTCTTCTCCTGTAAGCGAACAGATTTAACCCACTACACAGCAGCAGCAGTATTATTATTTTCATTAATTAGAAATAGCAGGTGATATAAAGGTTACATAGCTTTAAATGGCTTATGGTTCTTTTTTTCTTGTTATTCGTGTATCAATGTTATATGATGTCATATAATATATATAGCAGATATCAAAATATTCTGTGTTATGTGACATGAAATTAAAAACATTTTTACTAGTGCTGTCAAACGTTTAATAGCGAATAATCACATATAAAATAAAAGTTTACATTAGTGCTGTCAAATGATTACTTGTGATTAATCGCATACAAAATATGTTTTTGTTTGCACATTATATGTGTGTTTTGTGTATATTTATTCTGTATATGTAAATTCACATACAATATATATTAAAAAGAACAAAACTGATAATAATATTTCAAAACTGGTCTAAAGTGACCGTAGTTGAAGAAACACTCATTTATAATGTTTTGTCCATTAAACAATCCATCTCTCCTGTTTTCCTGTATTCATCTGGCAGTTGATTATGAAGGTCTGGTGAAGAATCTTTCGGTATGACCCTGTCACAACATCCCTACACCTCAATTACAGATCATATCTTCCACTCAATCATGTTAAAACCTTTAATCTGTTCTTCTTTCTTTTTTTCTGTGTTTGAAGTGCAAAGAAGCTGATCAGCCGATGAAGCCGTATCTGAAGGAGCATCTGCCCAAACGCCTTCACTTCGCCAGTAACATCCGTATAGAGCGAGCGCATCTGTACATGAAGCCCGGCTGGCAGGCAGCCCTGTGAGTTAAGCTTTGAGACGCCACATCTGATGCTTGTTTTGCCTGAATTTAATATATATTAGCACTCAAGCTGGCACTCTCACAGTATTTTTCTCCCACCTTGATTTACAGCCAACCAAACGAAATCAAATACTGCAAGGGCGGCTTCCATGGTTCAGATAATGTCTTCAAGAACATGCAGGTTGGTGTTTAAAACACTTTCATATTCAAGGTGCCTTACTAAATCTAAAAAGGGCACATTTTAGAAACATAGTCCTCAAAATATACTTCTTATTACTTGTTCGGTTTCAGAAAAAATATTTTTTAATGAATGGTTGGCGGTTGCCAAACATCAGTTCTCCATAACCTCTCATGGCATTTTCTACTCTTTCAGCTCGACTTCCACACCATCAACAAAACCCTCAACCAGAAAATTAAGCATTATCCCTTAAATCCAGAGAAAACAATTCTTAAATCTGTCATAAACACCAGTAAACATTTTCATCTTCGGTTTCTGCTGTAGTCTCTGTTTAAAGGCTTCTGTGCTGCAGTGTAATGAGGTTTAGTAGACCAAGCATTTTAAAGGGGATTATACTAAATTCTTATCAAAAGGATCGGAATAAATTCCCATGAAGGGGATTACGACCCCTGGGTTTTTTCCACAAAAGCTGAGGAAAAATCCAGACATGCCCTTTAAACAACCCTCCATCGTCCATTGAAGATAGCTCCTCCATGCCAAATTCACACTTTCAGGCTGGAAGGTGTTCAGAATGCAGTTTTAAACACACGCTCAACCCACACGCTAGACCTTTGACAGACTCTTGTTTATGTCTGTGACGTGTGTGAGTTTCCAGCCATTTGCGCCCCCTGGTCTGTGTGGTTGTCTAGGAATGTCTAATGGTTCTGGTAGGCTTTTTTTTTTACAGAAACTCTTATGAGGCAACCGCCTCTGGTTGAGGTAAAAATTGCAAAAGCTAGTCACAAACACAGGGATGGTTATTATGGAAAGAGCTTTACTTAAGGCAGTTATAATAAAGTGACATCTCCTGTTAGGAGGAATGAAGATCATTTTCATCTTTGTGTCAAGGAAATGAGATCAGTCTAGTTCCTAGTACTCAAATGTTTCAGCCAGGGGCGAGTGGAATGTGTGTCTCTCTGCGACTGCAAATCAAAATAAGTGCTTTTAGTTATTTCTAACTGTGGTCTGTGTTTTTGGAGCTGTCCTGGGTGTTTTGTTGTCGTATCCAGGAGTCCCAAATAGTACATGGACAGTAAAGCCACACTTAACCCCTTAACTGTCACCGTTCCGAATACGGGACACCTACATTTTTTTTTAATATATGTCCTGAATTACATCTTTTTAAGCTTGTATAGTACTTTTTCATGTGTTTTCCCGAAAATGGGGGTGACAGTTAAGGGGTTAAAGATGTCCAATTTTCATCATAGTTGATAACAAAATGTTAAGTTGCATCTGCAAATATATATATATATATATATATATATATATATAAAACCTTTTCTCAAATAACCTGAACCATCTTCTCTTTTTCGTTGAAATATTATAGGCAAAATGTTCCCCAAACACAGCTTTTAACAACTGAAACAAACTTGAAGACAACCAAATGGTGTGATTTATTGAATGAAATGTTACTGTTCCCAGGCTATTTTTATTGGATATGGACCAAGTATCCATTCTAAGACGAATGTGCTTCCTTTTGAGAACATTGAAGTCTACAACCTCCTATGTGGTAAGTTTATTTTTCTGTAAAGTATCCCGAAAGTTTGAAAGCGTTCCTTTAAATTATATTTCATTGACATCTCTTCTCCACTATTTAAGTTTTTGGTACTGTACCTGTTCTTTTGTGAAACATGCCAATGTGAAAAAGAACACTTTATTGCATGTTAATTGCAAATAAAACTAAAATGTAGTTTGAATGCTGTTTACAGCCAAACTTACTGACAAGCATTTATAGTAAAAAAAAATGTAATGTAACTTCTATTGATACATGTCATGTGAATACATAAAAAAAAAAAACTACTATTATTCTACTTTTATACATATGTAAAGATGAAGTTGCAAATATTGCATTTTGAATAGAACAATATATTATAGTTTAACCGTTCCCTTTAAATGTAATATCAAGTAAGACACTCCCATTAAAATTACTGTATAATAAAGAATAATAGGCATGAAAGTGTATTCTCATTAAGTACACTTAAGTGGCCATTTTATTAATATTATGTTTTGTGCAAGTACAGTTATTTACAATTTCATCCTTGTCCTACAGTTAATGTCCTGATGATTGCAGCCATGTACTGTGTTTGATTCCTTCTTTTCTTCTTTGATGTGTATAATGAAGAAATTAAATTATGATGATTATGTTCACACATCCTTTATCACTCATACAAAGTTTCGATATCTAGCAAAATACTGTACAGTATAATAACACCAAATGTTCAGCCCTCGCATAGGAATGTGAGATCCAGAGTTCATATTGGTTGAAATCCAAGAGAAGTCTTGTGGGAAATTGTGCAGAACGATGAGTGTTTTTTTTTTTTTTTTTTTCATCATCATCTCTGTCATTCACAGTCACTGCCAAGGACTTAATGACCTACTTCAAAACAAAGAAGCCATCATTGGCAGCTTATTGTCTGACACCACTGTTGGGAAGTTACATATTTAGTGACGCCACTACTGTAACTTATCTACATTTTCCAGTGGGTGAAAAAAAAAAGGCTTTACAGTTAGAAAACAAAACAAAAAAACTCATTCATATAATAATCCCTTCTTGTTATAGAAACAAGTAATTTATTTCAGTGAGTCACTTGTCAAATAGACCCATTCAGAACTGATTCATTCACGATTTTACATCATTGTTTTGACAGCAATCCAGCTACTGCACGATTGCGAGTGTGAACTTGCTTTTGTACGACAGTTCAATAAACATTGGTTACTTTAGTTACTGCCTGTTTCCTGTGAAGCCCCTAAGGTTACGTGGTGATGAAAATATCTCTTTAACACCTGTATTATTTCATGAACAAAGCGTAAACAATTACTAAGCAGCTTGCCGTATTAATCTTTTAATGCTGAATAAATGGCTGATTTTGAGTGGATTAGTTCAAATGATTCAGTGACTCGCTCAACACCAGTCATCACCAACTGGCATAAAAATATAACTTGCAGAAAGAAAATGGGAATGGGTAAAATTTATTTCAGTAACTTTACAATTAATAGAATGTTGAGGTTAATGCTGAAGTTCAACTATTTTATGTAATGAAAACTGATCTGTTGAAAAGTTATAAGCTAGCAACAGATTTTTTCTTTTGTATTGTGACAAAAAAAGTAGGATGATTGTTCAATGATTATGACATTCTGATAAAACAAATTCCAAGGTCAAGTAAAAAATAAAATGTAGCAAATTTTTTAAAGTTTAGATTTACTACTGTAGATCAATTTGATGAACTGTAAATTATGACCTTGAACTTGACAAGCTGCAGTTTTAAAGCTTCCCAACATTGTTACACAATGTCTGGTTTTCTCACCCACTCTTCTTTTCTCTTCACTCTAGTTATATGTAAGCATCCCAACTGGGAATTTAGGGCTACAGATACTGACAGTATCTGTCACTGGGATGTTAAACATGATTTCCTACTCTTTTAGGCCGATGTCATCAAAATCTCACTATAGTCAGGCAACCCTGATTGTTGGTGTGATGCTCCACCCAAAAATGAAAAGTCTGTCATTTTCTCACCCCTCATGCCATTTATTTCTGACTTTCTTTCTTCTGTTAAACACACACAAAACGTTTTGAAGAATGTTGATAACCAAACAGTTTTGCTTTCCATTGACATCAGTTGTATAATTTTTGTCCATACAATGAAATGAAGAATTATTTAATGAAAAATGAGCTATTTCGTATATATTTCTAGTACAAAAATCTAAACACTGGATGAAGTCAGTTTCAAAATTCTTATTTATCTTTTTAAAATAAGTTTTTACAGAGGGAATTTGCTGTATTTCTTTTTATCGAGATTGAGATTTATGACTGTGTAGGAGATAAAGCTCATTTGGATAAAACAGCCTTTAAAAATATGTATTGTAAAAAAGCTCTTTAAGTGCCCAAAAAAGCCCAAAATCTAAAATTTGACAGGTGCGTGGTAAAACAGGCTTTTTACCTGCAGTGTCTCCGTTTAAAGTATATCTTAACACAAGACTGCTTTTACCGGTATTTAATTTGTGCACTGTATTTTAAGTTATGGTGAAAATCATCTTCTAATAATGGTGTGTTCTTCTGTGTACTTCTTTTTAGATTTGCTGGGTATTCCTCCTGCCCCTAATAACGGCACCCATGGCAGTTTGAACCACCTGTTGAAGAACCCATCCCACGAGCCGGTGTACCCCGCAGAGCACTCGGCACCATCAACATGCCCCCCTGTTAGCAGCTCCGTACGGGACGCCCGCGGCTGCACCTGTGACTCCCTCACTGAGGCTGAGGTCAGCACTTTTAAGATTAAAAGCAGAAAATACTTTGGGAACACTTTTGCAACCCAGGCTTATCGAAATACAGTCTGTACAGGGGGTCTTAAAAGTATTAAGACCCCCTTAAATTTTTCATTCTTTGTTATATTGCTGCCATTTGCTAAAATCATTTAAGTTAGTTTTTTTCTTCATTAATGTACAGACATTGACAGAAAAACAGAATTGTTGACATTTTTGCAGATGTATTAAAAAAGAGAAACTGAAAATCACATGGTCCTAAGTATTCAGACCCTTTGCTCAGTATTTAGTAGAAGCACCCTTTTGATCTACAGCCATGAGTTTTTTGGGGAAAGATGTTTTTCACACCTGGATTTGGGGATCCTCTGCCATTCCTCCTTGCAGATCCTCTCCAGTTCCGTCAGGTTGGATGGTAAACATTTGTGGACACTGGACAGCCGTTTTTAGGTCTCTCCAGGGATGCTCAATTGGGTTTAAGTCAGGGCCCTGGCTGGGTCAGTCAAGAACAGTCAAAGAGTTGTGTTGAAGCCACTCCTTTGTTATGTTAGCTGTGTGCTTGGGGTCATTGTCTTGTTGAAAGGTAAACCTTCGGCCCATTCATCTTTCCTTCGATTGCAACCAGTCGTCCTGTCCCTGCAGCTGAAAAACACCTCGACAGCATGATGCTGCCACCACCATGCTTCACTGTTGGGATTGTATTGCACAGGTGATGAGCAGTGCCTGGTTTTCTCCACACATACCGCTTTGAATTAAGGCCAAAAAGCTCTATCTTAGTCTCATCAGACCAGAGAATCTTATTTCTCAACATCCATCTAGTTCTTCAGGTGTTTTTAGGAAACTCCATGCAGGCTTTCATGTGTCTTGCACTGAGGAGAGGCTTCCGTCGGGCCACTCTGCCATAAAGCCCCGACTGGTGTAGGGCTGCAGTGATGGTTGACTTTCTACAACTTTCTCCCGACTGCATCTCTGGAGCTTAGCCACAGTGATCTTTGGGTTCTTCTTTATCTCTCTCACCAAAGCTCTTCTCCCCCGATAGCTCAGTTTGACCGGACGAACAGCTCTACGAAGGGTTCTGGTCGTCCCAAACGTGTTCCATTTAAGGATTATGGAGGCTACTGTGCTCTTAGGAATCTTAAGTGCAGCAGAAATTTTTGTGTAACCTTAGCCAGATCTGTGCCTTGCCAAAATTCTGTCTCTGAGCTCTTCAGGCAGTTCCTTTGACCTCATGATTCTCATTTGCTCTGACATGCGTTGTGAGCTGTAAGGTCTTTCCTAATCAACCAATCAGTAAAATCAAACACAGCTGGACTCAAATGAAGGTGTAGAACCATCTCAAGGATGATCAGAAGAAATGGACAGCACCTGAGTTAATATATGAGTGTCACAGCAAAGGGTCTGAATACTAACGACCATGTGATATTTCAGTTTTTCTTTTTTTAATAAATCTGCACAAATGTCAACAATTCTGTTTTTCTGTCAATATAGGGTACTGTGTGTACATTCATGAGGGAGAAAAATGAACTTGAATGATTTAAGCAAATGTATGTAATATAACAAAGAGTGAAAAATTTAAGGTGGTCTGAATACTCTCCGTACCCACTGTATATAGCATAAATGTGAGAGAGAATAAAAGGTGTGGACCTTGTTGATTTTTCTACCATACAGATAACAGTGACAATCATTAGGTACAATATACTATTTGATAGATTTTTTGTTTTTTCGTTTGTATAAAAAAAATAAATAGGTATATTATCTAAAAAATAAATATAGGAATTTGAGAATAAATATATTATAAATACAAAATTAGGTAGATTCATAAACAATTATTCAACTCTAAAGTTGTTTGTATGTCAAAGTATTACATTCTTATGTTGTCACGATGCTACTAACATACATCTCAAGATTTGTGCTACAGCCATCTTTTTATTCCAGACACTTACCTAATATTTAGCTTTAGATAATTATGCTGTAAGATACTTACAAAAACTTGATCCTCAGCATAATTTATGGTTTGTTCTGTCAAATCAGTCATGCTATATGCTTCACTGGACTTAAATATAGTGCAGTCTGTTTGCAGGAATGTTTCTTTTTCACCGCATACCTATCAGCTGCAGAACGCACCGTATTGATTTCACGTCGTGTGACCATAGAAAGAACAGTTGGAAGTGATAGGCTGTGGCTCAGCTTCCTGGTGACACAAGCTGCACTTGGCAGCCGTCAGTCATTCAGTACAAAGAGCTGATCCTTACAATATACACAATACTGATAACCGAAAGGCATGCGAGTACTTTCAGACTTGGAATGACATGTTACACATGCTATTGAATGAAATGTTCATGATGCACAAAATTTGTTTTCCTAGTACTGTCTTAATATTAGGTTGTTGGAGTTTTTTGTCGTCTTCTAAAAATAAATAAATTGATAAATAAAAGAATAATTATCATGAGAAGAAACACAGTACTTATACTTAATATTTCATACTTAACCAGGTATGCGTTTGGTTTTGCATCACACACATATATATATATATACACACACTGACTAAGGTTTACGTTTATACCAAAATAGACAATTTTTTTTTATGAATTATTATGAATTTACTCTGAAGATGTTTTTTTTGGTGGAATCTAAATATACTTAGTAATTTAACCAGACTGATTCGTTTTTTATTGCAGTGCTCACATCCCACCATCCCCAAATCATGCTTTTAATTCTTTCTTCCTTTTAGTAATCAGAACAGCATTCCTAATGCCCGTTTGACATATTTCGGCAGCGGCATAAATGACTTGATGAATCTGGCTGCCATTCGAAACATTCTACCGTTCCCCGTGGTCCCCGTTTTGCAATCGGCGCCACATTCCCCCCCCATTCCATTTCAAGAAGCTTCATTTATCCTCAATGTGATCAGATTCAAAAGCTTTTCCGCTGGCCACCATTAGACACAGAGGAATCCGGCTTTGTTTTGGTCAGTCTGCTGAAACGTGGCAGTAATCTCAGTATCCATTCACCCATCATCCGTGTCCGCCCCCATAGCTCCTCATACGAAATGCAGCTGAATAATTGTCTGTCATAGTCACAGAGAAATGACCTTAAGTTGTTTTTGTACTTAGTGTCAGCGCTTTGTGAAAATGATGGAGATCAAACATGGCAGAGCGGGCCTGTTTGTTTCACCATCAAAACGTTTGTTTAAAAGAATGCAAATGATTCCCTGTCTGATGAAGCTTTCGTTGAGAGCGGTTTGGTAAGGCTATGTTTACAGACAAGCTCCTTAAGTTGTCCCCTCTAGCTGGTGCGGGCAATAATGGAACTGTTCTCAATTTTGTCATCAGAGAATTAAATGGCTTCTTTTTGAAGTGTGTATTTCTGAGAATGAGGAATGGGCTTGTAACTATGTTTTTGGTGCAGAGATTTGCATAAAAGCCCCTCAGTCTGCTAAGTTTTGAGCGGATTGTGGCTGGAGTGGAGTTAGAATGTGAGACAAAATGAAAGCCTCGGGGGAGAAGGTGAGCCTCCCTACGTCTGGGTATGAAAGGAGTAAATCCGACTTGGTTGGTAAACAGAGGCTCTAGGGACTGCTTGGCTTTCGCATGTGCACTACTGAGGAAAAGATGTGGCCCTCTGTGATTCTAATAGAGCAAGCCCATTTAAACCGCCACAACAAAACGCCAATAAATCATGTGCCGACACATTCGTGTTTTAAAGGAAAAAATAAAAACGAGGGGACGCTCTGTTTATCCTGAGCGGGACCTGCGTGGCACGTCATCAACATGTTCTCAAAAGGCGTGTCTTTTAAATGAATCAAATATCGTCCATATGTTGCCATAGAAATAGACTCCACGAATTAAGAACAATATAGGAGAAAGCGGGGATGGTTATCCCTCTTTCACTCTGTTCAGTGCTTCTCAGGGTTTGTTTTTGAAAGTCAATTTCTCTGGAGGCGCATACCTTGACTACAAAAATGTTTTGAACTCTTCCACCATTAGTGCCCAGAAAAAAAAAAAAAAAAGAGGCCGTCGCCAACTACACACAATAGCACTGCATGCTGCCGCACTATATGGGGCTGTTGCCTGCCATTAAACATCCTATTCGGCTTTTAACTAATACTGGCATACAGAAATATGCACTTTAGTGGTTATATCATGAAACACGAAACAACTCATTAAACAGCAAAAGTTTTAAAGGTAACAAAAAATATTACTTAATATTAATATTAATATTACACAAACTGTTTGGTCAATAAATACTGCAATAAATCAAACAGGGCATTAAATAAAAATGTGAAAACTTAAAAGCATTGTTTTAACAGCATGACCTTAGGTTGGAGGACAGAGTTCACAATAATCTTCAATTTAACACATATAAGCACTAGCATATTTGAACCACTGATCGACTAATATGTTGTTGTTGTTGTTGTTTTTTGTGATAGCAAATGTGAATGCCAAAATCTTATTGAATATGTGCAAGATCACACCATTTAATAATAATAATACAAAATAATGACTAAGGTGTGCAAATGACTAACCTATGGCTAAATTATTTAGTAAATAAATAACATGCAAAACAATTGTTTACAGATTTACTACAATAGAAATGATCAATCAGGAAATGTATAAATACACAATTTAACTTAATTTAATTTTGTAACTGTAATTTAACTTAATGTAGTTTCTGCCTTAAATATTTAATACATTTAATAAATTAAACTAAATTGTCTGTGTCTGTTAAAAATAAGTTGAACACTGCGTGACTTGAAAAGTTGAAAGCAACGAAAAAAATTTTATATTGACTTTACTTATTGATTATATGATTTCTTCTTGATGAAAAAAAATACAGTGTCTTCCATAATAAGGTCTGTGCACACTGTCTGGGAATCATATTTTCTCAAATAAAAAAAAAAAAAAACAGACTGTGCTAATATATCTGAAAGATAGAAAGTGACATATACCAAATGTTATTCTTATTCTAGAACAGCTCATAGTTATATTCTGTTGTGGCTTAGTATTAACCTCATTCTGTGTGTTTGTTTTAATTAAGGGTTCGGCCTAATAAAAACAACAACAACAACATGAATTTCCATTCTTTCTGTTCCTCTTGTTTTTACTTTATTCTGTCGGCAGACAAAAATTACCCTGCTAATAAGCAAGATAATTAGCTCATCATTGTCTTCACAGATTAATACATTTGTGATGCTCTTTTGAAGTGATCGAATGCTGCTATGTAAGAAACAGTATGAGCAATCAGTTATGCAGGGATGACCACTCAATGCCAAAATTGACCAATCAGAAAGTCTACGGAAAATTGTACTCGGGTATTATTAGTACGTTTGTGAAGACACATTAAAACACATCTGTCTATTACAGTAAATGCCATGCATAAAGAGTTTATCTGCTCACTGCATTTCAAAGGGAATTTTCAGTCAAATCTACTGTGACTAAGACTGTTTATAATTAAATAATGATGCAACTTTCCATGGATATTTGAAATAAACAATACTAGCCATAATTAGTCAGGGAAGAAGACATGTAAATGATAAATAATGTTCATGTTATGTAGAAAATATAAGAAATAAGGAAACACAGCATAGATATACAATAAAATGTGTGTGTGTTAAGTGGGGAGAGGGATTGCATATGCATGCAGCTTTCAGTTCTCAGATCATACTTCATTGCATAAGCGTATTTTTTAAGTTCACATTACGTGCAACATTTATTTTTTGCATATTTAAAAAGTTCTGTTGGCTTCCATTACAACCTTTACGAAAGTTGTCCATTGCAAGCGACAAATGGGTAGCACTTTATAATGACTACACACTATGAATGATTAATTAAGCATTAGTAAACATTTATTTAATCCTTTATAAACCATTGTTCCAACATTATTATGCATTAGTAAAAAGTTTACAAGTGCATCTATAAATGCCTTGTTCTTGAGCATATATATATATATATATATATAATATTTAATAATCATATTTTCATGCATTCACGCCCCCCAGGCGTTCCATGTCTTTGTGATCTGTGTTTTTGTTTTCATTCAGTCTCCCTCATGTGCTCCTGTCA
>JAUMHG010000067.1:3919304-3930904 GCA_032359395.1 Enteromius anoplus
TTATATATATATATATATATATATATATATATATATAGGATTAACTTGCATATTAATCTCTTCTTACAAGGAATCATGTCGGGTCAGAACAGAATTCAATAAACAAATGAAATCTGCACTGTCATTAGCAAGGAAGAAAAAGTACATCTACCCATATACCTTGAATAACCCAAAGACTGAATAAATAAACACTATAACAAATATTCTGGCAAAAGCCATATTCAACATGTATTAAAGAGTTTTAATATCAGACAACACATAACATTTTAAGATCATACTGCAAAGCCCTGTGCTGAGTGGATCATTAACAAGAAAAAGGGGGAGAAAAAGAACCACTTATTACAACCCAAAACTAGTTAAAATTATATTTTGGCCAGATTATTGAATTACTAACAATTGTTTAACGAAAGAAGGATAAATTGTTGGCACGTCTGTTCGCATTTTTATGGCAAAAACAGATTTGTTTCAGTACATTCTGTGAAATTGGTGTGCGTTTGTAAAATTGGTAACGCTTTACAATAAGGCTGTGTGTGTTAACACTAGTTAACAATTAACTAAGCAATTTGTTAATATTAAAGGCCACCAATACTGTAAAAATAAACATTAAAAGTTATCACTAATTAGTACTGCAAACAAAGAATGAACAAATATTAATGAATGGTGTTGTTCATTGAAATTGTAAATTAAATTGTTCTTTGCTTGTTGATGATTCTTAATCTATTAACTAATGTTACAGAACCTTACTGTAAAGTATTACCGTGAAATACCACTAAGGGGTAAACATCATACAGTATGTGTGTATGTATATTGGTAACAAAAAAGTGTGCATTTTTCCAAATTTAGTTTCTAGTGCATGTAGAACCAGTGTTCATTTCAAACGATTCAAACCTGTTGCATTACTGTCTGCGCACTTTTGTGCTTTTATATGCAGGATGTGCCTCTTGCATTGACCACTCAGATGTAGGGACAGATAGAAAATAGACAAGGGCTTTGAGACTCCTTTCCTCTCTCACTCCCAAAGTTTCCTGGTCCAGATATTTTATAAGGCCTCAAACTCATCAATCCTCTGTTTAGTGTTGCCCTGGCGGATCTGCCGGAGAGTTTTGTATTTGTCTCGGCCGGCGCGAACATTCTCTGTGTGCAACAGGTCGTTCTGAGTCTTCTTGGTGTCGTCACGAGCATGGGCCAACTCTGAGGTCAGAGCCTGTAAAGAAGACAATACGAAATTTTGTGAAGAGTGCAATCATAGATGAATCCATGTGATCTGCGAAAACAAATAGTCCTAGCCCTATCCCAACCATGTAACGTGACTTTATCACGTAGGATATGCATGTTGTGTTTGGATTACCAACTTGGAATGACATCGTTCAGACCCTAAACCAATAATTGGATCTCTAATTGATAACACACTTACTCTATACAACAGCAGTTCTTCCTCCAAACCTCAACTGTATCCTAAATCACAGGAAGCTATAATGTTTGGATTATTTGATAATAAGGTTGCTTAAGGAAATAAAGTTTGTTATTTCAGGAACATGACCTGCTTGGCAGAATCACAATCACATCAACCATCCCTAACTCCAACTATTATCTAACCCTAATGGCAAAGAGAAATTAAGCAGTTAAAACTCAAGCCCCAGCCCGAGCCTAAATCCTCAGACTAATCCTATTTCCAAAATCTGTTTGGTTGTTAAGAGTGTTGTCCAGGACCAACAAAAATCTGTTAGCGGTGATCATATGAGACAACCAGATGATCCAAAGAAGGACATGTTTGTAGACATCCCTGGTGCTAGACAACTAACTAACTCGGGGGTTGGACCTGAAATCTGCAAGATGCGAATTCAACAGGCGCAATCAAACACACTTGAACCAACTAATCAAGGTGTTCAGGGTTACTTGATAATTATAAAAGTATGGTGGGGCCGGCTTGGAAGTCTGCAGGACAGAAGCTCTCCAGGAGCAGGGTTGGAGATTCCTGCTCTAGGTCTATTCAACCATAAACCCAACCCCAAAATTCTCCTAAAAAGAGTGGCAAAATACTAGCTAGAAATCCCTGCTCTAGGTCAATCCAAATATGAACCCAATCCTTATGTTCTCCTGAAAAATTACAAGCCATTTCACCTAAACCTTCAATTGAAACAACCCAAACATTATTCCACAACAGTTCAAACTCTATTCCTCCTCCAAACTTCTTACAGATGTAAAATATTCCAAACCTAAATCAAAGGGAGCTATAGATTTACAAATGTGTTATCAGTTAGATATCCAATTATTGGTTTAGGGTCTTGCATTGGACCTGAAGAATGTTATTCGAAGTTGTTAATCCAAACACAACACATATCCTAAATGTTGGAAGTTGATTCTAAAATTCACCAGGAAAGTGGATATTCATGAGTCAGAATAAGTAACCTTGCTCTATATTCAACTATGCTCCTTGAGACACACTCATTTAGGTCCAACCCTAATCAAACAAACTTAAAGCATCTAACCAAGTTTTTCAAGATAAACAAGTAAAAGACCCCAGGATCAATAGGCTCTAACAAGAAATTACAGGAAGGTAGCTCTGAAAAGTTTAGTTCCAAAGCCAACAAACCTGGGGGCTCTTCCGCTTAGAAAGCTGACCAAAACCTGTCTTGAATGAGCCGAGCTAAACATCCGCGTTAAAATTGGTTCCATGACAGTAAGTTGAGGATCATTTGATCTTAGTAATTTGAGTAAATAGTCTAGATAATTGCGCGTGCACGCCATTGTTTAAAAGTCCTGAAAAGTCGAGCATGGGTCAATCCATTTACTGTGGGGCTACCATGGCAACAAAAGGGAAAGCAAGTGAAATACAGCAGCAATAAATAAAGCAAGAGAGAAAGGTTGTCAGGATATTGCTGATCGTCTCAATGGGTAAGTAGCGGTGTAAACTATTTAAATTACTTTAACAATTTTGAATATGTGTCACCAAGGGCGGAGTGGGGCACTAAAATTCACCAGGAAAAGTCTGAGCTCACCTGCCCACCCCCTTTTAATAGGCGACTCTCTGACACATCTCTTTCCATAACGGTAACAGTTACACTTTTTTTTTTATAACAGGGTTGCAAATGAACCAAACCCACCCAAATTTACTTGAACATAAACACACATAACACCATTCATTTAAGCAAGACAGTTGGCTTTTTGTATTAAGCCAAAATAAGAAACTATAAAGAAATACCCATAATGGGGAGGGGGCCTCATTTATTTTAAATAGACTTGACCTTCAATTGGTTCATTGGATAAACGCATTCTTTATTCCCAAGATGCTTTGCTCTATTCTACATTAGATATATAGATAGATGGATTATAGATACTATATTGACCACGAATGTTCTGCAGTATAAGCTGACCATGACAAAGATACAGAGCGTGAGCCACTGATATAAGATTAGATTGTGATACAAGATAGATTGTGGGAGTATTGGGCCACTTTTCGCAGAGAACAGAGTAACGTCAATAATTCTGATAAGTTCAGGCCGGTCCCGTTTGCATCGCTGCCGCTTAACTGTGGTCCGCTGTGATATTTAAACTTACCAGCTATTACATAAAAGACATGTTTAATGGTACAAATTGCTTTGTGGCCAGGGAATGTGATGAACACATTGAGGAGTCTTTTTAAAAAAAGGTATACAGTTCGTACAGAGCGGCAAACTGATGCTTTGCTGAAGCAAAAAAAGCAAAGTGCAATGCACACCGTCTGTGGGACTGTGAGCGCTCTGTTGCGGCATGTGTTATTTGGAATGTGTGGGTTTGTAATCTACAAATATACACAATCCCATCTCTTGAGAACCAATACTGCTCATACAGGTAGCTGTCATTAAAATCTTGGTTTATGGCCCCTGGTTAAGACCCAGGATGTTAGCTTAATGGTGTGGGACTAGAGTTCACAAAGCCATTAAAACAGGGTTATCAAACACACTGTCCTGGAGTAAAAACTCAACTTAAAACCTGAGGAAGTATGAAATAACTCAAGGCCAAAAACATCCAGGCCTGCTCCCAGAGGGATCCTGCACAGTTTAGCCACAAAACTTATAAAACACACCTGTACCAGCGAATCGAGTGTTTGAGATTACCCTAAACTCTAATCCTGAACCTAGGAAAGTTGAACAGAATTGCTCCTGCAGTGTTGTGCTTACCAACAGCTGTTTCTGAACACGTTCATTCTTCTCAGCCTCAGTGATTCGCTGTTCTTCATAGCGGTGGTCATTGATACCGCCTGTCTGCAGGTCTGCACTGTAGCTACTGTTGCTCTCCCCATCTTCATACTCATTCTCATCAGGATCATATGCAGGTGGTGGAGGCAAAGGCATCGTCATGGCCGTGCGAAGCTCATCACGGGTCTTCACTAGGTCATCTTGAGCTGCTTGTGCCTGGAAGAACATAATCCAACACCAAATATTAGACTACTAATCCAATTCTTGAAGAATGTACCAAAACTATGGATATACAGACAGCTTTTGGGCAAATTTGCAAGAATGCAAACACATAAGAGGTGAAAAAGGTGATACATCTTGAGGTAATGGCCCCATTAGCAAAATGGGTTTAGAATTTAATTGTCTTACTCTGTGCTGCCATGTCTTAGCTTCCTCCTCCTTGTGTCTTTTGGCTTCCTCCAGGAGTGCAATACGAGCAGTGTGTTCTGCCAGCTCAGCAGCCTGAAAGGGAAGAATGGGAAGGATTGTTAACGGGAGGGGAAAATTATAAAGGCAAAGTCATTTTTCAAAGCTGGTTCTCACCAGCTGTTCCTGACTCTTCACTTGGTCCTGGGCTTGACGGGCCAGCTCCTCCTTTGCAAGCAGGGCTGCCTGCCTCTCCGCCTCCAATCTAGCTGCTTCCTCCTCAGCCAGCCTTCTTTCACTCTCCAGCTTCACGGCCCTATGCATTTGCTCCTGCAGGTCTAAAAAAAATTAAAAATAAAAAGTGCAACCATTAAAACATTTTAATTAAGGCTCTGGGCCTCACTGTTGGGGAATGGAGATGCTCGAACAGTTACAGATTTGGGATGTTAATGAAAGTTTGCTGTCCAGATACAAGACGGTTGCAACCAAGTTATGCACTTTTGCTTTAGCAAAGATGTTTCAGTCCCTGTAATTATTCTGGTGTAAAGTAATAATTACCAAAAAAAAACAAAACAAAAAAAAACAAGGCAAATCTGCCAACAATTACTCATTTAGTGTCATTCCAAACACTGATAAACACAAAATAAAGATTTTTTTATTTTATTCTGTAGTTTATAGTGTTTTTTTCCCATAGAACGAAAGTGGAGGGGAAACAATGGCTGTCTGCAGATATACCCACTTAAGTACTTAAGCTTCATGTACTATATTCTAAAATATGCGAGGTTTTACAATATATGTGATGCTTTCTGTAAAGAACAATTGATATATTTGTGGAGCACTTCATGTTGCATCAGTGGACACCATTTACTTTGGCTACATATAACTTCTTTTGTGCTCCATGAAAGAAAGTCACATAGTTCCCAAAAGACATATGAATGAACACACAATGACAGAATTTTCCTTTAAGCTGATGAAAAAGGCAAAAGTAATAAATGGACAGCTTTGTTGGACTGTGTAGTCGGAAACGGGTAATGGTTTTATAATCATTTTTTAATCATCACTTGTTCATTCAAGTTTAACTTGTAGTAAAGAGAATCTCATGCCTCATGTAAGAAGAGCATTTTGCGAAATACTTCCCCAGTGCCCCAGGGAAATGCCAACTAAACATGCTGCCTTGACCAACTAAAAACCAACTTTTTTAGTTTTCCTGTTAGTCATGTCTTATGCATGTTTGACTAAATCTATTATGAAACAAATTAATTACAGCCACAGTGTAAATGTAAATGATAAAATTTCTATTTTTTTACTGAAATATTTTCAATGTAACTTAAAAACTGCATTATGTGCACGTTACATAATTTTTTTAAAAATTGAACTTAAGTTTGGGCTCTGTTGTTAAATGTAACCTTATGGTAATGTAAAAGGTGTAAGTTCAGAGTATAAGCTAAGGTAGATTTTTTTTAGATATTTGTGTGCCATCACACCCTGACAACACATAGATTACCGTTTTCACATATGACTAATTTCTCAATGAACGATTCCTTGTGTAATAATGTAGTCTTTTACTGGATATCAGGAAAGGCAAGCTTTGTGTGAAACAAAAGAGACACGACATGCGAACAGCAGAAACTGAGTAACAGGTGCAGTATGACACTATCTTGTGTTTGTATTGCCAGTCAATGGTATTGTCAGCTGGAGCACAGTCATGATCAAAGCATAATGTCTCCACTTTATAAAATAACAAGCTAAATGGTTACATAAGCTCAAAAGACCAAAGTGACTGTTTTGGCTTGACGTCTCCAATGATGAGTCAAATTTTCCATACAGACTCACAATACGCAATACAAAAGTTATAATAACTATTTGATTTTGTAAAACTACAATTCATATTGTGTTGCTCACTAAATACTGACAATTAAAATGATGTTTTTCCTTAAAATATAATAATCTTGCATCAGACAAACATATTTTTACATTTTAAAAAAAGAAAAAGAAAAAAAACATCTGATATGATCTGAAAATACAAACAAATATGTTGGATTCTGGCGTCTTACCTTTTTCAGCTTTTTTGGTCTTCTCCTCAAACTGGTAGAGTCGAATCATCAGCTCCTGTTTCTCCTTCTCCATCTGCTCTTTCTCTCTCTCTATGGCCTCTCGTCTCTTCTTCTCACTCTCCAGCTGAGCTCTGCAGATAAGACATAACCAAAGAGAAGTACAGTGACGCTTGTTCAGGACATCGCTCTTTACCCACACACAAACTCATCTCTCATTAGGGATGTGACGGTGAGAACATTTTCACACCGATATGTAAAGCTGCGATAAAACCATCATTACCGCTAACAGCCAAGGTGGCAAGGACAGGACTTTAGATGCTTTGACTTGCTTTCGTATTGTTTGTTGCGATAACTTTATTTCACTTTCTGCGACTAAAAACTAATGCTTTAAAGATGGATTTGTTATTATTTTTTATAATGAAAAGCACAACAATAAAAACAGTACAATGACTGACTAACTATCTTGTGTAATGTGTATTAATAGAAATGAATAAGACGAGGCTCTACTATATTATATATATATTGCTAAATAAATTACAGAAAGTTTAGCAAACACTGCGGAATCAAATAAATGACATCAGGTAAATGGCAAAGAAAATAGGCTTTTCAAAATAAAAAAATAAAATAAAAAAAACGAATTGGCTGTCAGTGACAAAATTGGGAAAATCAACTTTTCTTGGCAAAAGTCATGCTAGCACTACGGTTAATAATTCAGTTCCTTGATCAGTTGCAAAAACTGCTTGTTCAGAAATCTTAAAGGTTAATCTTAAAGTAGACTCACAAACAGCTACTTAGTATTTACTAATTTAGGCCACTCTGTTAGTCAGCAGTGTGGGCTAACTTGATCAACCAATCACAACAGAGATTTGTTTTATATTAAACTGTTTAAATGCCAGCACTACTCAAGATGAAAAAAATAAAATAAAACTATAAATTGGAATAAAATTTGTAAATATGTTTACAAAATACAATTATAAATGTAAAATAAAAAAGTACTAGGATTTCTGTGATACAAGTGTAGAGTATTGTGTAGAACAATATTCAAGAAGTATAGAATATTATGTAAATAAAATAATTATATATATAGTCAAAAAAGAAAAAAAAAGAAAAAAGCACAACACAAAATAAATAAATAAAGATGAGACAAAATGTTTGTAGTTGTGTAGAATATGATCTCTTTTATATACTGCAGCATCTGCTGATGAGACAGCATCACTCCTCACATCTCCATGGTGATTCATCCTCACCTCTCCATCTGTTTGTGTTGTTTCTCCTCTCGAGCCTGAGCTTTCATCTGCTGCACTTCGATGGTGTCCGGCTTCCTGCGGCGCATGTAAAGCTCATGGTTCCCCATGCACAGCTGTAGGACACGTTTATTAATGCGCAACCGCGGGGCGTAGAACACAAAATCCTGCAGGGTTAAGAAGCAAGAGACAAGATGTAAATGCAGGGGTTATAAATCAGTCAGTGTGATTTTGAATCTTTGATCAGATTGATAACAGTGTATTTATTTAATAAAGTCCTGTGATCATGTAAATGTAAAACCTCCAGAAAGCTGTTGTTCTGAGCAGCAGGCTCTGACGCTCAGAGATAACGCTTTATGCTGGTGTTTATCAGCTAAAACAGCCCTGATAAAACCTATGAGGCTTAATTGTAAAACTGCAGACGTTACAGTGATTTAGTGTGTGTGTCTCAAAACAAAATCTAAAGCATCCCTACAAAGCATCTCACTCCATCTTTTCAAGTTTTTTTGAGTGTCACACTGTATTGTTCCAGTATTATTTATACATAGCAAGTATAATATTGCTGAAAATCCTTAATCTTGAACGTTTCTCACTGGATGAGTTTCGGCGGACCGATTATACTGGAGCACCAACTAGCGTTTCTAATGTTCTGAATGTACTTGAAAGTAGGGATGCACCGATCCAGATCGGCCGATATGTTTGCGTGTTTTGTCAGTAAAGCCGGTCATGTAATCAGCGGTAAATGCCATCAGGTGCATGATTTCACATTGAGCCGTATATACTACACACAGCCATTGTTCACTGATGAGCTGCACAAATAATTAATAAATAATAATTTTTATATAAACTTAAAAAAGTGTATACACTGGTGTACAAAAGCTTATGATTACTTTTTTAAATGTTTATCTGAAAGAATTCTCAGTAACACTTCACAGTAATGTTCCATTTGTTAAATTATATTTAACTAACATTAACTTGCATTAACTGTCTTATAAGCAGTACATTTGTTACAGTATTTATTAACCTTTGCGAATGTTAGTTAATTAAATATATACAGCTGTTCATTCCATGTCAACTCAGATCCATCGGATAACATAGATACAACTATTGATTTTAATAATGCATTAGTAAATGTTGGAATCTTCATTAACTAAGTCTAATACATAATACATTTTAATTGTTGCTTTATGTTAACTTGTGGTTCAGTGTAAAGTTCAGCCAGAAAAAAAAAAGTACATTCTATTTACATTTAGAGTAAAGATTTTGCAGTCTATCCCGAGATTAGTCATGACTGAAATAATGTTAACAAATGTGACCTTTAATTTAAAGGTGCTGAATTCTCTTATGCTCAACAATGCAGTAACGTATTATTTCAGTGTATTATAATTTCAATTTATATATTGACTTGAAATCGCTTTGCTGAAAATGCGTTGAGAAAATCCTGTCACAAAGGCTGCTCTAAAAGTGGGTTGCGCTCCATTAGTAATGGTTACATCTTTTAAAGAAAGAACAGGAAAAGCAACGTTCAAAGTCCTACCTTGAGTACATTACATACGTGTACCCTAAGGCCATGCCATTGTGTGATATAGGTTACATGAGTGTAGTGTACACAGTATGCATGTACATGTCACTGTTGTGTTTGAATACGGGTCAGCTAGAGGCCCACTGTACATGTCGTCACCAAGGCGTGCTAATGTAGAGCCCCAGGGTCAAACTGTGTGGTTGAAGGGAGAGAAACCGAAGGTTTCCCTCTCTTCCTCCATCAGACATGTCTTACCAGCCCACTGATTGATGCCTCATGAATAGAGCTGCTCTCACTGCCAGCTAGTTAAAATGTGTTTGTCACAATTTGTTCTTTTTAAGCTGTATTGTGTGAAGGAGACAAAGCTGTACCCAGCAGCATTGTTTCAGAGTGGATTACTGCTAGCCTCAGCAAGCATCAGCCTCATAAAATCAATTTAGCATGCTGCTGATTTGTACTTATTAGCAGAACTAATATGACCTTCTTGTGGTCTGTTTTAAAGAATTGGTAGAAATGGTACATTCATGTTGTCTATCTATCTATCATGGCAGATCGTGTTTGTGGGTGTGGCTTTATCATTCAGAAGAACATTTGATTGGATAAAAACCTTTGGTGCAGAATGAGTCATCAGTGTTTTGGTCTGTTTCCCTGTTAACCTGTGACTATACATTTAAATACCCATTTTTGCAACAATTAGGACTACACTGGCAAAGGGACTATGGCATAAAACTAAAACCTACTGTTTTCATTTAATAGGGTCATTAAAGTGGCTTTATTATATTCCTATATTTAACTTAATTCAAACTGTACATAAAAAAATCACTGGATTTTGTGGTATGTGTAACCTAAATATCCAGCTGGACCAAATCCAAGCTTTGATGAAATAAACTTTGGACTTCCTTTTGTCTCTTAGAAGCATGAAATCCTTAACTTGTCTTTGCTGTGAATCATAAATCATGGCATTTTCTCTCTAAAATTTACATGCTTCGTTTACTTCATCAACAGTAGTTTATTTAGAAGAACTGCTTTTGGATTAGCTGTTGGTTTATAGCTGAATGTTTCTCATTGTGCTCCAGTCTCCTTCAACAGACAAAACAAAAGCCCAGCATCTGGTGGAAGCTCAGTTCATGTACCTTTAAGTGAGATGTTTGTTCTGGGGTGTTTGGGACACAACAGAGCAGAACAGCGTGATCCACGGTAGTCATTGAGGTCAGGAATCTTGCCAAGGACATGGGCGGAAATTTCAACACATGAAATGATTGACCAGTCAACTATATTATGCAAGAGCGCAGTTGATGTTATTTGGGAAGTTCTTGCTGTTTTTCATTCTCATGAGCCGGTTCGTTTTTAGGTTTAATGTTTTGTTAAATGTTGTGTGCTGCTCGAGTTCGCGGAGGGTTTTGTTTAAGTTGACTTTGGGTTCTGATCTGAGACCAGTTCTGTGGTTTCACTTTTGATGGTTAAGATCAGAACTGGGCTGGGACCAAGCTGATCCTAGATCAACATAAAATGGCACTGTCTGAAGATGAACAGGAAGAGAGATGTTACATGCATGATGGAAAATGATATGTTTCCCAACTGTAGATCAAAAGAACAAAGCTAAACCACAAGTAGTAAACAGCCTCTGAGTTTCACATGTGCCAGAGCTGCTGAATTTGACATTTAAAAGCTACAGTAACTTCAATATAAAACACACACACAAACCCAACGAAAGAAAGGGAGAGAAAAAAAAAACAGCAAACACAAAATCTTTTTGCAGCAGTCAAGCCCTAGTTATCAAGAGTCAGGCCGTGATGAGAGTGCAGGCCATTTCTAATTTATGGCTTCCATGGAAAAGACAAACCTAACTGTATTATGTGACCTTCAGTCTTTTGAGGTGTGTTTGCTAGTCAGACTTTCAGGTCATGATGACACGTTTGTTGGAAGCATGCAGTCAAGTGGTGATTATGAGAGACAGTGTAAGAGGTGCCACATTGTTGTCCGTCTTTGCTTGTGCAAAGAAAGGAATCACATGCACAACCCACATGAGTCATGAGGTATCAGTTTCTGCCCATAATGACTTTGCTTAAAAGGTATCAGCTTGCCAAGGTAAAAAGTTTACAGCTTTGAAGGAACTTTACATCTACCTATCTATCTATCTATCTATCTATCTATCTATCTATCTATCTATCTATCTATCTATCTATCTATCTATCTA
>JAUMHG010000067.1:3960861-3973925 GCA_032359395.1 Enteromius anoplus
TATATATATAGTCGTTCCAAACCCATAAGACCTCTGTTTATCTTCGGAACACAAATTAAGATACAATTGCTGATATCAGAGAGCCATCTGACCCTCCATAGAAAGCAATACAACTGAAGTGATCCCAGATCCAGAAACGTAGCAAAAACAACGGTAAAAAAATTCATATGACATCAGCGGATCAACCTCATTTTTGCGATGCTATGAGAATACTTTTTTTTGCGCAAATAAAACAAAAATAACATAATTTACTCTTCTCCCATGGGTTATGTCTTCCACCATGCTCAAACACTGTATACACAAGCTTTAACGTATTTGACGTAACCAGCCTTGTTTACATCTTGGTGAAAGCATCAGTTCAGTTGTATTGCTGTCAGTGGAGGGACTGATGGCTCTCTTATATCATCAAAAATATCTTAATTTGAGTTCCGAAGATGAACAAAGGTCTTATGAGTTTGGTAAGTAATTAATTACAGAATTTTAATTTTTGGGTGAACTAACCCTTTAACTGCATTTTCTAACAGGGAATGAGGTAATGATTTGATTTGGCCACACCAGGGAAGCAGAAACATCTGCTTTAAGGTAATTTTTGAAAATGCAAAAGTATTATTGTCAGACATCCTGTTAAGACTTGGGGTTGCTGTCAACCTCATAATTATAAATGGAGCTCTTGATTGGGAAAATGTTAAGTAAAGGTATTGTGAAGTAAAATGACCTCAGAAAGGCCACATAAATGGTGCATAAGATGTCAATGTAAATTTAAGAATGATATTCTGCCTTTTTTTTTTTTTAATAGATATGATTTATTTACCTGATTTGTCCATGGACTCCTGATCCTCTAAATCCCCCAAAAGCTTCAGGATAGCATTTCCAAATACCTCACAGCAATTTTCAATTAGGAACTGGATCAGATTTGTGGCCTTAATTAAAATACACACACAAAAAAAAAAACCATTAAAGTGTATTTCATATACTGTAATGTATTGAGTTTTGTATGCAACCCAGGGTCACATTGTTTTTGGTGTTGTGGTTTCTATGCATTGAAAACCACATCATGCATATGACATTGTGTCTTAAATCGATGGATTAGTCAAAGCGAGACTGCAGACGTGTTAAAAAAAAAAAAAAAAAAAAAACATTACTGAGACTTCTGACATACTTTCTTGCTCAGACACTGATCCAGACTTAGTTTAGTGTCTTAAGTTTATGTTGACAGAAAATAATTGCATGACATAACAGATTATTATTTAGAAGTTTCTGACCTTTGCTACATCATCCCTGTCTAGGGGCTGGTTGTCACGATGCAGCAAGGTTGGAGCAATGCACACTGCCAGGTTCTTGGCATCCATTTTGTTGTTTTCTGAATGCTGACTGATGTGGTGAAACAGGCACAGCAGGTGCTGCAGGAGGAGACTGTTTGCTTTGGGCAACTTCTCGGCCATTCTGAGAGTTGAGAACAAAAGAAAAAACAGTTAGGTCCTTTTTCTATTAACCACTCCTTCCATTTTTTTTTGATGATGGAGGAAGAGCAAAAACAGAACTGTCCTTCTGACATTTTGAGGTCAGACTTCAGCTTCTAATTTCCCTATTTTCAAATCTCTGAAGAGTACATAGAAAGTCCACAGAAAAGCCCCATTTCCACCACCCTGTCTTGCCAGGGACTTTTTAGTAGCTCCAGTTCCCAGCTGCCAATCACTCTTAAGTCATTGTACGACTTACCTTCTCAGCTCCCTCTGAGCATCCTCTATCCTCTCTTTCTCCAGAGCACAGATCCAGCTTTCATAGTGCTCAAATACCAGCAGGCCTGCAGGGAGTTCCTTCAGGAAAATCTGTCAGTTCATAAAAACAAAACAATGATTCATTGTTTCACAGACACGTCAGAATGGAAAAAAGGGACGTTGACAAGAGACATAAATAAGTCAACAAATGAGTCAAATGTAAACATGAAGTATTATTCACCTTCAACAATCCAACCAGGAGAGTCACAGGCAGGGCCTCCATGTCCACCTGGGCTCCAGAGTTCAGCTGGTCTTTGAGAGCATTCAGGTTTTTGCTGTTACAAGAGACCCTGAAGACACCCTCAGTAAATGGACCCTTCCTGAACAACAACAGGAGTATTTCCTGTCGGAGTACCAAAAACACGAGAAGTTTGAGGAATAGAAACTTCTACTGACTTAAAGATTAAAGTCAGACTCCAAAAAAGCTCTCTTTTTATGTTCTTAAATACACATTTCAGTGCATGTTATTTCATAGAAAAAGTAAAATGTATGTCTTGATAATCTTTCATCAAAATAACTCACTATATGTCTAAAACAATTCGAAACAATTTTCGAATGACGTCAAGGTCAAGGTCTAAACTTTTTTTTTGCATGCCATCAGTTTCCAAAGCCTGTTTGGCAAGGATCTTGAGTAATTCTACAGAAACTACTAAACTTTCTGTAGCTTTGCCCATGTCTTTGAATTTGATCAAAATTATCTCAAACACTAATGATTGAGGTTTGGATAAGGTTTGCAAGAAACTGCACAGCTCTTATAAATAGAATCATTAAATGGGTGACTGTAATGATTGCATCTGCGGTGCAGATGTGTTTATAGAAAGATTACTTGTTCTTGGACAAAAAAAAAAAACAAACAAAAATCATATGTATAATCTTCATTAAATCATGAAGTGAACAATAATACAGTGGTTTCCAACCATGTTCCTGGAGGCCCCCCAACACGGCATGTTTTCCATGCCTCCATAGTCAAACATACCTGATAAAGATCATCAGCTAATTAGTAGAGACTCCAAAAGCTGAAATGGGTGTGTCAGACAAAGGAGAGACACAAAATGTTGGGGGGCCTTTAGGAATGTGGTTAGGAACCACTGCACTAATACATCAATACACTGACATACAGTAATTGGTTTTGGAAGTGTGGCGTCATCTTGGAGATGTCGTCCAAACAGTAAGTTCTTTGCATTGGACTCAGGATGAGCAGGTACAGTTGGGTTGGTGGAGCTTCTCTTCAGCTTGAAGAAAAAGTTCCTTTTGCCTCCATTCTCTCCTGAGGCCAAAAAAAAAAAAAAAGCATTAGTATAAATACTTCAAATGATTGTAATATTGTTGAGTTGTCCAATAAAGATTGTTCCCAATTTATTTTAAATATTTATTACTAGAGTAAAGCAGTGATGGTAAACATAGTCTTTAGATCTTTCTTTCTCTGACACATTTGTTTTCTTTAACTTTTTTTTTTTTTTACTCCCACTTAGTTTCACAGTTTTTTTTTTCTGCTGGCGGGCACGCAACCCAACATGTGGTTTCAAACAGCCATTTTGAGTCGTTTAAACTCACCAATAGGCTGCTGTGCATGTGCTTCTTGGTTATGAAACTGCTTCGAGAGGGTGGAGATTTTGCCGTTGCCCTGGGAACAGGCACATGTTTGTCATGAGGACATGAAGAAGTAGTAGGGTGTGACTTCAAATTGCACACATGCAACTGTCAAATACTATGGTACTATGGTACTATAGGCTACTTTTCATTCAATTTAGAATACCTAGTTTTGTTACTGCAGTCATTTCCAAAGATCATAGTAAATAATTTTGTATTTGTCAAGAGTGTAAATCTAATATGAATTCATGAAAATTAGTAATATTAAGTGCTCACATCAAAAGGCAACTCTGCAGAGTCCATCCCAACTCCACTTAGAGTTTTATTCTGCAAGACAAAGAAAGACAGACAAATAGTGTCAGTTCAATATCTGTACTGTAAAATCCAACAGATATTTCCTTACACTGACCAGGACTTACATCATCTGAGATAAAAGCCACAGAAGAAAAATATCCCATTCCAAGCATTTATGCGTTTTGACCTTTAGAAAGCAGATCACTAAAGTTAACTTATCAGAATCGCGTACCGTCGTATTGCCACTCAGCACCTTCATGAGGACGCTGGGCGGTGGAGAAGTGCTGCCTGCTCTTGATCTTGCCTCTGCAGTTTTCCTGTCATGACATTTGAAATTGCAACATTTTTCATTATGCACCACACATACAGTAACTTACAGCAAGAACAGTTTACAAATACTCTTTTGTATGCGCATCAGGTAAGCATGCGTCATTTACATTTTCAGTTGGGTTCAGAAGTTCACTTGTAATAGTTTTTAGCATATATATTTAAGTTAAATGTGAATTTTAGAATTTCTAATTTATTATGCTCCACTTATGCATTTACTGTATGGCAGATATTAAATGACACCTTACTTGTGTAGAGTATCTAGCCAGTGGTCCTTTAGCTCAGGCAAACTGCAAGTGAGAGAACAGCATGGTGTAAGTTAGTAATCCACAGACAGTGCAGCGCGGGTGAATGTGTTGTGAACATGAAGAGGCCACACTCTTTCGACCTCTTTACAACAAAAAGGGCAGGAAAGTCTCAGTGAGTCATGAGGGCAGGAAGCAGCATCACAGCTACCACTTCCTCATTTCAGAGTGTGGCTTGGTGACAAGCGGAAAGTTTATCTGAACGACCTGCAAATCATAGAAGGTAGGTTAGGCCTAATAAGGCACATAGGATGGGCGACTATGAAATGTGTGTAAATATTTATATTTTTGGATTAGAGAATGAAACATAGATCCTTTCTGCAGAAAAGGTTTTTTTAAGTTCAGCCTTTCTCACATTTTGTTTCACACTTTAGGTGTAAGGTTATGTGTATAAATGTGACCCCATTTGCCACCCCAGCTCTAGTGCCCCGTATATTGATAGTGGCTCCCCGATGTCCCCAAATGTACAAAATATCCCGGAGTCTACACGTGCATGCAAGCGAGACATTAATGTTCGCATCTTGTTTATTAGAATGCACGCAAAAGGCAGAGTGAAAGAGAGAGCGATCGACCGTGCGTGCATGTGAACTGTGCGTGTGTGCCTGTTCATAGCGCTAGATAGAGAACATCCTGATTGGTTTACTAAGCAAAATAAGTCAATCAGCTTTCAGTGTGGGCGGGCTTTTATTTCTTTTCTCTGGGACTGAAGTTATCTGTTCAGCGCAGACGAGATCTTCGTGGCAGAGAGAGAGCGACTCGACTGTAAACAACATAACAAACATTGCAATAGTTTTAAAGAAAAAATCTGCCTTTTCAGTAAACCAGAGAAAAACTTTGAAAATAACCATGACGCAGTCTCCACACTACAATAATTATAAAAGCAAAGATTTCCACAAGTTGATTTTCATTTATTAGTATTTGACTGTATTAATTGTGTCTCCTTCAAAATTTGCTCGCGAGAAGTTTTGTTTATTGTCACGCCCTACTGTTAAACGAAATTTACGACCATGATTTCGAGACTACATTGTTTTGGCTTTTTTTTTTTGGTTCACCACATGATGACCGAAAGACTCTAACCCTAAAGAGGAGTAAGAAGAGATACTTGTCTTGGACTTGAAGCGACTTTTGTTGCTTTACTTGCACTAAAATTATTGAATTTTTTTATGTCTCATCCAAGATATTTGAATACTTCAAAAGGTCATTTTGTTTGTCATGCTTTGTAAAACTTGACATAGACTTAAAATGGCATAGACTTAAACTCACTACAGGTTTGCATAGAACTCAATAAAGAGAAGTTAAATATTCCTTAAATCTACAAAAAACATACAAGTATGCTTGCTTCAGTGTTGCCACCCCTCATAATTTTAATGCCACCCCCTTGCTACCCCATGAATAATTTTCTAAATCCGCCCCTGGATAATGTCCAAATATTTTTTATCTATAACATCTGAGGGGAAAAGAAGTAATGCCCTCTGGGAGTGTTTACAACAGCCAAGGTTTGAGAAAAAAAAAAAAAATATATATATTCCTTCAAATGTTACTCCCAACTTATTCTCATGTCATATATAACGTTCTGTGACGTTCTGCAAAACAATAACCTAAGCTTCAAAAAAATTTTTCTTACTGGTGAAAATTAGACTCTTAAATCTGTTTTCTCTCGGGTACATTGCAGTGTAAGCTTCACATTAAACATTACTGCATCATGCTCGTAAAAAATCACAGGTATTTTGAGCAGTAATATTATGAAAAAATGAGCTGTAATATTATGAAAAAAAAGCTATATAAAATTAAGTAGACCGTATAAAATTGCAGTACTTTTTTACTTAAGTACATAAAAAAACAAGTACTTTTACACTTTCATTCAAGTAAAATTGAAAAAGGAGTACTTTTACTGGAGTAATATTTTGTAGTATGGATCTGCACTTTTACTCAAGTACTTGATTTGTGTACTTCGACCACCTCTGGTCTTTTTAGCCTTTTTTAAAGATGATGTTATCTGCGAATGCACTTTATATTTTTTGTAAAAAACTTTTAAGATATTGTCACATGGTAAGTGTCGATGACAGTTAGAAGAAAGATTCTAATACTTGAATAACCATGAGAATGAATTACTGTGCACAAACACCAAAGTAGCAACAGGAACAGACCAAGGATGAGGAAACCAGAGGGCTCTATATACACAACATAATATACTACAATTCTAGCTCTAGCAATGGCGGCGACCATAGAGAGACCATGGTGGAGCCAAAGCGACCGAAGTCGAAGGTAGAGCCAGAGGGAAGGAGGAGCCTGACAGAGTTAGAGAGATGGAGGGATGAGGTAAAGCCAGAGGAGAGGAATTCTAAGGTGATGGATGGTCAACAGCTGACGAAGGTGGAGCCAGAGGAATGAAGGCACCCGGTGGAGCCTGTAGGATGACGGGCCACAGAAGAGACCAAGGAGCAAGAAGATGAGGTGGAGTCAGGGATCCAGTAGCTAGAGACCAGGGATCCTCATGTCTATGCTGGAAGACTTGATGTAAACCAACATACACTTTAAAAAAAAGGTGCTTCTTGCTGCCATAGAAAAACCTTTTTGTTTAAATGGTTTCATAAAGAACCTTTAACATCTGAAGAACCTTTCTGTTTCACTAAAGATTCTTTGTGGCAAAAGAAGGTTCTTTGGATTATAAAAAGGTACAAAAGAAATGGTTCTTTAAAGAACATTTGACTGAATGGTTATTTGTAAAACCAAAAATGGTTTTTCTATGGCATCGCTCTGAAGATCCATTTGAAGCATCTTTATTTTTGTGTAGGTGATGCAGGCTGAGAGTGAGCATAGGGGAGGACAGGTGGCAGCGGGGAGACAGGACTGAGAGCTTGCTGGCATGGAAGGTGGAGGTAGATGGATGCTTGCCCAAAGTGGTGCCCAAAGGTTTAGGAACAGCAGCTAGGATAACAAGCCATAGTGGTGATGATGGAACTTGATAAGGAGTAGCATCAGCTGCAGCTGACAAAGAGTGAGCAGGGGAAGTCTTAGATCAGAAGGACTAGACAGCAGAGGTGAGATAGGGAGGATAGGTGGGCGTTTAATGGATATAGTAGGGTCAGGACTAGAGGGACACATAGAAAACACAGAAAATATGGACCCAGCAGAGACACAGAAGATTTAGTGCTGGATGGAACCACCAGGGAGAGGAAAAAGTGAATACTAAAAGGCAAGGGCTGGATGGAGCAAATGAAGAAAACAGACAGAACTAGAAGGAACAGAATATTTAACCATTCCAACAAATCTGCAGAGGCCCGTGACAGCTCTCCCTTTGTGGTAGGAATGTGGGCGGGTCTTTCCTCCATTCCCTCGTACTCCACTAATATTTACATTTAGATTTTTAGCTGATGCTTTTATCCAAATACAACTTACAAAGTAGAAGCAATTAGACCAGAGAGCAACAATATACAATTGCTGTGGCAAGTCTAGCACAGTGCACATAGCAAGTTAAAAAAAAAAATAAATAAATAAAAATTAATTAGAATAGAATAGAATAGAATAGGTAAGTGTAAGTTATGATTGGTCTGTTGATGGCAAAAAAGATGTGTCTTTAGACAAGTGGAATCAGCTATAAGTCAGGTGTGCAAATTAACTAATTAAAAGCAGGAAGTCAAGGAGAACTTCGTCACAAGATAAAAACAAAACTAAAACAGAACTAACATGGTACACATGTGCGTTCAATATATTTAGTACTCAGCACCTTTAATTAAATTAAAAAAGTTCTTCTTTCTAATTCTCTTATTTCCGTGATTCCTGTAAAGAATTGTGGTATTATTGGAAAGCCTCTGTTGGTTTTTTAATCATGTGACTGAATCCACAGCTGAACTTCACTATTCCAGTTATGCTATCTGCCATTTATTACTGATGGAGGATCATCACTGACTTCCCTTTAATGGCTTCTGCCTAAAACCACACATTCATGCTGTATAAACTGGTGTGAATGATCTGCTATTTCTGGTTTCATGTTTTATTACATTATTGGGTTCTACTTGTTCAAGTCAGCCAAATATTGTGGTACAATTTGCTCTTCAGTGTTGCAACCAACTACCAACACCTGTGAGAACACCTACATGCACCACTTTTTAAAAAGGTTACGAAGAACACCTACTCACTATTTCGCAATGACTACACAAAGACCTTATGCACCTGCTCTAAATGCCCTGTGTTTGTTTCGTCATATGCTAAACAGTAGCATCCTGGCTACATTTGTCTTTGGTAAGCAACCTAGTTTCAGTGTCAGCAACATGGCCACAGTCTACCCACATGCTCGGCTGTTTCTTACATGATCGTGTGAACATGCAAGCATTCAATCAAACTCCTGGATATCTACTGACTTGCAAAGCTTAGTTCAAACCTGCATTTTTTCCCCTAAAAATTTAAGTAAAAAAAAAAAAAAAACTCACCAGAATGAGGCCAAGCACAGAGAAGCAGACCAAGCCAATACGATAGATGTTCTTAGATCAACATCTATATCTTCTTCCTCTGCCTCGTCGTCGTCATTTTCAAAGCCACACACCCACAGGTCCTTCAAATCAATCCTATGTTTCAGTCTGTAACTTGCATTTGACCTGTAAACACAGAAATCTTGGATTTATTGCCTGTTATCTTTTGCAGTATGGCAGTGATCTTCAGACACATGTATATTAAATTTGGACAAACATGCACTAGCAATTTCTTATCATTCTGTATTATAATTCTAGCTGTCAGTTCATTCAAATATTGACTTGAAATATAACTCCAAGCCTCCTTAAGGATTTTCCAAATATGATTCACACTGGTTGGACACTTCACAGTCCAGTTCCTCCCATAGTAGCTCAATTGGGTTGAGATTGGGTATATATTGCCATTAAAATGTAATCAAAATAAAAATGATCATTGCTGGTCTTCAATGATATTGTCAAATTACTTTAATGTATTTGCACAAAAAAAAACCCTGATGATTTATGCTGATATCATCCAAAACCACACTTCGCCAGGGCTGTTTCCAAACTTTTAGAGGGCAGTGTACATAAAATCGAAACCTAATTATAATAATGAAATAAAATGTACAATAGGACTAAAAGCTGAAAACAAAGTAACATTTGTCTCGTTGCAAAACAACTTCTTTAAATGGCTTAAGTTCACTGCACATTTTTATCCGAAGTTTTTGCTTGTTTAAAAATAAAAACGACCTCAGGTCAGTTCAATCACTTTTACATACTGCTTCGAAAACCCTAAGACTTTTGCCACCCACCCTATACACCTGGTGGTAAACGCATTTACCAAAATACTCTTGACATAGAAATATATTTTTAAATAAATAGTTCACTTAAAAATAAATATTCTGTCATCAGTTATTCACCCCCATTTTGTTTCAAACCTCTTCCATTCATCTTTAGAACACAAATTATGATTATATGAAACTTAACATATTTCTGTTTCTCTACTGAAAGCCCAAAAATGTTTTGATGCTTTCATCAAAGATACCACAAGACACCGTAAAAAACCATCCAGACAAACTGACCAATTTATTTCAAGTATTCAGAAGCGGCACAATCACTTACAGATTTATTTTAGGCTTATTTAAACATAAATATTTATCATTAAAATATGAGACACGGTTTGGCATTTTGCCGGAGACTGTTAGTTTAAACACAATACAGGCTGACAGTGTAGCCTTTGCAATTTTGATGGCAAGGCGACTTATCCTTATGAATTGGAAGTCACCATCCCCTCCTTCTTATCGCCAGTGGGCTTTTTACTTTTTACATGCTCTCAGGATGGAAAAGATTCGGTTTGCAATAGAAAAAAAGTTGAAACTTTTTTTTAAAGTTTGGAATCCCTTTCTGGAATGCTTTAAGGAGACAACAATACCTTAATTGTACTCATTTGCTTATCTTCAGTTATTTCTCTCTCTATATATTTATATATTTGAATATATAACTAAACAGAATTGCTGCTGCTTCAAATTTATTTACTTAATTATTATATTACTTATACCCTAAATTGCATGTTTGAGCTGCCTCAGATGAAAATATCTTGCTCTGACATATCTTAAAACATGTCAGTTTCAATGTTCTGTGTTAAGATGCACACATCTTAAAACAGAAGTGAGTGTCAGTGTGTTAAGATGTGTGCATGGGTCTGCTGCTAGAACTCTGTGTGGCATTTATCTGGTCTCTGATCTGAGCTGCTGTTAACTTGCGATTTATGAGGCTGGTGACTCAGATGAACTTGTCTTCCGAAGCAGAGGTTCTTCTGCACTTCTGCACAAAACAGCTGATGGTCCCAACCCCATTGATAAAGCAAGAAATTCCACTAATTAGCAGTGAAAACCATTTCAGGTGACTCTTGAAGCTCATCGAAAGAATGCCAAGAGTGTGCAAAACAGTAATCATAGCAAAGGCTGGCTATTTTAAAGAAACTAGAATAATAAAGATGTTTTCAGTTGTTTTACCTTTTTTGTTAAGTAGCCTACATAACTCAATATGTGTTCATTCATAGTTTTGATGCCTTCAGTTAGAATATACCAATGTAAATGGTCTTGAAAAAAAAACCCATATTGAATGAGAAGGTGTGTCCAAACTTTTGGCCTGTACTGTATATTATTTGTACTATAGTGCAATATTTGCCAATGCTACTTAGTTTGACCTAAAATAAAACAATTATATATATACACAGAGGATCAACTGTACTTGCTTATGGTGCTAGATCAAACCTCACTGGTTGTCATGTATCAAGCAAACTTAGGTTGAACATATTTCAAATTGAAGCAGTCGGTATGGAATGTCTATGCACATCTCAAAACAAATCTATTCTCTAAAAATGATAGAAGACAGTTTATTGTTTACTTATAGGCATTCTGAAATTTGCCTTTTTGACCTTGACCCAAACAATGTAGTGACCTAAAAAACCTGTTGATTTAATCACTTTCCAAACAAAACTGAAACTTTTAAAACCAATACAGAAAGAGATGAGAAAGTGTGCTTGGCATAATTTTACAAGTGAGTAAATCAGAATATTAACTCACAAATGTGTAAACTCTGTCATTGTTATGTACAGTAATTGTTTTTGTCGTTATACTTATTTACATGTAGTCATATATAACAGCTGCTTAAATGTTAATAGTAAAGGAAACTAATGCAACACCATTTAGAAAAAGAAGGAAGTAGCTTAATTTCCCTGTTTCAATGACACATTGACGTCATTGAGTTGGCTAAGGAACACTGTTCCAAATAAACATTCATTAATATTATCGCACAAATTCACAAGAAACCAAAGCTGCTCCACCATGTGTGCATTCTGTGTGTTATGATTTATCACCTTTTAGTTGTTGTTTTTGTGCCTTCAGAACGTCTGATAGGTTGTTAAGCAACATGTATTGCATAAGCCTCACCGTAGGCCCTGTGTTAAGTAATAGCAACAGTTCTCTGCAGATTAAAGTACATTTAATCTTGGGTCACTTGTTTTGACCCACTGACACTCACTAAAGTATTTGAATTGTCTCTTAAATAACTGCAGCTGAGATTATTGGCTTTCTTAGATCCTAAATGAGTTTGCGCAGGTGGTAACTTGACTGGCCAAACCATCCAAGCATCCTCTCTGTTCTTTATCACATTAAGGCTAAACAGCTAGTCAGTAGTGAAGTTAACAATCGATAAAGAAGATGATTATCTTTAAATGTCTTAACCCTACACTTTAATCTAACATTTTTGCCTTTTACCCTAAACTTGGGGCCCAGGTGACATGGTAACTTTATTTACCAAATGAAAATACTCTTTCTAAATATATTTTAAGAGGATAAATCACCTAAAAAATGAACATTCTGTAGAAGCAGAAGAACTGTGTGTTCATGGCAGATACAAACAAACCTGCTGTGTAGGAATAAATCACAGATAAAAGTCACAGAGTTTACATATGACAATATGTGGTCAAGTGGTATTTAAACATGTGCCTAAGATTTTTCACATTGTAGCTTTCTGTTCCTTTTTTAAAATTAAATTAGGAATCAATTTGACACCAAAACATATACCCCCAGTTTCACAGACAAGGCTTAAGCTATTCCCAGACTAAATTGCATGTTTGAGCTGTCTCAGATGAAAATATCTTGCTCTGACATATCTGTCAGTATCATTGTTCTGTGTTAAAATGCACACCTGTATTTATACTTGAATAAAAAGATAATTTATTTATTGAGTCATACTTTATAATAAAAACTTGCCTGTATAATGATCACATTTAAGGGTGGGTAAGGAGTAATTATGTGTTTTTATTTATATAGCACATTTTAAACTGCTCTGTTGACCAGAGAAAACAAATCCAATAGCATAAAGATGAAATAAATATGAAATAATAAAAACAACATAATAACATAAAGCCTTGGAATACAGAGATGCTTTCAGACTATTTAAAAAAAAGAAAATAGAAAGTACATGATTTGCAAATGTTGTTTTGTTGCATTGCATTAAATAGTTTATTTACATGTTCAATATAACATTCAAAGACATATAAATTGAGACCAACATGATAAATTTAGCCTCAACTGGACTATGGGGGGAATTCCTTTACAAATCTTTGTTTGCTGGGTGATTCCCGTATCATATCAAAAGTGAAAGCAGCTGTAAATATAGCAGAACGGTTTATGGACACTTTTTTGTAAAAGTATGTTTATGCATGTGTACCAGCAGAACGTCTAGGTTACTATCGTAACCCACGTTCCCTGAAGGAGGGAACAGAGACGTTACATATGGGAACTCGCCAGAGA
>JAUMHG010000067.1:4008320-4027929 GCA_032359395.1 Enteromius anoplus
GACATGTTATTTCACCTTTTATAAATTAATTTTCTAAAAAGTCATCTATATTATTTTTAAGGGTGTTATATTATAATTTTATTTTTGTTTTATTTGGTTATTTTATCTCTATTTAACAAAACAAAATTGTAGTCAGTTTTGAAACTTTTCGCCACCTGACGGTATTTTCATGAACAAGTTTAACACGAGACTGAATTAAATTTAAATCCCGGACTTTGCCGCGGCGGCAGTAGGCATTTTGGTTGTCCACCTACTGTAGTTCAATCATCCTAAGTTGTGAGGAAAAAAAAAGATGCTTATCTATATATTCTCATTCATTGGCTGCCTTCCCTGTAGAGCATCAAAATTTCAAACATGGCATTAGCTAGTAATACATCAGTAACTTGACAAGACAAACATGTGTGGTTGTGGTCTTGATGGAGCTGTATGTTCTTCTAGTGGGAAGCATGTGATCTGATGAACGGATCTGTCCGATAGTTGGTTCTGGGTGTCTCGGGTGACTTCTGTTCCCAGGGCCCTTATCTCATGTTATTGCCAGGCATTTTCTGGAATTTGTCCCAAAGGGCCTTATTACTCCACACCTATTGATTTGTGTGTGGTAAATGGAAAGCGAACTAAGATAAACAAGTCGAAAGAAAGTAAGCTATAGATGTACAGTATGGATGGATGTGCTGTAAATTAATGAGTGAACTGGATGGTATGTTTCTACAATAGAGCAGAGATTGAGAAATTCGTCATAATAATAATGATACAGAGTTCTGTCTGGGAAATATTCTGCACTAGATTTCCATATATGGTTTAAATTTGCATTCATTTCAAATAAACGCTGTTCTTTTTTAAAAGTTCTATTCATCAAATACCCTTAAAAGGTTTACACGCTAATTTTAAGCGACAACATTAATAATATTTAATTTTAAAAATGTGTCTTGAGCATCAAATCAGCCTATTAGATTGATTTTTGAAAGATCATGTGACACTGAAGACTGAAGCAGTGATGCTAAAAATTCAGGATTGCATCACAGGAATAAATTACTTTTATGTAATATTTTACTAGTTTTTACATATCCTCAGATCAGCCTAATTTAATATCTTTTTGTTGAGCAGGATTCTGCTAATGTCAGTGTACTGAAGTAAGTTTTTGAACATTTACGTTTTTTGTAGGTTGTTAGGTAATAAGGAAACTATAAAATATGCAGCTTTAATTTACAGTGTCTCTCGCATGGTCATAACCTAATGCATAAGTACTCTTTATTGAATTTGGTTAAATATTTACTAGTACAGTAATTGAGGGAAGTTGACTATTGAACGAATGGAAAAGCAGAAGCTAGAGCAGTCGGGGAACTACCTTCTCGATGTTGTAATATTGTGCCCAGTCACATCCTCTGTGTGTACTGTTTGTTTTCATAAGACATGTTTGCAGTCAGTGGTGTGTTTGTACATCTCGGCTGTCTGTCTCTGCGGAGCAGAGAAAACTGCTGTCATCAGATGAAGCGTCTCATCAGCACAAACGCTGAATCTGTCACACTGCTTGCGGCTCAAAGCCTAAAGAGCTGAGCTCTCCACTTCACTGTGCTAACTGTGGGAGATCTGATGAAGACTGAGAATTGAGATCATTTGTGCTCCATGCTCATCTGTTTTTTCAGTGCCTGCTCTTTTCCCCCTCAAGCTGTCTTCATTGCCTCACTAAATTACCTTCATTATTGTAAATTTCATTTAGTAAATTTGTTTCATGCTTTTTATACTGTTCTCATTTAATCAGCCCCTCTGTTTCGGAGTGTTCAACATGCTAACTTTAGTCCCAGCCTATCAATTTGTCTTTGGTGTGTGTGTGTGAAAGAATATATATATATATTCAACACTGCGTGTAAAGTAATAAAATTAATTATCTTATTTTTAGATATGCGTTTGTATGTATATTATGTATTCTCTTTTTTTGTTTGAGGTGTGTGTGTGTATGTGTGTGTGTGTTACATATATATATATATATATAAATGTAATCAATTATGTGGTCAGTATATTTTTGTAATTTTGCATTTGTATGAGTCTCAGTTCTGTTTAACAAATTTTTGTGTTATATTTTCAGGACATACCCCATAAAAGACGTCCCAGTAGAATCAGAAGCACTGACAGATTGGCTATATCAGCGATATGTGGAAAAGGAGAAGCTTCTGGCCCACTTCTACAAGACAGGTAGTTTGATAATGATCAAATTTAGTTTCTCAGATCTATACCTCATACATACTCATCTTCCAACTTTAACCAAACCTGCTGACAAGTTCTCTCCACCTTTCCTTGATCTCACAGGAGCATTCCCTCCACTGGAAGGCCAAAAAGAGGTGGCCTCCCGAAACATGACCCTTGACAACGTTTGGCTTTTTTTCGTCCAAACGTTCGCCTTCGCCTCAGGGTACATGTGGTACAGCATTCTCCATCACATCTACTGCTGGTTCTTCTGATCGCTCTGAGGAGACTGCCGTAAAGCGCAGGATAGAGGAGCGAACGCCAGAGACCAAGAGCCCCGATTGCCATTCTCCTCTGCCGGATGGTTGAATGTACCCCGCAGGACGACTCCAGTTGCTGTATCTGATCGTGGTCCAGACACATCCACCCAATCCCAGCTGCCCATGCAGACATGCGTTTATCCTTTAGATTTGCGTAGAACCAGTTCAACATGTTTACACATGCGCGCTCACATGCAGAGAGATTATGCACATCTAAATGTTTACTCATGCACATGTGGACACACCTCTTGTTTTGTTTTTTTCTTACAATCAAAATTAGGCTCAGGAATAAGCCAGAGATAGATCTGTCACGTCCTCTTATCTTTCCCATGTCCAGCCATGTGAGCTTTCCCCCACCCCCTTTTTTTATCGTAAACTCCCAAACAGGATGACTGAAATATTCTTTTTTCAGAGACTGCTGTCCTCTTTGGAAGAGCCTCCTCTGGCCTTCATTGCACTATGATTCCACCCCCCCATGTCATTTCTTCCTCGTGGCCGTTTCGTCTCGTGTTGACTGGATGCTTTTTTCTGTGTGTATTGTCAGTATTGAGAGACGGTAGAACGATCGTGATGTTTACACTGACTAAAGGGGGATTCGCTTTTGATGACACATGGAAAGGGGGAGTATTTCCAAGACGAACCTGGTTCTTGTTTTGAAACAAGCAGACGGCGTCCTCTGGAGAACTTTACACAATCAACGCCATACAGACACATCCAAGCGCACCACATGACTGCCACAAGATCGATTCGATAAGACAAATACCCCTCACTTCCAAAGTTTTACAAATATTAAGCCATATGCTTATCTTCGGGTCTAAAGGAGGCGGACATTCTACTGACTGAACTTTTGTGTTTCTTCATTGTCCTAAAAAGATTTTATTTTTTTTCAAGTCTCATTTCTGTAAATGTGACAGCATAACCTGCCTGTGCGATTGTGTGTGACTGCCCGTTGCTTTTTTTTTTTTATTTATGTTTTAGATGCACATAATGTCTGGTAGTTTCATGTTATATCAGAGTGTTGGCAAATATCTGTTTAATAGTTGAGATTTTACGTTGTTTCCTCATTCTGTGGTTAATCTTGTACAGATAGGAATCCAAGTTGCAGTTGCTCTCTGCGTTTTTACTGCGTTTAAAATATCATGAATGTTTAAGAAAGATGAAGAAGCGGTAAGGAGCTTCTGTCCCGGCTTACGTTGCTCTCAGTATCTGAGCGTCACCTCGTCTCGCATCGATCGCGTGGGCGCATTTCTGTTCGTCAAAAGAAACGTTAAAACTGCTGCCACGCAGAAGGGATCAGAGGCGTAGATTCGATTTTGTGCTGAGGCGCAAAATATTTTAGACTATATTGAAGAAAACGGAAACGTTCTCCTTGGGTTTGAGACTAAATTGTGTGTTTTGTGTGTGAAATTGGATCTGTGTGTGTGCGTGTGTGTCTGTGGCGAAGAATGCCATGCTCGAGTCCATCTACGTTTTCTCCTCATGTCAGAAAGGGAAAAATGGGCAAGGTCCAGCAATAATGTATTCAAAAATAAACGCCCATGTTGTGGCTTTCTCAAGAAATGATGCTAAGATGTATAAATTAGACATTTGTAGGTGAAAACATTGCACCGTAATTGTCATCTCTCTCCCCACCCCCTCACCCCCTTTACCGAAGCCATGTCATCTGTGAAAGTGAACTTTGTTTCTATAGCTTGCCAGATTGAAATGTGAATGACGCCAGAAGACTAAAGCCAAGTTAGATGCGGACTGCATTCGGAGCAGGCGACGTCATCGTGAACTTCACCGCGAGGATCTTAGACGCTGGGTTCCTCGTCTCGTTCTCGCTCTGTCAGATTGAGACGTAACATTGTTTTCCTAAGTATGGTTTTATGTTTTTTAAAAAGTGTGAGATATATCTATATATTAGCAATTTAACCAAATTACAATAGAATGGTCCATGAATTTCATTTTGTACTCCTGTTTCTCTTCCTAGCTACCCAGCCATTTTACAACACACAAATTAATTTTGCTGGAATAAAAATCATGCGCAGCAGTGACCCACAGGCTCTTCTCTGAGTGTTATTGATCTGAAGCGTTCGGCAGAGTTGCGTTTGTTCATCTTAATCATTCTGATCAGGCTTTTGAAGTCCATGTGAATTGCAGTGTTTGTTCTTTGGATTAATATTAATGAATCCGTATAATGCCAATGAATCGGTCACAGTAAAATCTGGATCATGCATTTGATCGATTTGTTAACTTATGCCTCTGCTGCTTGTGTATATTGCATTTTATGTTAAGAAGAACAGCCAGAACTGGTCCTTTCTGTGATTAGGGTACAAATTGGTTTTGTTACTTAAACAACAAAAGCACAAATCTCATTCCATGTTGAGAGAAATGTTAGACTTGACTTATCTGAAACTGACATAGAATGAAGCTACTTCACCAAACACATCAACAGGGAAGCAAATTATAATGATATAACAAAAAATGTAACTTATTTAATTATCTCTTAGTTTATAAACCTATATATATATATATTAGTTGAATCTTGGGTTAAATGCTTTATTTATAAAAAAAAAAAAAAAAAAAAACTTATAAACTACTACTTACTACTTACTTATGTTCAGTAATCATATGCAATTATTATATACAGTATATACATCTAGTATTTTGGTAAATCTTAATTGTAAACTGGGTTTTTGGACATGTAGACATAAAACTACTGAAAACTTGGGATCACACACAGGTATTTAAAAATTAAAAGAAGAAAGTAAAAGAATAACAGGAAGAGTTTTGGAAAAGGTGCTCTTGGAAGCAAGAAAGAAATGCTAACATAAACATCCCCCTGTGCGTCATAACGGAATATAGCTATAATTAGTCATTTCTCACAATGAAATTAAGGTTATCTCCTTTCTTAATGGCTATAGCCTATGTACAAAGCTCATGTCCTGTGAAGGCTTCTAGTGGAAACGGGAAAGGGTTTTTGGTGAACTTTGGCCCTGCCACACCCAGACCGTTGGGCACGTATAAACACACTGCCGCCACCCAGCGGAACAACCGTCAACTTACACAGTACAGTTTCAATAACGAAGTAACGGGCGCAGTCAGAGGTCAGTCTGCAGACGGTACTTCTCTCAGAAGTAGACTAGTTTCTTAGAAGGAAACCATATATTAGGCTTCAGATATGTATCTGTGACCTTGTGATTGATATATATATATATAGATTTATACATCACCTAGATCTGAATAAGTATATTTACATACAAATCCAACTATTTAAAAATCTGGAATCAGAGGGTGCAAAACAAATCTACTAAAATATAAATCGCCTTAAATGTTGTCCAAATGAAGTCTATATTACTAATGAAAATATAAGTTTTGATATATTTATTGCAGGAAAATTATAAAATATCTTAACGGAACATGGTCTCACTTAATATCTTAATGACTTTTAGCATGAAGGAAGAATCGATCGTTTTGACCCATACTGTGTATTGTTGCCTGTTGATAGAAACATAGCGTTATATAAATGATTTTTTAGCTTGTTTTGTGACACTGGGTCATTGCGTTTATATGAACGTTTTTTTCGCAGCTCTCGGACCTGTCCCTTTAAGAAATACTCTCCCGCTGTTCCCGCGTGTTCTCGCGGTTCTTCAACGCTTGGCAACGTGCACGCTGTGTCCTCATATGGACCAATGAGATCACCGCTAACGATCAAGTCTAACCAATCGGAGTCTAGCGTTTGTGCGCACCTTTGAAAATCGGCTTGCTTGTTTCTTGTCTGTTTGTTTCTAAACGCAAGGGAGAAGTTGTAACGTTTTTAAATCTAAAACAACTACAAAACAATACATGACACCGGAAGTAAGCGCAGAGGCCAAGAAGTGAATGTGTTACGGTAAGTGAACCGAATGAACGAATCCTGTTGTGTTTGTTAGTGCAGTTGGTAACTTACATGATAAATAATCGAGCTCTGTTGTGTTCGTCTGAAGTCTGAACCTGCTGTGTGCATTAACGTTATGCCATCCAAAACTGAAGACTATGAGGTGATGCTCACCATAGGATGTGGGTCTTATGGGAAATGCCAGAAAATCAGGAGGAAATCAGATGGAAAGGTCAGTAAGATGCAGATTAAACTCTATTTACGTCAACAGTAATATACTTTTATATTTGGAGCTTAAATCAAAATCAGAAAATTAAAAATTATTCAGATATGTAAGCAATACTTTTTTTAATGTCTATATTAGATTACAAAGGAGCTGTTTATATTGTACAGTAGCGTACAAACAAATTGTACCATTTGTTTTTATTTTGTGATCTAGTGCAATAAGGTTAAGTGAAGTTTTAAAAATGTAGGGCACTGTGAATTATGTCATTGTACTTATTGGTGTCTCCTCCATCTGGTTAATTTGGACCATGTAATTTGATCTCAGATTCTGGTTTGGAAGGTGCTGGACTATGGCACCATGGCCGAGGCAGAGAAACAGATGCTGGTGTCGGAGGTCAATTTGCTCCGTGAGCTGAAGCACCCAAATATCGTCCGCTACTATGACAGAATTATAGATAGGACGAACACAACATTATATATAGTGATGGAGTACTGTGAGGGTGGAGATCTCGCCAGTCTCATCAACAGATGCATCAAAGACAGGTAAAATTGATATTAAGGGCTTCTACAGGCTTTGAAGTCTTAACTCACCCTTTCACTAATAAAGGCATTGGAAAGGGGGAAAAAGCAGCAGAAAGCGGTAAAGTTGTAGTCTTAAATGTTGCATGCTTTTCTTAAAATGAATATATTTCTCAGCGTTTAAAATCAAGATACATTTAAGGTGCAAAATCAATGTCTTGTGTTTTGAGAACTTGAACAAAAGTGAACAAATATCTTATCAATGTTTTTCTTATGTCCACATGCAGATGTTTAGTTTCATTTACTCAATTTTGATCATTTTGACAGAAAACAAGTCTTGAATAATTTATCTTCTCAAGTAAATGTATCTGGATGCTGGAATCTTTAGACAATTGCATTCATGACATAAAAATATGATTTGTTTATTTTATTTATTTATTTTTTTAACGGTGTAATCAAAAGGTACCATAGGTTATTTCCATATTTCTATAAATTGGATACAGATTGTATATTTCTATAAATTGACGCCTAAAGCTGTTTTTGTTAAATAATTTAAAAAGCAATGAAGAATGATATGAAGAGGTATTAGCAACACTTCAACATTTGAAAACTTTAAATTACATTAAGAGAACACATTGACATACTGTGCTCCAATAAATGTATTAGTTTAAATGTTCTTCACTTGGTTTTTAGTCCTAAATTTACTTCCGTAAAACCTGCAAAAACCTTGCTACTGTTATTAAGTATTATATATGTTTTCTTGCAATGTGTTGTTTTCGTAGGCGATACATGGAAGAAGAATTCATCCTGCGTGTGATGGCACAGTTGTCCCTGGCATTAAAAGAGTGCCATGGTAGAAGTAACGGCAGCAGTACAGTGCTGCACCGTGACCTCAAACCCGCAAACATCTTTTTGGATGTCAAACAGAATGTAAAGCTTGGCGATTTTGGTTTAGCTCGGATACTGAACCATGATACAAGTTTTGCTAAAACATTTGTTGGAACTCCATATTACATGTCACCGGTAAGTGTTCTTCATCTTTCATATAAATGTGTTTAAAATGAAGAAGATGGAGGGATTGTGATATGGGCAAATGGGCACCCGTTACTGAAAATGAATGAATTAATTAACCTCGATGTCATTATATCTCTCTCCACTGATTTTTTTTTATTTATTATTATTATTATTATTATTATTATGAATCATTCTTTTAAAATAAAAAGACTGAAATAGTATTTTGTACTTGATTGATCTTTCACTTTGAAAATTCAGTTGTACACTGAAACAAACACTAATTACCGTTTCACTTCCATTGTGTGGGTAAAAATATTTTGTGGTAGATGCAGGTTTCAAAATGCAGAGAAATTGTTGTTAAATTACTTTGCAAATAAATATTTGTTCCATAGTTTCATAACCATACTGCTTTTGACCAAGCTGTGTCTAGTAGTTGTTGTTTTTGTTGTTGTTTTTCATATTTTCCTCCTAAATTCACAGGAACAAATTAATCGCATGTCCTACAATGAAAAATCAGATATATGGTCTTTGGGATGTTTACTCTATGAACTATGTGCTTTATCGTAAGTATACACATGCTATTTTCCTTATTACTAGAAATAACTAAACTGACTTATTCATACTCAATCCCGAGTCTCTCCCCCCCAACCCTCCTTCAAGTCCCCCATTTACAGCATACAACCAAACAGAACTGGCTGGAAAAATCAGAGAAGGGAAGTTCAGAAGAATCCCATACAGATACTCTGATAATCTGAATACACTTCTTTCAAAAATGCTCAACTTGAAGGTAAATACATTTTTGGCAGAAGAACCTTGACTTTTTTTTTTTTTTTTTTTTACAAATACATTTTGTGACCGTCTAAAGGACGTTTTTTGCCACTGTTGGTCAGTTGTGTGACTGGGTAATGAAAATAAAGAATTGTAAGATTCGAATAGATCACTGAATAGGAGTCCTAAGGAAAAAGTTAAACAATGCCGTTTGCACAGAATGAGTTTTTGTGTTCCACTGCTCTGCTTTTACATTGATATTCTATGTAGAATGTGGTGATTTAAGAAATCTACATGCAAAAATGCATTCTGTAAGAAAGGCCCAGTGTTATTTCTGTGTAATTCCAAAATCTCAATTAGGCTTTTCCATTCACATTGCCTTGTATGGGGTTTTGTCACATTCTTGCTGGTTGTTTTGTTAGGACTATCTGAGGCCCTCGGTGGAGTCCATTCTGCAGAACGGCTTGATCTCGGGCTATGTAGCCCAAGAGCAGAAGCGGTTTCAGGAAAAGCAGCGGCGCAGATCAGTAGACGCAGAGCAGCCCAAACATCCAGAGCCGTCGCTTCTAACAGAGCTGCGGCTGAAGGAGCAGATTCTACGCGAGCGTGAACAGGCCCTCAAAGAGCGAGAGCAGAGACTAGAGCGTAAGTGAAGGCGTCTTTACACCTGGAACTAGCATCTGCGTCCAATCACAGTTGGTCAGCTTATACACATTGAGATACTTAACCCCAGATGAAAATAAAGTTTCACAAATAACTATCATTGTAAACCCATAATTCATGATATTTCTTGAAACACAAATGAACAAATCTGCTTAACCATGCTTTCTTTACATCCGAAAATGAAGCTCGTTGGTTTTTGTGTCAAGCAAGTACATTTGAAAAGTCTCTAAATCAATTCTGTTGTTAAATAAGTAATAGTGTCTCTTTAGAAGACTGTGATTGAACTACTCTATTCGTATAATTTACTTTAACAGTGTATTTCACCAAATTTGGGTTTAATTTGTTTCATTGAAAATAATCTCCATTTGTGTCATGAAGTAAAACGGGAGTCTTATGGGTTTGGAATGACGTGGCAATGAGGACATAATATCAGAATTATCATTTTAGGTGAACAAACCCTTTAAATGCTGCTAATTGAAAAGACCTTGTGTTTAACCTGTTTTTTGTTTTTCCAGAAAGGGAACAGGAGCTGTGTGTTCGAGAGCAGCAATCGAATGAAAAGCTAGCCAGGTAAATGTATAGGCACCTTTGCTGAACTGCTCATATAAATGAATAAAACACACTAGCTATAAAAACTTGTTCACATATGGTGATGTTAATAATATATGGTTGTAATTGTTCTCTGACAGGGCTGAGAGTATGTTGAAGACATATAATTTGATCCGGCAGCAGAGGGCACTGTCTCTACTTAGTGCCAGTGACACAGGTAAAATCGTTGTTCTATATAGAAACGAATGCTCTTAAAATATATGAACTTGTTTTGTTTTCTTATTTCAGTGTAATATCAATGCTGAATATTAGTGCCTGGTGTTTGTTTATATATGCTACTGATCAAACATTTATAATAATATGTAACAGTTTCAATTAAATTTTAGAATACAAAATAAACGTAACTTATATCCATTAAATTTACTGATGAAAAAAATGCAGTTCCTTATGAAAAAGGTAGTGATTACAAGGGGTGTTACAGCTGAATAATTTTACACATACACACATAAATACTGAATGAATTTTATTTCCCAAATTGCGTTTACCGATCTAAAATGAGAGACTCCAATATTTCGGGAGTTTAAGATGCAGATATGCTTATTCAATATCTTTTTTTCTTCTTTGTGTTCTTTATTTTGTGTGCTTTTATTTGTTTTTGTTTTTTCTAAGCCATTATTAGATGTTATTGTTTCCTCTTTTATGGCTTTTGTAGAAAATTTAATAAGAAAAATGGTATCCTGGCTATTAAACTTGTTAAAATGGTAATCGCCATAATTTAGGGGTGCTTCAATCAGGATTTTTGAGGCTGATTGATGATCACAAAAAAGCAGTGTCTGCCGATACCGATCTTTTTAAAGCTTTCTTTTTTTATCTTGTAGAATTCTTTATAGTGAAACTCCAATAAGGATTTTTAGACATTCATTCAACGCCTGAATTTAATTTTTGAAAATGAATTCCCCTCTTAAGAGACTCGATGAGTTTAAACACCATAAATATAAGCAAAGCAACATATTATTCAATGTTTTTACTTTTGCATGTACTTCTAGATTTATATATATATATATATATATATATATATATATATAGTAGTAGTAGTTCAAGTGGCTTTTCTTACGTTATAAGAAACATAACATTGACCGAAACAATACTGCCTTTCTTTTTGCATTTAAGTCTTTACTACAAGCAATCCTGTGGTTTACTTGTTTTTTCTAACTCTACCGAGGCCATCTATTATTGTCTTATCTAAAAGTGCTCTTTCCCTTTAACCCAAGCCAAAAAGCCATGTGTTGACGGTAAAACACGGTAGTCTTTACTGATATGCATTTATGGTATTATTACTACATTTTTGCTGCAATCTGTGTTCATATTTACTGCAAACAATGCGCTGTCACTTTAATTCAGCGCATGCAGGGGAAACGATCTCTGCACTGGTGCAGACGCACAGCTCCTTACTGCCACACACTACAACCGTGTGCAATCTTTCCATTAATAATGAGTGCAGAAAATGAACTGGCATTGTGTGTGATTGTCTTCACGGTATTCAGTTTCATTTCAGAATCATATCCACAAAAGTAACTCAATACAAACATAAATATAGGAACCACAGCACTACTTAAAAAAAAAAAAAAAACAATGCTAACAGGAGTGCTTATCACTAAATGTAGAATCACATTCAATGGACACATAAAATTATATGCATATTTCCTTAACACAGCTAAATTAAATTACAATAATCTCAGTTCAAGCGATTTAAAATATTTTTGAAAGTCTCACAGTAAATATAATATAATGTGTGTGTATGCGTATATTATATTATGTTTAATAAATATAATTCTGCTTCTGACAGAGAATGAAGAGAACATCTCTCCGGGAAAGAAAAGGGTACACTTTGCAGGAGATGGCAAGGAGAACAGCAGACCTGAGAATAGACTAAAGAGGCATCAATGGGCTAACATGCGTATACAGGCTCTTGGTGAAGAAGAAAAGATTTATTCACCAAAGCCCAGAGAAATGCAGGGAATTCGCTAACATATATATATATATTATGTTATGTACATTAGGAAGTAAGATTTCTGCTTTTATTTATTTGCTGCAGCATTTGTACAGTACAGTGGAGCAACTTTTTATCAAAGGTTTTTTTTTTATCATTTTATTAAAGATAATGTGTTGTATTTTCATTTTATAGATGTTTTATTTGGATATATTGTTTAATTACAATAAAGGGTTGGTAATCTGTTTTATTTGTATTCATTTGAACTCGCTGTTTTTGGGCTTTGTAAGTCTAATAACCAACATTTCATGTTTACACGAGTACATCATGTAGACGTCTATTTGACATCTGCTTTTACTGCTTTTGTGTGTGTTTACTGCAGTAGGCCTAAGAGGAAGCTTCCTATCAGATGTCAAATAGACGTACATTAGACTTCTTTTAAGAATGCATGATAAACTGACATCTTACAGATGTCTGTTAGATGTTTGCACACAGCAGATGCCTTCCAGATCAAGAGATCTTTTACAGAAATCTTGCAGATGTCCTATTTGCGGTCTGGAGATGATAGATGTTGAGTTTTACGTGCATTCTAAGTCATAAACATATATTTGATATTTAAAAGAAAACGTCCTATAGGCGTTTTGCCGATGAGTAAACAAAAAAATTCCTCTTGCAGATATAAAGGCAGACGCGAAATTGATGTCTCCGTGATGTACGTGTGTGTATTTGGACAAGGGGTCTAGATTTAGTAGAACAGATCTTCGCTTTTCTTGGAACGAGTTAAGTTTTCCTCGATCCCAAACGTTTAGCCAATCACAGGCGATAACGGGCGTGGCCTGACGCTGAGCGTGTTCCGTGTGGAAAGTTCGCCGGTCCGGGTGCAAAGTTTCAGCCGTCTGCAGACAGGAGACAGAAGACGAGCATAATAGCCGGATAAAAGAGTCACTTACAGTCTTCTGACATAAACGAGTTCAGTTATGGAATATTAAGCCGAAGTGGTATCGCATTCGTTAACAGTTTTGTTCGTCTCGAGGCGGAATCATGGCCTGCGCGCCGACCCGGGTCCGCTTGCTCTGCATGCTGTTGCTCACCTTCGGCTTTTTCATAGTGGAGGTGGTGGTGAGCCGGGTCACGGCTTCTCTAGCGATGCTGTCGGACTCCTTTCATATGCTGTCGGACGTGATCGCGCTGGTCGTGGCTCTGGTGGCGGTTCGTTTCGCGGAGCAGACCCAGTCCACCAACAAAAACACGTTCGGCTGGATCCGGGCCGAGGTGATGGGCGCGCTCGTCAACGCCGTGTTCCTCACCGCGCTCTGCTTCACCATCATCCTGGAGGCCATAGAACGCTTCACGGAACCCCATGAGATAGAGAAGCCCGAGGTGGTAATTGGGGTGGGGGCTGCAGGGCTGCTGGTCAACCTGTTTGGGCTCTGTCTCTTTCATGGGCACGCCGGAGGCGGCGGACACGGCCATTCTCACGGAGGACACGGCCACAGCCACGGGGGGCACAAAAAGCACAAGAACGGGAAGGTCCGCCGTTGTGAGACGCTGGAGGATAGTCGATCCGCTGGCGAGGAGACCAATAATCTGGTCGGGAATCAGAACAACAGTCCTAATGGCGTTAATCCGGACAGGAGCAGATCGGGTAAATCGTGTTTGTGTCATTAAAACTAGTTCTTATGATCGCTGGGTAACGTTAGTTATATATACAAAAAGCTAGATCGACTAACGTTATGTATTATAACGCGCTTATAAAGTAGGATGATGTACGGCTGTAACAGAAGAATCGTGTGCAAAACTTTCCACTTTGGGCTTTTCGTTGTTGTTTCGCGTTGGGCATGTTTGCGTTGGGCATGTTTGTTAATATGCAACCACTGGCAACACATTTGTTAAAATAAGTTGAAGCGATTGTTCACCCAAGAATAAGTTATGTCATCATTTACACCACCGTCGAGTCATTTCAAACCTTTGTTTTGTGGAACATAAAAATATATTTTGAGAATTGGGGTTTTGTTCACACAACTAAACTATATGGTTACCAGGAATCATCCAGGGGTACTTTTCCCAAAAGCGTCGTTGGCTAACTATGATCGTTAGTTCCATTGAACTCTATTGGGAACTATGGATCTTACGACCATGGTTGCTTTTGGGAAACGCACTCCAGGTTCGTTTAAAAAGTTTTAACCAAAACTGCTGAGTGGTTTCGACTGACATGACTGAAAGCACATTAAGGTGATTGAAGAATGATGCAAGTGACATTTTTGGGGGTAAAGTATGCCTGTTAGAAAATGCCTTAATTATAATGCACAACTGTTTAAGTTTTCTCCACACTGAAAAGAGAGAGGGAGAAAATAAAAAGCTATGCTTGTGAAGTTGATATTCAGCCTGACCAAGTAAAGAAGTGGTCAAAACTCAACACTGCTCAGCTAACAGTTTACTAACTGGTCTAGCCATAGGTTTCTATGGGAACCCGAGCTCCAATTGGCCGTTTGCAGTGACGCAATCTTTATCAATCAAAGATAGTCTTACCATCTAAATAAAAGAGCCTATCTCCGCACATTGCATGTTCCAGTTTCTGCCATTCAGAAGTATAGGAGTGAACTGTCTTTTGTATTTTTACAAAAATAACCACCAAATATGGCATATTGAGAATCAGGCCTTTCGGCAATATGTATTTTATTAAGATTTTAAAAATGTCATACATTCTGCAATATGACACCACCACTTAAGGGGGAGGAGACTAACATTTTCATGGCAATACAATGTCCGATTTCAAAATGGTTTTCACAGGATACATTTTGAGATTTCAAATGAAAGCGTTTATCATTTATGATGATTAAGAAAAAGACAACGAAAGAGCACAAACTGACCTGGCTGTGATTTACCTAGCCAACAACAATGGGGGGTATACAAACTATAAAACAATAAGCAGTGCTAGCTACCGTTTTCATTTTAATTAAAACCAACACCAACAGTAGTTCAGGTTTTGCGTCTGCCTGTCCATAATTACACACTATTTATTTGATTTAATCTGTTTTTGTGATAGTTTCAACAATCAACCTTCCGCTTTTGCATAAGTTGGGTTAAATGCATTGTTTCTATGGATTCACAACAATGGGATGGCATGGCAGCTTAGTACTAGTGAAGATCATGTGTAAAAACTTATCTGTGTTTATCAGATAAGCAGATATTTACCTTCAAGAAAGACCGTTCATTCCAAATACACGCTGTAACAGTCACTCAGCTTATCTGGAGGAATTTCAATCAAGGCCTTGTCTGCTTGCATGTTGAAGACACCCTAGATGAAATATGAACAGATGGGTCATTTCACATACGAGATGAACAGATGGGTTGCATCACCCACAGGCCTCAGTGTCTGAAGCTTCTGTGCATTTTGACAGTGCATTGTCAGTGAGTGAGGCTTTTGCACAAGTATTGGAGAAAAACAATGATTTTGTGGGGAGTTTTTCTCCCCATTTACAATTGTTTTGCTTCAATGATAGGTTAGTATTTAGTGAAGATTTACCAAGGGTGCCAATATTAGTGAAGGGCACTGTATTCAGCTAATATCACACAGGTGTGTTCTATATGGGAAGCTCAATTGCAAATGTTTTAATGATGTTATACAACAGTTCAGCAAAAAAAAAAAAAAAGGTTAATATTGAGTGACTTTCATTTTTTCTTTTTTTTCCCAACAAAAATAGCTCCAAACAAAGCCAGAGCAGGACATAAGTGCATCTGAAAAAATACTGCTATGTTTCATTCATGAATGAATCTGTTTTTGAACAAACGATTTGATTTAATATAATGATCCATTCATAAAGATTATTAAGACACTTATTTTGTTTTTAAATTAATTTTGAAATGATGTTCTAGTGAGTCACTTGTCAGTTGCAGGTTTTAGTGTTATTTATATATACATGACAGTCCTAAACCTGTCTAGGAAAGAAGTGGTTATCTTTATGAATGGATCATTAAATTAAATCAAATAGTTTGAGCCGCATTTTTTACTACGTAGAGCCGTTATTCTCTGATGAGCTGCGCAAAATCACGCTGATAATGAACCCGAATTTGCACAGCTGATCAGTGAATAACGGCTCTGCGTAGTTAATTTTATTTATTTACACAACAATATTTATATTTATTCACAACTTAAAAAACTCCATATATATATTAAAGAGAAGGAATTCACTGCAGCATATACTTAAAATAAACATTGTGCGATGGTGTAGATCCTAGTATAGATATAATTGCAGTTAATTTTACCATTATTGGTGTCAGCAAGAGTGTACTTTCTGCTGTGGAATGCTTTTTTAGTTTTTGTCTATGCAATGAAAGTCTGTGGGGTCCAATGTTGTTTTTGGGCTCTATCAGCAAAAGTATATGGGTAAAAACATTCTTTTAAATCTCTTCCTTTGTGTTCCACAAAAGAAGGTAGTTTGTTGTGATTTGACATGATAATGAGTATTTTCGGGTGAACTATCACAAGCAATACCACATTCTACTAAATATCAGAATATATTTAAAAGCTGGTCTGAATCAGAGTATGTGAGTGGAGCAACAGTTAACCCCCATCCCTGCTAGTTGGCATGAGACACGCTTTGAGCCAAAAAGAATTTAAAAAAATCCTCACTCCAGTAAAAAAAAGTTGTACAAATGTAACACAAAGTGGTAAAACACTCCAGTGCTTTTATACACCCACATTTTCTCAAATTTGTAAAAAAAGAATCCACAGAATTTGGAAAGTTTTTCTTTCCAAGGTAGCTGGAGCAAAGTACTGCTGATTTATTTAAAATAACATGCACAAGCTGCTGTTTTTTGGAGATTTTCTTAGATTTTCATACTTGATTTCTTTCTCCTCTGTAGAGATGTGTCAAAGTGACAGCCTGGATTTGCAGATTAACGGCAGCGCTCCGTACGAAGAGCTCGAGAATGAACACGACACGGCATCCCAGCTCAACATGCGGGGTGTTTTCCTGCATGTGCTGGGCGATGCTCTCGGCTCAGTTATTGTGGTAATCAACGCCATCATCTTCATACTGGTATGGAAACCCTGTGAGCCGGGCGAAATTTGTGAGAACCCTTGTGTGGATCTACATTGCGTGGACCATTCACTCAATATCAGCAGTGCAATAACTAACAGCACTAGCAGCAAAGCCGGACCCTGTTGGGTGCTTTATCTGGACCCAACGCTCTGTATCATTATGGTCTGCATCCTCCTCTACACCACGTACCCATTGTTAAAGGAATCTGCACTTATCCTGCTACAGACCGTGCCCAAGCAAATCGACATGCATCAGCTTAACTCTCGCCTGCGAGAGCTGGAAGGTGTGTTGGCGGTTCACGAGCTGCACATCTGGCAACTGGCAGGCAGTCGCATAATTGCCACCGCGCACATTAAATGCCATGACCCCGCGTCCTATATGGACGTAGCTAAGCGTATCAAGGACTTTTTTCATGATGAGGGCATTCACGCAACAACGATTCAACCGGAATTCGTAACGGTGAACTCAGAGTCTCGTGCTTCGCTCTGCGAGCTCTCTTGTAGAACGCAGTGTGCCCCAAAACTCTGCTGTGGCGCCGTTGATTCGGCAAAGCCTCCTGATGGAGATGAAGATGTGAAGAAATCATGCGAAGCCAAAACCCCAACGATAACCAGTACTTCTGCTACATCTCTGGAGATCATCAGCGAGTCTGTGGAGGAAACAAGCAGGCCAGAATCTATTGTGATCATGACTAGGGAGGTAGAATCGTCATTGTAAGAGAGAAGCAGGTTAGACACAGAACATTCTGTTCTGTTAAGCGTATAGATGTGTATTGGTTCAGCTGACTGATTTTTGCCAAGCTGTGAGAAGAACTGAGCCCAAACACACTCATGATAACACACACACACCACAGATCTCAGATAAAACACCGACATACAGACAATATAAATAGGCTGGAGAGCAAGGCTGGCCTCCTCTGCATGTATGTTTACTGCATCGTGTGATTGGTGTGTCTGTGCCGAAGCTTCCCTTCATACAGGACATCAGGTATTTGTGTCTGTGGATGTAATGCAACAACAAGCAATTTTAACATTCAGCTACTGGACCAAGTAGAAATGTCTGGACCATTTTTTTTTCTACCCGTGTGTGTTTTATCCTTCACATTTTGTTTTGTCTTGGTTATATTCAAACTTTCAAGTTTGTGTGAGATGTAATAATTTATGTATTTAAGTTATTGGTAATTAAGTTTTGTTTTTTTCCAAAGAGCCTTTTGTATGATTAGGTGATTGATATTTGAGGTTTAAAAAAAAACGAATGATCTATGCTTTAACCGAGAGTATTTTTAGATGATGTTTTCAAAGATTTCTGTTTAATCTTTCACTTTAGATGATCTCTTTTATTAGACATCAGAAGATGTGTTGACAGTACTTCACCACGCCTATAATTCAAACTGCTGTGTTATAGCACTGAATCTAGTCAGTGTAGGAACTAGACCACCTTTTATTGCTTTTTTTTTAATATAAAAGCTGATGCCTTGTTTGTTCTGTTGTTGTCAATCAAAACAAGAGGTGAAAATGCTGTAAAAAAAAAAATATTAGTATTTTTTTTTAGGGACTGCTGGAGCGTGACATTATTTGTCCGTGCTGTGGTTAAAGTGAAGGGACCTTCTCAGATTGATGGAAAACATTAATTTGTGCATGACCAAATATACTTGTGGTTAAATGGAAAGCTTTTAGAAACAAAGCAAACTTTGTAAACCAAAAGACAAGGGAGTTGCTTTCTGAAATACAGAGAAGTAAGTTTGGGTTGAACACATCATTTGGGTGGTCTACTCAGTGGCCTTCATTTGGAGAAAAACATAATATCAACTCGTCGTAACACTATTTATAGCGGCAAACTTTAGCATTTGGAGAAAATATGCAATTTATGAAAAACTTCTAGTCTTTATTATTAGTCGTTTAGTGAATTTCTTAGAAACCTGTAGAGAAAGATGAGCTTACAGTAAAATATGTTGACAGTGTTTGTATCACTGAGGATTTTAAAAGTATCATGCCAGCTGAAATGTTTTTTGATATATTACTGTCAGATGTGTCATTGTGAATTAAACAAGCTTGTTTGGTACTGTTCAAATTATGTCTCTTGTCGCTTTTTTTTAGGGAAGCTGATTCAGTCAAGATTTATTTGACTTGACCAGGTAATAAACAGAATAGAATACTTGAACCGTACAGTGAAAAGAAAATCTCTAAAATTATGAATCCGGCTGTCAACTTTAAAAACTGACAGAAGGGTAAAGGGCAGCGGACTTAGTATTGAGCCTTGGGGGACATTAGACTTTATTTCAGCCTTAATTCCACCAAGAGATGCAAAGAGAAAACTACTTTTAGAACAAAGATATAATGCTGATCACATTTAGTAAGTGAAGTTTTTGCAAATAAACTAATTTCGAGTAGGAGCGCGGCCGATTAATCACAGCTGGCACAGCATCACCTAATCAATCTCCTCATTACACCTGCCCAATCAAATCCCCTTCTACCCA
>JAUMHG010000067.1:4028299-4043529 GCA_032359395.1 Enteromius anoplus
TTTTCTATTTGATAATGTTCAGTGCTTTGCTACAATCTGTATTGTTAAAAGCGCTATATAAATAAAAGTGACTTAAAAGGCATCATTAAATTTTTTTTTTTTTTTTTGTGTGTGTTTAAAATGTACTTTTCATTCCAAAGGTTTCAGAGATGACCTCTACTGCCCTAAATGTCAGCAAAGACCATATCAGCTAGATGAGCTCCAGAGACAGATCCTCTCCGAAGACCTCAACATAAACTTTCTGTGGAACTTGTTAATAAATAATTAGTTGAAAGCGCTTGAAATGTTTTACAGTGTAGCTTATATTGCAAAAAGAGTTTCTATGAAGAAGTATATCTGTTGACGTTAAATTCCAGCTTCCACTTTTTTCCACAAAAAAAAAAGGTTTCGTTTCTGCAATGGTGTTTCAGTGGGCCACAAACGTTCTTTGTATTTTGAACAATAACTTTGAAAATCTTATGAAATGGAAAGATAAATAGTATTACCTAATTTTGTAATAAAGACAAATACTAGATAACGTCTAAGGTCTTAGGTTTTCACTCAACTCTAGTGTGAATCTTTTTTACTGAAATCTAGCAGACAGAGACTCCATTCAGCCTGTTACAGAACCTTTAGTCATGATGAAAACTAGCAATGGCTCAACTAAAAGCAAAAAAAAAAAAAAAGAGAGAAAGGTATTTCCATTGCATGAAAGCCACATGCAGCCTGTTAATTAATCCCACACAGCAGCACTCTGGTTCATCAAAGCCGTCACATGATTCTGCAGTCTAACTGAGAGGTTCAGAAAAAGCCTGCTTTCATAATGACCTGTTTCTCCTTTAATGTAAAAGCTTTAAAAGGTTAAAAGGAACAGTCAAAATCTTCCTTAAAAATTTTATAAGAAGCTGAATATCTATAAGTAGTCATCATGTAAATATTCCGATATAATCCAATAATGGAGTATGTATTTATCTTAGGTTAATAATTTAAATTAAACACCCTTAGTCACATGAATCAGTATCTTAACACAAAACTTTAGGCACAGTTTTTCTTAAGTTAAATGAGAATCAGACACAGTAGTACAGTAGAAGGGGAGATCAGGAGAGTAATAATGTGGCAAGAGATTACTCTTCACTGCCTGCTGGAAACCACAGTCATATGCAGACTTTGATCTCACTGAGGTCAATAAGTACAATGTCATTTTCTTCAGGTGATGTAACAAGCAATAACAGCAGATTTTAGATGTCTCCAGAAAATGAATTCCAGTAGTTTCAGTCCCCAAGACTGAAACTTTTTTCCATATTTTTATTTCAAATTTGTATTTTCCTAAAGTCTGCATAAAATTAAAGTTTATTAAAATAAAATGTATTTTCACATTGCTATTTATGTGGTTCAGGCACATGCAGAGGGGGGGCCTCAAGTGCCCTTTTCTTTATTATAATTTCATTTTTTTGTATGTATATGTGCCAAGGAGCCTTGTCTTTGCCCCTCAAAAATAAAATATAACTATTAATCTCAATTTTGCTAAATAAAAGGATCTGGCCTGCATCAGTCACATGACTGCCATTAACCAATGTTCGCCACGATCCGGGTACAAGCTCGCAAAGTTCACGCGCATTTTCTGCAGGCTGGATGGTGCGGGAGCTGGAGGGGAAGCAGGCAAATTAATTGGTAGGCGCAGACTGCAACAAAACAGTAAGTAGTGTACAGCGCACACTATAGTCTATAACAACAAATTAATTGAAATAAATTAGTTTATGAACTGCACAAGCAGTGGTGGTCATTAACTGCTAGCTAACTGGGTAGGGGGTCTGTAGCTCTGTCCACCGTTTTAGGGAACATGTTTTGTTTTAAAGTAAGTTAAAGGACTTTTCCCTTCTTTTCTGGAGGGCTATTGTTTCACTAAAAACGATCTAATGTGCATATCCACATAATTATGGATTTTTATATTTATGATATTTAAAAAAACAACAACACTGTTTTTAAAGAAAATATATTAAGTAACAGATGATATTAGGTTTATATTTCAAATTAGATAAAATGCTGATTTTACAGCAGTACAATTATTGTATATCTACAGTTTGAACATTTAATAAGCACTGCAGGTGCATGTTTGTGTGTTTAATGTGTATAGATTTGTAAAAATTATTACTAATAATATAACAAATATTCCAGACATGCCTTGTAAGGAGAGGAGGACGAAACAGCTTCAAAAGGAGCTGTGTAAGGCGGCTAAAGACAGTGGATCCCTCACCAGCTGGATTACAAAGACATGTACCAGTTGTTCCATTGTAGAGGTATTCAAGGAGAAAAACAATATTAAAAACAGTTGCAATGTTTTGGTTCTATAACATTTTCTATCATTAGCCTACTTTATCATGGATAAAGTAATGCACCTTTTTAAAGATTGACTTTAAACGTTTCTGCACGGCCCTGACAAGGTTAACTAGTCAATCCACACACTCACAAAAAAAAGCCTTCATAATCTTTAATCCAAAATCTGAAAATGCTCCTATAAAATGACAGGTCTTCTCGGATGACATCAGTTTGGCGGCTTGGGCATGGCATTCTTAACCACGCCCTTCCAACTGTCAGTGTTCATTTCTGAACTTTAGTACATCCAATCAATATGCAGTAGAAAAAAACAAGCCGCACCTTCTGTTTTCGTCATTTAATATTCTGTTCCTCTCAGAAGAGCGTCACAATACGGTAGAGAAATCAGTCACAAACCTCCGTGTAATGCAGACTTCATTCATTAATGACTTCAAATTCATTAATGAATATATATTTTTCTTTACTTTTTTGTCACACTTTGTTTTAAGGCCTAATTCTCACATTAACTACAACCTCAATAAATATTGATATATATATATATATATATACATATATATATATACACACACTAAAAAACAGCTAATATGTTATCAATATGCATGCAAATAAGCAACTATAGCGAGAACTGGTCTCAATACTAAATTGTTACCTTTTTTAACCTCATAATCTTTCATCAGAGTATCATAACTTGAGTGATATGACTCACTTTTTTCTGCTGATGTATGCAGGTTGCATATAAGACAATTGCATTTAATTCTCTATTTCAGTATGCTATACACCTTTCATGATTAAGTCAGCAGCTATTGGATGAAATTGAAATAAAAAGTCTTGTCCAAAAAGTCTTGTCTTAAATTTGTGATCTCAGTTTAGCTGAGAAAACTGTGATTTCTCAGTTTTAGTTGATGTTCTTCACATTACACTTATTGGTTCTGGCTTATTGTTCAGTCCAACACTATATGTACTGAGCATGCACATATCTTAGTGAGCTATACAACCTCACCCAAAACATACACATTCCTCTCACAGCTAATATAAGAAACAAAGATTAAAACAACAGCCCAAAATCACAGCAGGACTATAAAGCTCATGGTGATCGGATCACAGACAGAAACAACATATACAAGGGCGTGAACCTGGAGAATTGAGAAGAATTTTCTAGGTGGAATTCTGCCTTAATGGTGCTATTCAAGGAATATCTAAATTTCCATTTCTGAAGATATAATTACAACTTTGCCATGTTTGTCAAGTGCTTTGTTGTGGGAAAGAATAGAAAAGTATTTCAATCAACCTCACACAGATCTAATAATAAAAAATAAAAAAAATGTAGTGTCCCATTTTGTTGACAACCATAAACCAAGGGTTTCCAACTCTGGTTCATTTTCCAGCAAATTTTAACTCCAACATTGATCAAATTCACCTGCCTTCAAACTTTATAGTGATCCTCAAGACCTTGATTACCTCGTTCAGGTGTATTTGATTAGGGTTGAAGTGAAACTCTGCAGGAAAGTGGATCTCAAGGGCCAAAGCTGCTGAGAACACCAGCTATAAACATTAAATGGTTTATGCAGCTTGCTGATGATTCTAGAATTTCAAGTATGTAAATGTTAAATGATAGCAAAGTAATACCAAACTCTGCTACTCTGCTCGTCTTTAGTTTAAAATCACTGGTGTACCCGAATGCATACAATATGCATCAAATATTTGATGAAAGCAATAGGTGTTGTAGGAAAACAAATTTAAATTAAGTCATTCTTTGTTGTTTTACTGTAAAATTGGCTTGCCCAACTTAGACTGAAACTGAAAGTCAAGTCTAAGTTCCCCAGCCTTAAATATGACTTAAGAGGCAGTTCATGTTCATTCATGTTCATATATTTACGATCATTCCAACAGAACATAAAGGCAGCATATGGGTCTAAGCATATTGTCCATCTCCTTGCAGAACAGAATTAGCAGGAAGTAGTCTGGCAGGGAAGGGGTTTGTGGCAGGAGAACAGCTGAGAATGTCTGCAGGGTTTCGCATCAAAACACATCAAGGCAAGAATGAATGACAGCTGCTCTCTTTAAAAAACTGCTGATCGCTATTCGGACAGATGCCTAAAAGAGTTGTCTGTCTAACTTATTTTTTTTAAGTAGATATTATTATTATTTTCCTGATAGATAAACACACAACTTTTGTGTATTTACCCTTTGAGAAAGAAATCCATAATGTTGTTGCTGAAAGACTGAAAAAACTCACTTACTCATAGGACTATTTTATTGCAGTAAAGAAGGTCATTTCAAGATACAGCCCAAGACGAATTATTATTATTTTTTTTCCCTCAAACCAGTTATTCCATCCCAAAGTCATCAGCCAGCAGTTACTTGTCAAGAAAAAATCAAACCTCCTGGAATCAGTTCGGAAAAACCTATGGATGGAAATAATAGCAACGCTACCTGTCAAAATGTGTAAGGTGTAGGGTTAAAGTTGGGGTTTAGGGTGCAAAATCCACATTTCCTCAACCTAGAATGAAAAGGGTCAAATAAGGGAGATATCTAAAGTGTGATTTGCTGGTGTGCTTCCAGGAACAGGGTTGGGAAACACACTAGTCTATTGCCACACACATGCTGAGATAAGACATTGCACATCAGTACTTCTACATGTGACCAAAACAAGGAAATAAAAACAATCACCTCTGAACTTGCTGACTAGAATAAGGCCAGGTCCCAGTGGAGAACAGCTCTGAGAGTGCCAGCAGCAGCATGCTGTTGCAGTGTCCATGAAAACAGCCATTAACCTACTTTCACTGATAAACTTCAAAAAGGCATAAAGTGAAATTATTTTATTTTCTTCTTTTGAGAATCACGTTTCTGGGATTATGTAACAAAAAGAAGTGTGTTCTTTCTTCTGCATGAGTCATACATAGTGAGTCAGAATTGCGAAATCCTGAGAAAAAAAAAGGAAGGGTAGAATCTAACGGATTCATTTTTACTTCATTAGATGATGTAAAGCTCAAATTTAAACTGAAGATGAATCTAAACACAGGCTAAAAGTGAGCTTCTCTGGGAAAATTATATGCGTTTTCAAATATTGTTCTTCTCCAAAAAAAATAGCTTTCATAAGACCTGAAAGGTAGAAAGTTATAAGAATCGGTGTCTTTATGGCCTTTTTAAAGCTTGTGAGCCCCTGTTGTAATATAGTTTGGGCTTTGTGAAGATTTCTGCCTTTATGCTCCATGGAAAAAATAGGCATACAGGTTTGGACACGTGGCTGATTAAATAAATAAGTGAGATTTTTCACTTTTAAATATTCCATGAAAACCAAAAAGAAGAAAAAAATAAGCGAGCAATGAGTCCTCCATATCTTAACTTTATAATATATATATATACATATACATGTTTTTATTATCAATGTGTAGGTTCCTAATCATTCCCCATTATCAATAAGCAGTGTAGTAAAGCTCAAATATACAGTACAGTGTCATAAATAGTTTAGTTGGTAGATGAAATTGGTCCTTGAGCAAAGGCCGTTAAAAAAGCTCATGTAAGCAAATGCTGGAAACCCCCATCACTGGTACAAACCGCTCACATGATCTGCACTGGCACTTCCTCTTTCTTTTCATTATTACTTTATTTCATTTATCGTCTTTTCCTTTTTACATATTTGTTTCAAAATATCTTATTTGATTTATATTTCATAAACAAATAATTTGTGACCCTGGACCACAAAACCAGCGTTTGGTTTTTTTTCTCGTTTTTTTTTCTTCTCCTGTTTGTTATGTATATAGTTATATATATATATATTTTACTAATGATAATTACAAAATATCTTAATGGAACATGATCTTTGCTTAATGTCCTAATTACAGGCATAAAAGAAAAATCTATAATAATTTTGACACATGCACACTGTTGACACACTGTTGGCTATTGATACAAATTTACTTGTGATATTTATGACTGCTTCTCTGGTCTAAGGTCACATTTTAAAAAAATTAGCCGTGCTGTAAATGTGAATAATTATTATTTAAATATTGCTTGTTTACAAGAATAAATATGCCATTTTAGAGCGTTTTATCAAAAATGTTCAAGTGTACAAAGTGTACTTTCTCCAATTATTTCTTCTAAGCCTCTGAGTAGAAATGGTAGAAACGGGGGCTCATTATAACTTGTACATGTCAGAACTGATTAACAAGAGAACTGGATGATATGTACTTTTCTTTAATGACTTTCAGATTTTGAGTAAAACAACGCAGCAGTTTGTGTTACAGTCTCTGAATCACAGTCACCCCAAACATGTGACTAATCTCTTCCTGTCTGTGTTCTGCGTCTCATATTCCATGTCATTCCTTTAATCAAATTCCCCTGATGCACTCATCCTTAGTGAGATTTGTCAAGGCACATGTATAAATGTTCAACCACTGACACGTGGTCCGGTTTTACAGAGTCTTTAAAGATAACAAATAATTATGCTCACTTTCAAGTAACCTGAGTAAAAAGTAAAGTGAGGTTTACTGTAGTTTTAGAGAATTATAAGTGGAATATCATAATTATGCTCTGGTAAAAAAAAAAAAAAAAAAAAAAAAAAAAAAAAAATTGGAATTAAGGGCAATACTATTAAATATTTTTTCTATAATGTTTAGGTACCAATTCCCAATTGTAGCTTATTAGCATGGTTGTTTATTAGTACTGATTCTGCATGACCATATTTTAGACCCCTATATCTTATCTCCCACCTAAACATATCAACTTCATTGTTTATTATTAATTAATCAGCAAATTAAGAGTTTATTGAGTTAGAATTGGTTCCTAAAGTGAGACATAACCTTAACATTTTACATAGTACTATTTAAAAACATGAAAGACAATACAGTCTAAGTAAATCTAGTACAATAATAGCCTACATTTGCAGTAAAATATGTTAAGTAAAATATATAAGGCACTGACTGATTTACAGTAAAAACTGCAAAGGTTTGTTCTCATAAGTCGCTGTGACAACATGTAGGCTATTTCTTCACAACAAAGAGTCTCCCTCTGGCGGTTAAAAGGTAGAAAACCACATATCTAAGTTTGTTTATAAGGTTAGGCTTTGCTGTAATGGCATGTCATCCTACAATTAGACGTTCAAACCTTGATCCAGTCGATAAGCCATATTATATGTAAGGACTTTAAGAATAAGTAAATTGTGACGGGCAAGCTTTTCTTTTTTGAATGCACATCTATAAATGAACTGGAGAGGGAGAGGGATGATTGTCAGTCTCTCGAAGGGGAGGAGTGAGGAAGGAGTCAGGGCATTTTCAGCGCTTCTGAAATGAATCAAATAACAACACTCTTGAGTTCATCCCTAATGCATGGATGATCAATATAGTAAATGACAAATTAAATAAAATGTAATTATTCAAAATAATATTGTAAATATATTACAAATAATACATAAGAAATTGACGCTTCTATATATGGAAAAATATGTGACAACATATTTTTATATCACAATATATGTAATTTTATATTCAGTAAAATGCTTTATAATAAATAGATGCATGTGATAAGATATGGTAGTGCATTTGCAAAAATACAGCATATTGAGCACTTATTCACTTATGCATTCACTCATTCGTTTAATACTCATATTTTAGATTTTAAAATATAACTGGCTTTATAGAGCATAGGCTTAGGCTAAACCCTGTCTAAGAAATTTACAAACTATCAATATTTCAAAAAGTGCAGAGTCATTGAGTTTTAAATAAAGTAGCATGTAATTAATTAATTATTTTTAATGTATGTGTTTAGTTATTTTTGGTCAATCATCATCCTAAACACAGGCTCCACTCTTCTGCACAATGGTAACCCAACAAACTTACAATTACCAGAAACACTTCAAATGAATACAGCATTAAACACTAAAAGATCTCCCCCAGATTAACAGTAAGCAAACATGCATTACAATAATTATTTATTTTTACCATACCTTTACAGTCAGAAGCAAATCATGCTGGACTAGAAATCTGCTGTAACTCATGCTTAGAAAGTTTATATGTATACTGTATATATGGCTGTATACATTCCATACATTGATATATAACCACATATTGTCAATGCATATAGTTTACTAGTTTTCAATATTATGTAATATAGGCCAATCATATTACATATCATATTATATTTTACTGTATATTCTCATATTTTAATATTTTATTTTATTATTCGAGGATTATGAGCAATATCAATCTATAATCTATAATTTTATATAATATATAAAATATCAACAATCTATCATTTCTTTTCTAATCGTTTGAGTAAATTATTAAAAGTCACCTGTCGCCACCTACTGGCATAACAATATAACCTGCAAAAAAGGTGAGCGGAAATTCCTAGAAAAGTAAGTCTGGAAACACAGACAAACTGAGTATGCTAGTCAACTCTGAGGACCAGTGTTATAACTAGCTATTTACAGCTGTAATAGACCACTGGCATGCTGCATTTGACTCATTAAGAGGCCAAACTGAGCAACTGGCCTCATGCATGCATGGTTTTACAGCTAAACTGAGACATCTGCTTGGATTAAACCTTTTCCATCTGCTGTCCTCCAGTGGACTGCCGACCTGCTAGGTTACTAAAAACACAATCTGGTTGAAGAAACACGCCAACATTTCAAAAACATATATAGCCCCACACATTTGGATTTTAATTTACTTCTTCATACGTGTATTTTGTATTTAAATCCATAAACATGGAAATGTAACAATATTTCTAGGTCACTAACCAAATGAGCAAAATTGTGGCAATCAGCATGTGAGCTTTCTTAAGAAAATGTCAGTTTTCCTTGCTTGCGCTGAAGCTTATGACTTCTGAAACATCCTTGAGTTTTTAAACTTTAATTGGGAGGAGAAAATAAGGCCTCAACGTTTGCCTTGTACTAGATAACTCGTCTTAGTCAGATGACCTCGTAGCCCACACATGCTCGTAATCCGTTTACTGACTCGTCCTCCCCCTCTCTTCTGCCCTCCCATCCCGTCTGCTTTTCAGCTGATGATGCATGTGGCAGAATAGGCTTGGGGAGCATTGCTATAGCAACCGCAAACAGAAAGGCACTTCAGAGCAATCTCAAAGAGGAAATGTGACCTGGGCCATTTCACATCTACAAGCCTTACAAGACAGCAGGATCACTTCTAAAGGTAAGGAGATTGAGCAAATGAGGAATGAATAAAGAGGACAATGGGGGAGGAGTGGGTGGATGGACGAAGAGGAAGACAATATTGAGAAAACACAAGACTAATGAATGCAGCTCATTTTGAGAAGTCAAACTTTGTATTTTGAGAATCACTGGCAGTGATTTACATTAATGTTAATGGTAACAGGTGGGCATTGAGCATATTATTTTGTCAGTACAGTGTTTAAGCCAAAATATTGTCTTCTTGATAGATCAAATCATGTATTTGCTTTGGTCAATATATTGTCTTCAAATGAACATACCTAAAATCTTGGACATATTCTGAAATTGCATTTTAATTCTGATACGGTTCTCCATTTAAGGTAGGTTTATGGATGGCATACAGTTTTGTTTACAACTGACTTTCTTTGAATGGACAAATAATGAGACATTTCTCAAAGTATATTTATGTTTTTTTGTGTGTGTTTAGCAAAAGATGGTCAGTCATACAGTTTTTTAACAACATTTGAATTTTTGGGCTCAACTAACTATAAACAGCTGCTCTTTGTTATGTATTCTCATCACCACATGACAGTGAACCCAAATGTGACATGCAAATTAGTAGTTTTAGAAATTATGCTTTTTTTTATTGTCGTTCTCGACTGTGGTGGACCATGACCCAAAAATGGTCTAATACAAAAAATCAAATTAATGAATCACTAAATAAAATCTAATTTGTATGTACAACAATGATTGTTAAGAGTACATTTTACAAGAACATGTAGAGTCATTCCACTTTGAAATTTCATGTTTAATTCAATATGTTACTCTCAGTTTCTTATTTGTAAAATTTACTACAGACTGGTTTATAATAATAATAATAATAAGAATGTGTGTAACGGTATAGTTAAATGCAACTATGCAAAGTGAAACAAACGAGTGTCTATATTGTATTGCATTATATTTTCTTTATCAAATGTGACCTTGGACAACAAAACCAGTCTTAAGTCGCTGGGGTACATTTGTAGCAAAAGCCAAAAAGACATTGTATGGGTCAAAATTTTAGATTTTTCTTTTTTTGCCAAAAATACTTAGGATAGTAAGTAAAGATCATGTTTCATGAAGATATTTAGTCAATTTCTTAAAGAAAATATATTAAAACTTAATTTTTGATTAGTAATATGCATTGATAAGATCTTCATTTGGACAACTTTAAAAATGATTTTCTCAGTATTCCAGATTTTCATATAGTTGTATCAAGGTCAAATATTGCTCTAGCCATCCATACATCAATGGGAAGTTTATTTATTCAGCTTTCAGATGATGTATAAATCTTAATTTCGGAAAAATAACACTTACGACTGGTTTTGTTGCCCAGGGTCACATATCAATAATTTTGGATAGTATTAGATTGTAGATAACTGGCAATGAAGAATTTCAGTGTTCAAATTCCTGTTTTATAATGAACTGTTATTTAGCATGTTTGGTCAAAATATGGGTCAACGTCCTTCACAAATTTACATCAGAACAGATTCCGTGTTGGAAATGAGCCGAGAGCTCAGTGCTGTGATGAGCAACTGTGCTTTGAGGTTTAGGCTTAAACCTTAAATAGACACAATTCTTTTTGTCATTTACTCACCCTCGTGCCATTCCAAACACATTGTAAGAGAATTTAAAAAATAATGTTCTTAAGGAAGAACCACGATGAGCCTTAAACATCCATGGAACATTTCCTGTGTACAAAAGGTGCTCATACACATGCAAAAAAGTGGTTCTTTTAGCAACTGTTTGGTTCTTCTATGCCATTGCTGTGAGTGAATGTTCAAGTTCCACTGCATCCATATAGTACTTCAATATTATGGACGTCAAAAATTGAAAAGTACTAGAAAATTGTTAAGTACTCGCGGAACAGGAATTATAATTGTAGCATTATTTATAAGGGGAACAACAATAACCACCCAGGGGGTAAAGATGGGTAGGTTTGAGGTGGAAATGGGTTAGGGTTAGGTTTAGGGTAAAGTTGGTGCACCGCTGTAATATCAGTGTACTTACATGGTAACTCATTTAAAATAAAATGTAACAATTTCTTTACCAAAAACTGCTGTTAGTCCTTTTATACATTTGTACTTTCATGGATCCTTTTGACATTTCCGGGTTTCTCTGCAGCAGAAGTCATCATAGTTGGGTAAACTTGAATAGCAGTAAATGGGATGGTACCACAAATATATTTCTTGCATTCCCATTTGCTCAAATAGCAAAAGAAAAACTCCACCAGAATGTTTTCATTACTTCCAGTTAAAAGAAAAAAATAGAGATAGACTGATAAGGACAGAGAATGATGTCAAATGTACCGTTCCTCTCATAGACGCTGCATTAGAAACATCCTTACATTAGCGTGAACTATCTTTTTGTAATTTGATGCAAAGGTAATATAATACAAAGAATGGTGTTATAAATGTGCATAATTTTTTTTTTATACAAAAAAGAAAAACGCTGTTGACCGTTAAACGCATCATCACAGTCTTGCAAAAAGTGTTGTTACCAATGTCCTGTTTCATTGGTTGTACGTGCACATACTATTCTGAGGATTGTTACATATGTGTAGTTGCATAAATATTAGAGCTGTAGATACATACACTGTGGTTACATACTATATCTAGTATCTAGTATTAGGGCCACTTAAGATAAAGTGTGGGAGAAAGGCATCCACAAAAACAAATCCCAAGATCCATCATGCATCGCCACTCAACATTTGCCTTAACAGCCTTTTGTTGTGTGCGTGCATGACAGCCTTAACTGTAATCTCTAACAGATAAAACTGAAGGTGACAGCAGAAGACCGGTGACAGCATCGAGCATGTCGTGGTTCAGCTGGAACGAGCCGTACTATCGGAACCCACGACGTGAGCCGTCTGAAGTGGTCACAGACACACTGATGCTGGAGCTGAGCTGGCAAATGAAGGAGGCCGAGAGACAGCAGCGGGAGCGAGACAATGAGTATCGCCGGCTGAAGAGCGGGGTGGACTACAGCTGGCTCATGAGCACACCACGCAGCTTTTATGACATCAGCCAAGGAGAGAGATTCGGCCTTGAGGAGCTGTGCAGCAAAGTACCACCATCATACTGTCGATCTGTAATACAAAGGTAAGACATTAAAGTTAGAGGGAGAGCTTTGTTGTGTGCTTCTCATTGCACGTTTTGTTTTCAGCGTGAGGATGTTCGTCATCACGGGTTCAGTAGAGGCCGATCTGGGTAATTCGTTTACTAAGCCGTCTTTGTGATGTCACTACCAAGAAACAAACAAAGACAGCCATGTTTTTTCTCTTGGTGAACTAAGCAGTTCTAACCTGCTGAAGTGATAATTGTAAATCACACACAGGCCTTGTGGGATGCACACCTGGCAGATTCAGATGAGCCCCAAAACAGACACTGTTCATTTCTGTTAAGGTAGCAACTGCATAGCAACTGATTTTTCATTCAGGCCCCCTCATAATAAGCAACACCCATGACTTAAAGGCACAGTTCAGCCAAAAATGTAATTTTGTGTCATCATATACTTTCGTGTTTTTTTTTTTTTTTTTTTTGTGGAACATAAAGAAGACAATTTAAGATTATTTAATTTTCTTTTTTTCCATTCAGTGGAATTAATTTGTAATGGTTTGGTTACTAACACAGTTAAATAAATACATTTGTTTTCTTTAGAAGAAAGAAAGACATACATGTATGGAAACCCAATGTCGCAATTTGTTTTTTGAAAGAAGAGAAGGATGATCTAGTCCTTTCCACGAGGACTAGGTGAAAAAGTGAGAGTTTTCAGAGAATTGTATTGATTTAATAAAGGAGTAGAAGGATGATTAAGAAAAAACTGGTTCATTGGTTTAATTGGAAAGATAAGAACCCTAAGTTGGTAGCCTATTTTAAGACTTTCTAAGAACATCTTATTCTGTGCAGCAAGAGTGCACGGGTCCCGAGAGGCTGCTTTTACTCTGATGAGTCAAGTGCTTGTGTTCTGCTCTCATCCAGACCACAGGTGATAAATCACCTAGGAAAGGGAGGCTGATGTTTCTTTTTTAATGGTTGACACACAACCAAAAGAATTTGTCTGAAAATGGCTTTTGAACGCTGCTTTTTGAAATTCCATTTTAGCTCACAGTGCACCTTTAAACTTTTTCAATCTCACAATTGTGACTTTGTTTCTTGTTTTTGTGGCTTTATCTTTGAATGTGACTTTAAATCTCACAAGTGTGAATGTTGCTTTATATAGGTTCTGACTTTATATCTTTCAACGGGGCCTGGTTTGACAGACAGAGCTTAGACTAAGCCAGGATTAGGCCATAGTTCAATTAGGACATTTAAACAAAAAGCATTACTGGTGTGCGTTTTGAGATGAAATAAAGGCACAGATATGTTTAAGATCAGTCAGAGCAAGTTTCTTTCAGCTGGAACAGCTCTGACTTAGATTTTAGTCTGGAATTAGGGTTAGGCCTTGTCTGTGAAACGGGGTAATCTCTCAGTGTCAATTTAGACATCACAATTTTGACACTGTTTCCTTGTAACTTTCCATTGTGACTTTATATCTCACAGTTGCCACTTGATTTCCCTCAGCATGACTTTAAATCTCAAAAGCAACATCCTTTCTTTGTAATTTTGACTTTTTAACCCTCAATGGGACTTTAAATACTCCAGTTGTGACAATAACTCTGACTTATAACAAAGACTTAAAATCTTGCATGGGTGACTTTATATCTTGTAACATCTTGCAAACGCAACTTTAGTTTGCCTTTATTTTCAGTTGTGACTTTATATCTCTCATTGTGACTTCAAAACTCACAATTGTGAACATGTTTCTTGTAATTTCTAACGCCACACTTGTCAAATCTCAGTGTCAAATTAGTGATGAATCTCACAAGGTAGATTATTTCTTAAAATTTTGATTTTTAAATTTCACAATGTGCCTTTATATTTTGCTGTAGAGACTTTCTATTTTCCATTTGTGACTTTATGTCTTTCAATGTGACTTCAAATCCAGCAAAGGTGACTTAACTTTAATTCTTGCAAAGTTATTTGTTTTTAAATCCAACTTTATAACCTCACAATGTGCCAATAGTGACTTTATGTCTCACAGTTCAGTTGTGACTTTGTTTCTTGCTTCTTCTGCTTTTATATCACACTTGTGACTTCATATTTTAAAGTCTTTAAATCTCCAAAGTGTGCCTGTTTCATGCAATTATGACTTTTTAATCAAAATATGCCCTTATATCTCTAAATGTAAATTTTAATTGCACATTTGTGACTTTATATCTCACAATATCTCCCTGCTGTGATTTATATGTCAAAATGTGACTTTATACAGTACAGTTGCAAATTTGTATATTCGTAATGTTACTTTGTTTCATGGAAGAAACAGGCTTCCATGTGATCTTTGTACAGATATGCATCTTCATCATTTTAGATCAAAGCATAATATTTATTAAAACAGGCTTTTTAGAATGCCCAAAAGCACATATAAAGCATGAGTGTTTGCTCATCTGCATTATGTTTCCTCTCAGATGTCAAACAGACGTCTATTATATGCTTTTAAGAGGATTAAGAATGTATGTAAAACTAAATCTTACAGATGTCTGTCAGATGTTTGTACACAGCAGATGCTTTCTTAATAAAGTGATTTTAGACATGTTACAGAGGTACATGTGCAATACAAAGAAATAATTCAACTTTAACCTCTTACACTCTGCGGCTATTTTGGGGAATTCCCCCTGCATTTTGCCTACCAAATTAAAAAGCTTCCCATA
>JAUMHG010000067.1:4045970-4056675 GCA_032359395.1 Enteromius anoplus
CAAATGGTACCACATATGGGGTTATTGGTGCACACAAAGGGTTAAAAATTCAAGGCACAACTTGAATGTAATTTTGAAAGAGTTTAAGAGGTTAATTAAACGACATGCCATGCTCCTTAGAAAAAAAAATGTGTTATTCAAAACTCTCCACATTCTCTCCTCAGGTTTCGGCAGGCACTGATAGAGAATGAACCTGAGGTGCAGGAGGTTTCTGGTCTCTTTCGCTCCGTTCTTGTGGACGCACTTGAGCGTGTTCATGAGGAGCAGGAGGCTCAGCGTCTGACCCACCAGTGGAACAGCAGACGCTCCATAAGCCTGTCGCTGATGAGCTTCAAGTCTCGCGTGCGCATCAACCCTTTTGGTAGCACCTTGGGACTGAAATCAAACAGCTACGGCTCGGAGGAAGATGGAGTAGATGTCAAGACTGTGTGCGGGGATGTTGAAAAAGGCCTTGGTCAGACAACAGAGAAAGCGCAGCGCGTGTGGAGCATGCCAGAGTTTAGGCACAATGGAATCAATGGGAAGGCTTGAATGTCTGGGAGTGGGATTCAGACAGATCTGGTCTAGTCACTGTCTGATATTCCCAGCATCACCTTCACTGTCAGTGTGTTTATATTTCCAGAAGTATGGATGAGTGAGGTAGGCCTATGTTGATGTTGGGAACTAAAACTTAAGCAAAACCTCAAAAATCAATAAATATGCTACAAGCGACTGCAATTCATAAAGCTACGCTTTTCATTTTTGACTGAATGTGCATATATGCAGTAAAACCAGATATTTGCCTGACCACTTAATATCAGATTAAATATGTATGACGTTATTCGAAAATATTGCAGTTGCTGTGAAAAATAGCCCTTCTGTTTCACACTTAATTTAAATATAATTAAAATTAAAAATAGGAAGTGATATCCAAGTGCAAGGTAACGTTTGTAACATTGCCCCGTTTTTCATAACAGGTGGTGCTGTATTTGGTGTGGAAATGTTCATATGCTTGTGATTGGTAGATTTAATTTATTTATTGCTTGTGGCACAGCAGTTTTGTCATGGATGCGCAAATTGTATAAGGGATGAGTTGTTTGTGAAAAATATTTAATTACTTTTTCAGATGAGTTACAATCAGTGTAACTAGAATGTAAATGTATAAAACCAATAAATGTTCTCCAAAATCTCACATTTGATAATTATCTCTATGGTTTCTGAAACCCATTTCTGATTATTGTAAAAAAAAAAAAAAAAAAAAAAAGGTAATTATACCTTTGATGTCCTTTCTAAAGAGTAAAACCCCAACCTTTCCTTGCTCATAATAATGTTCCATGCAAAAACTGACAACGCCGTAGCCAAAGTTTTACAATCAAATGCTCTTAATGAGTATTCTCTCTCACTCAATACCACCTACATTTGACAAAGCAATAGCAAAAATCTTTTCAACCTTTTATTTGTCCCACCCCATACCTTAAAAAAACTACCCTATCCAAATGATTTTGTCAGTTGTTAGAAAACATGCCACTTTCAGTAACACTTTTCTTCCACAATCCACTTTAATTCTACTAACCTTACACCTAACAGTCTAATCTAAGAGTTAGTAGACATGTAGTTGCTAATTGATGAGAATTAGTTATTTTGTTGACGTGTAGTTACAAATTTACCAATAGAATGTCTAAAGTTGACTATCAAAATAAAGCATAACCCAATTTCAAACAAATGTTTATGATGTATGTGGTGTCAAAACCTTTTTGAGACACTATAAAATAAAGGACACAAACCACACATTTATTTAACAGCATTGTCATCAGTATGGTCAGATGAACAGAACTCACAAAAGCTGATCATAAGCTTTTTAACTACCTGCTAGTGGTGCATCTGCATTTGGCTCAACACAGAAATACAAAAATTATCATCGGATAACCAGAAATACACCACTGGAACAACACAACTACAATGTTGTTTCAAATTTGAATTGTTTTTAGATATACAACCTTCATGTATCTCCCTGGTCACAGACTGTACACACATGATTAACATTCTTCTGAACAATTCCTCACAGATCTGGACTGATTCTGAGGTTTGCATTTGAAAAAAAGAGAATACAAGAATATTTGTGTATTTTACAGTTTTAGTAACGTGTAACAACGTGTTACATCCAAGCTACAATTCTCATAGGGTACAGTTAATCGGACATAAAATAAGTATTTGAGGATGAATTCTGGAATTTCAAAATTGTAAGGAACTATCAACTTATAACATCAGCCAACAACATTAATAGTTGAAGATGATCTTTCCCTGAGTGGCGGTCAGGCGAATAATGAAAAATACAAAACAAAAAAAATTGTCTGGTTCCAGGTCTTAATTGAATCAGAAAGTGGAGTTTAAGAACTCCAGCAGTTCTGCTCTGTTTTTGTCCCTCTGTTTAAAAAAAAAAAAAAAGGTTAAAAAAAAATTGACTGTTAACATGACTAGTATTAATCTGGTTTACAGTTTAGCATTATTTTCACCAGCAATCATAACTAGATAAAAGCAGCCAATGAAAATATCCATTCCATGCTTTTAGTTGTTAAATCAGTTGTTTAATTTGTCGTTTTTCTTCAGTGTATTTATGTGCACAACGAAAAACCCACCTGCTTGTCCTTCTTTGATTTTTTCACTTTCATTTTAATTTTTTTCCCTGAAATCATACTGTACTTGCCAGTTTTCTTCTTTTCCTTAAGATACTGGGGATGACAGAAACGTATTCAACTTTGCAGTCATTTATTCTAAATAAAAAGCAACGAAACAACACATCCCTCCCCCCCAAAAAATACAAATTCAAAAATATCCACTATTAAGTTGAGCTGCAAAACATACCTTTGAAATTTGAACAGGTCCAGAGCTGTCGTCCTGCCCTTTGTGCCCCTTTTCCTTCTTTCGCTTACGTGTCTTCTCTTTTCTTACTTTCTATAATAATAATAATAGTAGTAAAAACAGGCAAGTGTTAATTTACTTCAAGCCAAATTTGTATTAATCAATATCAAACAGCTCCTTAAAAAAATAAAAATAAAAATAAACAAACATCTAGTGACATTGCATGTCAAGAGCTAAGTAAAATTATATAAAACATTTGCTTTTGTGTAATAAAGGAAAAAAGAGAGTAATGTAAAGGTTTTAACGTGAGTGAATCATTTTATTTTAGTGTGAGATCTCATTTAATACATGCATATTATGACAACTTTGAACAAATGTACACACATTTATAAAAGGTACCTTTTTGCCATGTTTATCTTTCCGTTTTTTCGAAGATTTTCTTTGCTTTTTGCAAGAATCTAGCATTGGAAGCACAAAACACATCTGCTCTATCAAAAATCTTCATTTATTAAAATTTCCTCTTGTATGTGATGCTTTACACATGCAAAAGTGAATAATTTGTAAATAAAGCAGCATTTAACGAATTATTTTTATTTAACTAACCTGAGCTACTAGAGCTGGAGTGACTATGTGATGATGAACTGCTAGATGAAGACCGTGAAGAAGAGGAGGAAGAGGAAGAAGATGAAGAACTGGAAGATGATGAGGATGATCTGCTTCGGCTCCTTGCTCGTTTCCGATTTTCTCTTCCTGTTTGTGTATACAAAAGCAAAATCATTTGTGCATGTCAGGGTCTAGAGATTCTGTCCTAACACACAGGAGCTGTCTTGAGAAACTCACCTCTGCAGTGAGAACTACTACTGCTTTTGGTACTTGACTCACTTCTCTCCTCTGCGTCTACTTTTGCAGACTGAAAAATAACAAATAAATCCCTCAGCATCCAGATCGTTTTAAACGTTTCAAACATGGACTGTGTTCTTCAAAGGCTAGAATCGCAGATTCAAAGCTCTATATGACTCTAAAAATGCTGTCAAGGTAAGTCATGACCCAAATTTTAACGGTATGTAGTCATTATACAGTCAACTACTCATTTACTTCACAAATACGCTACACTTTATCCATATACAATGTTTAGAAATAAAAGTTTGTAAACATCAACCAAAGAATTGCAGCTTCATCTAAAGGTTTCACGAGAACGCTGATTTAATGTAAGTTAAGCAGTTCAACACTTTACCATGTTTAAAATGTGGTCCTTGCGACCACAGCAAAAAAACCCGGAAAATTCAGAGGATTAGCCCGATTTAAATATCATCCGTGCTGAAAAAAATAAACTGTGTGGAATATAAATGACGCTTTTTCATTTCTGTGACCAGTGCGTGTGAATCAATAAGATAAACACCACTGCGCGGCCATCTTATTTACGTCATACAAACAAACTACATTATCCGGTTACTGTTTAGCGGCGCAGGCGCGTGACCGACGCACATGAATAAAAGTCCTGATTTACTTAATTGGTATATTTAATTAAAAAGACATTAAATGCGGTTTCTGGAGGCTTTATGCTTTGATAAGGAAATATTTTGAAGCTTGTTGTGTTTTTACATCTATTTTTACTGAATTGCTATTTTTGAACAGGGATTTTCTTCTGGTGAGAGACGTTCTGGGCATGTTATGTCAAAGACCATAGATAGCCTATACAAAAAAAAATTTTGTTCTAGATTTTTTTTTCTTTTCTTTTTTTTAAATAGTGTTTCATTGGTTTTAAAGGTGCTCTATGCGATGCTGCAGGATTTTAGCTCGATTTCATTTTTATCTCAAACCGTATGCATCACACCCTTAATCGTCTTGCTGTCTGCCTTCTGAATACACTGGGGGGAAAACCGGTCTCTAAAGACAACACAGAGGCTGTAATACCAAAAAGAGACACTTTGGGCATCACAACAAAAACAAACTTCTGCAAAACAATAAGCAAGGAGAGGTGGTGTTTAATGCGCGTTAAACCCCACCTCTTCTTGCCGATTGGTTGGCCGAAGTTTGTTTTTATTTGGTGTAGGTCCTGCACCCCTAGTGTTTTGCAAGATCGCATAGAGCGCCTTTAATGTTGCACATAAACATAATGCAATGTGAAATATTTCCTCTGTAATACATAACATTTCCAACAGAGTGCGCCCACGACTAAATGTTGGCCATTTCCCCCTAATGGCATAGTTTACATCTTTTTTAATGCCTGAAAATAAGTCGACAATGTAGGCTATTTGTTAGTTTTTTTTTTTGTTTTGTTTTTTTTTCAGGACGAAATAGTTTTTTATTGGTTGTTGGCTATTAACGGTGTTGTTGCAGGAAATAATGTGAAGTGGACAATTCAGAAAAGTTGAGACTGGCTTACATGTCAATGTACAGTAAAGAGTGAAGATCTTTTGACTGGTGAACATTTACTATCACCATTTCAGATAATAAACAATATGATTCATCTCTATAATAAAATTGAAATCTCGTATAACAAAATTGTTTTTAAAATATTCAAGTAAAACATGTTTGTAAAAGTGAATACATGTTTTTTGTTGTAGCTAGATACCATACCACAGGACATGTCAAATAAAATGTGTTGCCCAAAAATGCAAAAACACTCACTTAAAACCTGATTACTCACACATCACACATTATCATAAAAGCCTAAAGTACAATTAATATAACAAAAGAGAATTTGGATCAGCTGGTTTTTATAAATGACAGTACAAGTTTAATACATTCACAGACTTTTCAAATACAATTAAGTGATGAGGTTTGGGAGTGAGGCATACGGGAACATACATTCAGAGACACAAATATTGAATCAGTAAGTCAGCTTGCAGTAAGACTGTCTGCAAGGATTATATCCTCTTTATCATTAAAAAATACCATCATGGCAGTTAATAGTCTTACAAAGTGCAAGCAGTGACAATCTGATCACGTCTGCTTTTACTGTGAGCTGAACGTTCAAGCGCTGTACTAAATGAGCTATTGTATGTCATCAGAATTTCACAATTATCCTGATAAAAAGTAAAAGTTTCAAATATGTAAATGTACAGTGGCCCCAAACTCCACTTAGAGACTTTCTCCCCCCTACTAAATCATACTGCCAACAAATTATTTATTTCTTTGTCATTTATGTAATTACTTTTAATCACTTTGTCACAGGGTCCAGGTATGAAGTTCTTCAGTGTTCTCAAGTTCACCTCAAGTTGTCACAGGTAACAACACTCGAAGAAAATCGTATAAACTAGGAGCAAATTCCACTAATATTATCCTAACAAATTGAAAAAGTGTATTTAGTATATTTCTTTTAAATACATGCCAATTTTTTTATATTTGTAATAATGTAATGTAGTAATGTAATATTATTGTAATTGTTTAAATGTAACTTTATATGTGGGTTTTTAAATACTTTTTGGGGCCACTATATTTAGTTTATATTTAAATATTACAAATTGTGTGAAAATATAAAAGTCAACAATATATTTGTTAGTTCTTTAGGATACCATATTGCTTAAAATACATCATATATCATTGCATAAAGGGTTGTTACTGATCACAATAATACGTAACTATAATTGTTGAAGGATCTGTTTTTGAGATATTGTTATAAAAAAAACATTAATAGAGCATTGGTCAAAATAACAAGGACAAAACTTGGGTCTGTACAAAAAAAAAAAAAAAAAGCTTATTTTAAGAAAAAATTGGAATTGGCTCAGATTTTTGGCACATTACAGTGAGCAACTATTCAGTTGTGTGCAGTTCAGCAGACAACGACAATAACTGACATACACTTTGAGTTTGCTTAGTAACATTTTGGTGATTACTTTTAACCATATTACATTTCATTATATAATGCCTATAATTTTAGAAGGTTTGGGATTCCCCTTATCAGTGTCATAATATGAGTTTAAAATTTGGCTACATGTTAAAAATAGATGTAAAAAAACAAACAACAACAAAAAAGATGGCATTTTAGATTTTAGTGGATGCTGACGTTGAAAAGCCCCTCAGTTGCTTATTAGACCAGGTCTCTTGTTTTGTAAAGTGAGCTGGTTCTGAGCAGAGCTTCAAGCCTCTGCTTTGTTCTTGGAATAATCGCTGTGAGTCAAACGCTCTTCATGTTCCTCTTCTTCCTCAGGTACCTGCACCAAAAGCATCCGCGATTATCAAACTTATTAGCTGTAAGACATTTTCCTCAGCATTAAGAACAGTTGTGACCAGGTCCTTGCATTACACAATAGTTTTAACATATATTAATCTTTTCGATGTACCTCCCAGAAGATTGAGTCATCGAAGCAGTTTTGATCAGGTGGCTGCCCCAAGAATGGAATCTTCATAATCAGACCTGGAGAAGGTATGAAAATGTTGTGCTTTGTGTTTTTCACAGTTTTTAATGGGTCAATGACAAATAAGTCTGTCCAAAAATAGTTTCAAACCCATTTGGAAAGTTCATTTCTCAGATTTTATGGTCCGTTTATTAACACCTACCTGTGATCAGCCCACCCACCAAAGCAAACCCCAGAGATGATGCCAAACCACATGCCTGATTGGTTGCTGTAACACTAGGATAAACAAGCACATATATTTTAAACCCATTTGTTTCCACACTGGTAATAGCAAAAATCTAAAGATATAATGTAAAGAACTGCCTGTTACTTGTCTTTCTTCCCTAGTGCTGCCGCCACAATACCAGCAAGGCCTCCTAGGATGCCTGGCATGCCGTGAAGGTTATGCACTCCACAGGTGTCTTGGATTCCAAGTTTAGAGGCGAGTATAGGCTGAGGAAACCAAAAAACAGATGATGGATTAATATTTAATTATTTTCTAATTTATTAGAGCCACTCGAAAGAAAGGAAAGAAACCCATACAGTGAGGAACTTAAATCCAACGGTGGAGATAACGCCTGCAGTGACTCCGATCGCCATTGCTCCAAATGGCTGGATGTTCATGTCAGCGCAGGTACCCACAGCGACACCTCCAGCAAGCGTGGCATTCTGAATGTGAACCTGTGCCACAAAACACAATAGGTTAGTATCAAAAGTATTATGGACTTCTAAAATGTGAGACTTGATACAAAAGACCGGGATGACCCACCATGTCAAGTTTTCCCTTCTTCTCTACCAGACTGGAGGTAGCGTAGGCAGCGAGCGCGCAAGCAGCCAGAGAGAAATAGGTGTTTATAACAGCTCTTAGCTGGGCATCACCAGGATCAGCAATAGCAGAATTAAAGCTGGGCCAGAACATCCACAGGTAGACTGTGCCTACAGACAGAGCAAGAGTGGAATGGTGAATGTTTACAAGTACTTGCAGTAGGACTTATCGGCACGCAAAATGCAACACTGTAAGCTAGTTGCTCAGGACCAAGCTTAACTCGGCTAAAACCAGCTACCATGCTTCAAAACATACCTAACCAGCATATATATTTCAACAGGGATATGCAAACATTTTATATTAAAGCTCCATGAGAAATTGGTGTGCAAGTATATCTCATGTAAGCAGATCTCACAGAGGCAAAATTTCTGTCTACACACATACCAATCATTGCAAACAAGTCTGAGTGATAGACTGAGCCTTCATTCTCATGGCCATTCCGAAGACCTGGGCGGTAAAGAACCCGAGCGACTGCTAATCCAAAGTAAGCCCCAAAAGCATGGATGGTCATGGAGGCACCAACATCAGAAACCTGTTTAGAGACAAGAATGTTTATGAATACCTGATGAAAATGGTAAATTATCTTGTCTGACAGCTGCTTTAAGGTACGATTAATTTCCCATTCCAGATATGCCACCACTGTTCAGTGTTAATTCCATTTAGACAGGAAGTGTTTGTGCTGTTGCAACCTGATCTCACAGCAATTGGTACATATTTTACGAGGTGGCTAATTCGTACAAATTTGTACAACCTTACTCGTACAAATTCATACGATTTCTTCTAAATAGTATGTATTTACTATTTAGAAGAAATAGTAAACCTACCTGTGACGGGGTTTTAGACAAATCGAGTGAGGTTGTACGAATTAGTACGAATTTGGCACCTCTTCCAAATACGTACGAATTGGTAGTTAGACTTTGTTGGCTATTGAGAGTCAATCAAGATAATAATAATAGTAATAATAAGTGTTTTCTTTATCCGTTATATTCCAGGCATTATAGGTTGCTTCGTACACTGTGTTTTAGTTCTTATTGGTAAACTGGGTGTGTTCATTGTGTATCCTGTCAACTTTAGAAAGGAGATAGAAAATTGGCTAAACTGCTTTTCCTTCATCTTTGACCCAGCTTCCTTTTGTAATAAAGGGAGTTCTTTGCAGGAACCCAGGATGGGATTTCACGAGGCTCTTCTACTTATATCAAGGAACCTTATCCTAATTAAAAGTAAAATTGGTAACATTTTATTTTGTCCATTTTAGACACTCTACTAAATGTAAGTAACTTTGCAACTATATGTCAACTTTGAATATAGTAGAATGTCTGCTTAATATCTTCTAACACTTTATTTTGAGGGCTTCACAAAGTACTACACACTATGTATATGTCAACTTACTGACCTTAAACCCATCCTAACCCTCTAACTCTAATTGAGGGTTAGTAGACATGTAAATGCTATTTAATAAGAATTATTTGACAGTAGTTACAAAGTTACTTATAGGTAGTAGAATGTCTAAAGTGAACAATAATATTATTAAAATGATGCATAATGTTTAAACCTACACTAAGACCTTAATCTGTTGCAAATCAAGTTATTGATCGAATGAGGATAGAAGCAGCTTCACAAAACAATTCATCATTGCAGTCTATGCACTGATTTAAGATTCTACAAACCCCAAGGACTCCAACAACCAAATGCTCATTGAGGCAAAAGACAGTGATCTCCAGTAGGGTCATGATGAGAAGCTGAACAGGGCTGGTTTTTCCCAGAACCGCTCCAAACGAGATCAGAACAGTCGCTGTACTAAAGTCAGCATTAATCATTCTGTAGAGAAGGAGATATGAAAAAAAAAAAAAATTATTGTTGTATTTTATCAGTAATGATCTATCAATCATCCTCCATAACCACAAATTTTAGTTTACTTCTCAATGGTGACTGTTATTTTTCCGTTATGCATATGCCAGATGTTCTGGAGGAGAAGACCCCACTGCAAGCCAAAGGCAGCCAGCAACAAGTTGATCCCCACACTGCTGAAGCCATATCTCTTTAGGAAGGTCATCAAGAAACCAAAGCCAATGAAGATCATCACGTGTACATCCTGAAACACTGGACACATGGATGAGAAACAGCTGTTTTTCAACACCAAAGCCTGAAATTAGTTGCAGCATGCTAGTTTGAATTCAGTTTGAACAAGTCAGCCATGAAAGGATGCAATGTTGTGTTATATCAGTGAACAACATAAAATTGTTCTGTAAGATCCAGTGAAATTTCTACTTGCATGTCATGTAAATATGATTTGAGCGTCTGTTTGTGTTTGCAGATCAGTGTAAATGCAGGTGTGGGTGTTTATCTTAAGTCGCAGATCAAAGAAAATGCATAATAAGTCTAGTAGTAAAGTAATTGTTGATGAATAAACAACTGTACAGCCAGAATAGTTTCACAGCAACACATTTACACTGCTTTACATCTATTTAATTACCAGAACAATTCAATAGCCATGGTCTTTCCGTCGCTGTACAAAGGTCTTGTGTGCTCTTCTATTAGTCTGTGAATGACCGATTGTAACTAACGTTCAGTTATTTAAATTAGTTTCCTGAATTTATTTATTATTCTGATGTTATTTAATTCTGTATTTTCCTAATAATAGTTAAGTTTGTTATATATATAGAAATGTTTATTTGCTCTCTTTAAGTTATTTATCCGATAG
>JAUMHG010000067.1:4066097-4079932 GCA_032359395.1 Enteromius anoplus
GATAATGTTCAGTGCTTTGCTACAATCTGTATTGTTAAAAGCGCTATATAAATAAAAGTGACTTGACTTGACTTCATTGTGATAATTCTCTCTGCTGCATTCTGCACTGTTAATCACCAAATCATTCTGTCCACCGTCTCATCAATGGGCATCATCAGAACTGCACACTTACCTCAGAGGTAAGACTCAAATTAAATCTGTTTTAGGGAAGAGAGGTATCTATACCACATCAACTGGTTACTGGGGTTCCTCAGGGATCAGTTCTTATACCCTTTTTCTTCTCTATACACACTACATTGAAGGCACATGGTTTTCTACCATTGCTGTGCGGATGTTGCATGCACTCTACCTCTCATTTCAACCAGATGATCCAACAGAAACTGCTTGGACCTCAGACTGCCTGACGGACATCTCAGCACATGAAAGAACATCATCTGCAACTCAACCTGGCAAAGACAGAGCTTCCTATCTTCCCAGTCACCACATTAGTACAGCATCAGTTTACCATTGAATGTTTACTCATCAATGATAATCCTGTTCCTCAGGTTTGGCCAGAAATCTTGGGGTGATCCTTGATGATCAGCTGACCTTTAAAATCATATTCCAAAACAAGCACGGTCATGCATGTTTTCACTGCACAACATCAGAAAGATCAGATCTTTTCTAACACAGCATGCAAAATAGTTTTTCATCCAGGGCTTTGCTATTTCTAAGCAGGACCAATGCAATACTATTCTGTCTGGATTCAAAATGTGATGATTCAATATAAACAACACACCATCTATGCATAAACTTTTTTCTATTATCCTTTATCCCTTTCTGTCCTAACTTTAACTACTTGTATAACAGACACTTCACTTGTCAAATGTCAACTTATGGAAAATCGCTTGTTGTATTTCTCATCTGCAAGTCGCTTTGGATAAAAGCATCTGCCCTGTGAATAACTTTAAATGTAAATGAAAAAGTAAAAGTAAAGGGTTTATAGAGAAAGCAGATACAGTATCAATACTTATCATAGATCAATCTTTTCCATTCAGCACTCTTAGATTATACTCCTGCCAGCACTTCAGAATATGTACTGCATATTTGTCATTACATGAAAAAACAAGATCATCTCAAAGCTCACATGTTATGTGTTTGAGGCTGGTGTAAGCGAATCTGTGCTGACCTGCAGCTGTCCACCGATTCATCACCCCAAGGATCCCACAGCTGCTCAACTGCATCAATACATACGCCGGCCCAGGTCTGTCAGCTGGAGCGTTGGGCCTCTGCATAATCTAAGAAATGCTAGGTGTGTTCAACTATTGTACAACGTTTCGCAATTCATTCATCGAAAGCATTCCAACAAGAACTTCCATCTGTTTCCTAAAGAAAGCACTGGGCATAAATGCCCCATTAAACACTGATGGCTTCCCAGTGTTAGAAGATTTTATCATTGATGTGGTTTGATGGCATTCCATTTTTTTTTTCAATTGGAAAATGCTTTGAAAAAAAGCTTTTTTCTCTCTCTCTTATATGTGGCCCCACATAAACGGTGAGCTTCATCACTGTTTGTATGAAAAGACCCACATGCAATGCAGATCTCTGTAGATATTTAGATTTTCCTAAATTATGGCACATATTTCAGTTTCATATCCTCTGTTAACTGTTTATTTCTTAAATACTTTATTTATCATAATTGCAATTTTATATCTCCCAATGTGACTATAAATCTTAGACTTTTAATTTTAGATCTTATGCTGTCAACTTTTGTTTTCCTCAAGATTTCCAATTATTTTTCATAATTATGACTTTTTAATCTCAGAACTGCCACTTTATATTTCACAGCTGACACCTTTTCTCATATCTATGATTGTATATCTTTCAATTTGACTTTATAATTGCAACTTTATATGCCACAATCATACCCTTTTTCTCAAAACTGATATTTTTTTTGCAACTTCTTTGCAATTTGTTGTTTTTATGTCAAGATGCAATTTTTTTTGCCGTTTTACCTCAAACCTGTGACCTCTTCTCAGCTACAACTTTGTCTCTCAACCTCTTAAAATTGGCATTCATACAATTGACAAATTATCTCAAAATTTAGATCTCACAATTGTGATGATTAATATCAGAATTATCACTTTGTATTTCACAATATAAACTTTTCTTATTACTGCAATTTCAAAGTTACAAGTTTCTTTTGTAAGTGCAACATTATATTATATTATATTACGTATACTATATTATAATATCTTTATACCCTCACAGAGTGATTTTATTTATTAGATTTTTTTTATTATTTTATTGTTTTACATTTTGGCAAATCATATGAATTCTTACATGAATTCGTAGTCTCATTCATGTCATTTTGAAAGATCTTCTTATACCCTAGTGCCTATGTTAAGTTGTCTATCTGTGATTTCCTTGTTTAGTGTTTCGAGTACTTTTATTTTGAATGTTTGTTTCTAACTGCGCCTTGCTTCCCTTTTGTTTGTGCCATAACAATTGATCAGCTCCGCCCCCCTCGTTAATCCTTTTGACTCCCCTTTATAAAGTGTTCTCTTGCATTTGTCTAACCTCTGAGTATGTGAGTGTTTTACTCCTCTACAACATGTTTCCCCTGTTCTTTGTTTCTTGTTTTCCTTGTTTGATTCTTCTGCATACCGACTTCGCCTTGCCTGTGGATTATTCTCTGTTTTGCCCCTTTGGACTCTGTCCGACCTACCCTCGCTACCCTCTGGATACTTCTTGTTCGCTGTTGCCACTGCTATCCCTGTTTACCGTTGTTTGACCCTACCTTTGTATTACCATGCCTGTCAATAAAAGCCAGCATATGGATCCGCCCTTGTCCCTCCCCTTCATGACAGAATACTCAGCTGAAAAAGGATCCAGTGGCTTTTCCAATGGACGTTGGACAGGTATGGAAACTGCCTGGTTACCGTTGGGCCTTAAGCAGGGAGGTTGATCAATAGGGGAGTATGTACAGAAGTATTTAGACTAAGCATGCTATTCTGACTTGCCTGACTGCGTACTCATTGATTTTTTTTTTTTTTTGAGGGAGAAAATCAACCCCTTAAATCTTGGCTGGTTTCCAAGTCCACCCCAGAATCAATAGTGGTGTTGGTTCAGGCCGTAGAATCTGCCGGTGGCTGCACAATCCCCAGAGGTTTCGGCTAAAGCTTTAGCTAATCTGGAGGTTCCGCCGGTGGATGCACTGACCCCTGAGGTGTGGGCTGACATTGTAGAATACATGGAGGTTCAGCCAGTGGCTGCACAACCCCCAGAGATGTCGGCTTCGGCCGTAGATTCTCCAGAGGTTCCACCGGTGGCTGCACAACCCCCAGGACTGCCTGTCTGCACTACAGAACACTCGCCTTGCCCTGTCACAGCTATCTAAACCGCTTCTGAATTCTCGTCCAGCTCTGTCATGGCCACAAAGGCCATCATTGAATCCTCGTCCTGCCCAGTCACGGCTAGAAGGGCTGCTATAGAAGCCTGGCTTTATCTTGCTACGGCTAAGGAAGCTGCCCATGAGTCTTTTTCTTGTCCAGTTACGGTCACAAAGGCTGTTGAATCCTCGTCCTGCCCTGCTACGGAAGCCACCCATGAGCTCCTGGCATGCCAAGTCATGGCCACGGAGGTCGCTGAATTCCCGTCCTACTCAGTTTCAGCCATAAGAGCTTGGCTGTGGATTATTCTGTTTTGCCCCTTTGGACTCTGTTAGCCGATCGACAGACCCTCGCTTCCCATCTGGATACTTCTTGTAAGCTGTTGCCTCAGCTATCCCTGTTTAACGTTGTTTGACCCTGCCTTTGTATGACCATGCCTGTCAATTAAAGCCAGCATATGGATCCACCCTTGTCCGTCCCCTTCATGACGAAAAATGATCCAGCGGCTTTTCCAATGGACTTTGGACAGGTATGAACACTACCCGGTTACTGTCCATCCCCTTCGTGGCAGCCTACAGGTTTAGGGGTGGACTTTTATGTTTTTGGTTTTTTATTCACTCTTAAATGTTTATGATTCATTGCAGAATTTCATCTGTAATTTCTACAACATAAAATATTTACATTTTGTTATAGTATGGTCAGATGTGTTTAAACAATTTGTATTTTATACAAATGTCTTAGCAGGACAAATTTGTAGCAGAAGGGAAAAAAAGGATTTCACCTGATATCTGCCACTTTTCTTTCAGAATGTGCCTCATTTTTGCTCAGTCCTTATATAAAGGCCTAATGGTCCTTTAGACCATAGATACAAACTATTGCCCAGTTACACATAAGTGCTGAGACATTGAGGGTCTATACAGAAACTGTAGCATTGACAACATTTCCTGTGGTAAGGGGCTGTGGGAAATCTTGTCCCGTCTGATAAGGGGACCAGGATGGAAACCCAGACAGGCAAGTAATCAGTACATTGGAGGTTGGTAATCAAGAACAATCACAAGTCAGCATCTTGTTTGTTTAGCATCAGGCTTCCATATACTGTTCCTAACCATTACGTAATGCTTACAGAAAATTACAATAGATACTTTGTTTGTTTAAAATTTGAGTAGTATTTGTACACTTAATTAGAAATCTGCTATTAATAACTACTTTTTAAACCAAACAGGTGTTTGACTATAGAGTCATTCCTTTGAGATATTGGCCATTTGAGAACTATTTGAGTCATTCTTATATCAACTGCATGCATAAATTATAATAGATCTATTATTGCCAGTAGGACTGTATATGAATGTACAAATCAGTATCTGCTTCTAAAATAGCACAGAGCACCTGAGATCATTTGTCTGACAGCAGGAGGGTCTGGATTTAGTTCTGGGTTTGTAAGAGTGCTGTGGTATGTGCAACAGGCGCGTTATTGATGGCGGAGAGAGGGATGGCCTATAAGCACAACTGCCTTGACTCACACGCAATGCTTCAGCCGATGAAATGAAGTCAAGAGTGTGTTGCAATGGGACTTCTTCAGAGAAGCAAGAAGCATAACTTTGCACAGCGAATTTTAAAATAGAATACAAAATCAATAGACATACGCCAATGTAAGTCCCATCATGAATGCAATTCTTATTTACAGTACTTTTCAATGAATTCTGATTAATTACCAAAAGTAGTTTTCACATTGCATTCTATTAAAACTGAAAGACACGAGAAGAAGAGAAAAACTCATACTAATTACATTTTCCTAATTATTTCCGGGTTTATCTGCTGGACTTCCTCCCTTCTACAAAGATTACAGGACTTTTGTTTGTGTGAAAAGAAATTTGTTCTAAAATTAGCACACTGGTTATTAAACATTAATTTTCTGATTTAAAGTTGTTGTTTTTTTAAGCTATGATAACTTGGCACCAGATCAAACGTAAAGTACTGTAGTAGTTCTTTTCTTCTGATAGTAAATCATTTGATAGTATCTTTAAATTCCTCAATTATACAGATAACAAAAACAGAAGTATGTCTCAGTCTGCTGCAAACTTGAAATGTATGATAATCTTGAAGCTTTTAAGAGCTTTTTCACAATATTCCACTTCTTTGTTTAAAATAAATTCATATAAATATTTTTGAGCAATACATTCCCTACACTGCAAAATCGCAGCCAAACAGTGATTTGTAATGCCTTTTGAAAGAATGTTCGGTTAACTTTAATGGACAATAGAGCTGAGGGCTTTAGAGTAGTTCACGCAGTCTACAATGTTAGTTTCCTTAAACTGGACTTGACTGAGGTGGCCTCATCCACCCTTTCCTCCACGGCTTTAATCAATCAGGATGCCAAAAGAATTGGCTTCAACCTGCAAGATGGAAAACAAGGAAAGGAAAACAGGATGTGTGTACAGGAGGTCAGCGATTAGTGATGAATTATATACTGTAAATTAATGATGAGGAAAAACTGAAATATGTTTATACAATTAATGTATTTAATATAATAATGTTTTTAATCTGTTTAGCAATTTGCATTGATAGAACTGGGAGAAATAAGTAAAATTAAGGAGAAAACAGCCAGTAATAAATTCAATACAAATAAATTACAAAATAATAAGAAATTAAAATGTACAGAGTAGAATTACGCATGACAAATCAGCACACATAGCAATGTGAAGGTGTAAATCTTACAAATTAAAATTCACATTTCGGCAACTAAAGAAAGAAAATAGAGGTGCAACTGCACTGAAAGTGATTTTTAAAATGATTTGGTAACACTTTCCAATAAGGTGTCATTTATTAACATTAAACAATAAACAAGACATTTAATACAGTATTTATTCATAATTGTTAATATTAGTTAATACAAATACAATCATTTATTGTTAGATCACACATTAACTAATTTTAACAAACACAATGGGTGATTTTAAATTATTTATTAGTAAATGCTAAAATTAGTTTCTTAGTTCATGTTAACTAATTAAAAAGTGTAAATGTACTTTTGGTAATGTAAAGTCTTACCAACTGTTCTTATCGCTGAATTTGTGCTTGTTGTCTGTCAGGTGACGCAACTTACACTATTAAGAAGCAGTAGGCAGTAATTGTTATTACTGAGGCGTAACAGTATAGATATGAACACTCCAAACACTACATGTGTGTGACCAGCATGTGACCTTTCTCCCTGAAGGTTATGGATGGCTTCTTGTGAAAGTCAGTAATGGCAAACAGATCCTGGAGGATGGAATGCCGATGCACATTATTCACATGTGAAACCTGGAAAATGTCTGTGTCAAATTACAGTTAGATTCAGAGAGGCAGATGTAAAGGCCCTAGAGCATCATAATTTATGAGGCGCATATCAGATAAGCATGGAAAGTCATTTGATAGTGGGTTTGAGCATAGGAAAAAGTCTCAAGAGCATGTATACCATAAAGAAACTCAGAAGGTCCTGGATGAGTACACTTTTTATGCATAATATTTGTGTTCTGTTCTATAGTTCATGTATGGACACGCACTACTAATTTAATTTGATATTTTAAAAAAAAAAATTGTAAAAGAGTAAAGAGTAAAGATAATATTTATGTTAAATTATTTTTTCCCCTATGATGTCAAAGCTGAATTCCTCAGTGTCACATGTTCTTTCAAAAATAAATCTACACGTATATGTATATAACACTTGAATGTCAAAAATACATAAATGGGAAACCTGTAGATGACATTTAAGTTGCTGTGTTATAACATTTGATAGCTGCCCCAATTTCTATCAAGTGGACCTTATATCTGTGTACTTACATAGTAACTAAACTTGTATGTAGTATGTAAGCACAGAATAAGTACACATTGGGCCTATCTACAGTTATATGTATGTGTAACTACACACAAGTAGCAACCCACTGAATGGTATGTGTAAGTACAAATCTGTAACAGGACTAAGAGCACTTTTTGGTAAAGAAAGGGTCACACTTTATATCAAGTCGACATTTCCTATGGATTTACTATTTAATTACTCTGATGTTACACAGCAGAGGCCAGTAAGTTAGGCTTTACATATAAATTGTGGTTGGTGTCAACAAAGTTACACTTTTTATAAAGTGGACAGTTCCTGAGAAGTTACCATGTAAATACACAGCTATTACAGTGCTGCACCAACTCCAATCCACATCCAACTCCTCACACTTTACATAATCCCTAAACCTACCCATCTCCACCCTCTGGATCAAACGGTACAAATTACTCTGTTATTACAAAATGTAGTTATATAAATTCTGTTATTAGTGAAGTTTAAAAAAAAGGGTTGTTACCAATGTTCTGTTACACATACCTTGGATGTTACAAGTGTGCAGTCACCTTGAACGTAAGAGCTGTAGATATGTACCATATGTGTACTTAGACTGTGGTTACGTACTACGTACACATCTATGCAAGCATTCGTTTATATCATTAGTCAGATAATAGAGAGAGAGAGAGATCAAGGTCCAAGGCCTTAACTGCTACGTACTTACATTTAAATTAATCAATTGGTACAATGCACTTATTGTGTGCATATGTGATTTTACATTATAATTAAAGTTTACCAAAAAAAACTGCATATAAATATCTGTATTTATTTCCTGTTATTACATTTATAATTACACTATCACTTACACCTTAACCCACCCTTAAACCTACCCATACCACTAAACCTGTCCCCAAAATTACCCATATCCCACCTCAATAGCAGTGTTTTAAAATACAATATAAAAACACATTTATATTGTATTTCATACATAAAGTGTGCCCATATAATATGTTATCAGGGAATTAATACATTATGACACCTGCAACAATTTATTGATTACTTAATCTATAAATCATATAGAATATAGTTGTTGATGCAGTAATCATTAATAAGTGGTTTAGTTCATTGTACATTCCCGTTCTTATACGCAACTCATTATTATTTGAGCAGTAGTTATTGTAAAGCGTTACCATTTATTTTCATACCATTTTGATATATTAACATAATATGTCCCTGTTTGTCACTCCAAAAAGAGGATTCACTTGTTAACATTACAAAAGATACATTATTTAGGAAGTGAGAATCAATAATAACAACAAAACTTGCTTGCTCCATGCTCTGCTGCTCAGCTCTCAAACTTCAGGGTGTGTTCAGTCTAAAAGAGGAACCAAAATACAAAGATAAAAAAAACAATATAAAAGCAAATTAGAAGGCAATCGTGACAAAATAATACATTGTAATGTTTACAGAGTTAACCCATAAAACAATTTTAATTTTAAATATGTAGCCAGTCATGTGGTAAATTCCAATTTCATACAAACAATAATTAAAGTGTTGCTGATCTCAATTTGTGGTTCTCCTGGGAGACATATAAGCCACATGTGCATATGTAGGAGGAGAGAGAAAATCCATTCCTACAAGTACAGTGCAGCAAGGGGTGTGACCATCCCAATCTTAATGATCTCTCTTGTCATTGGTCTACCAAAACCTGCAGCCAATTGAAAAACCACATGCCACTTTCTGCAATCCCCCCACAAGCCCTTGACAGCGTGAAGAGTGAGAGAAAAAGAGACGAGGGAGAATCACCCAGAGAGGAAGAAGAGCAAAGAAGCTGTTAAACATGCCAGCATATGCCACCAACATGAGGTTCAAGTTCCCAATTCTGGCCTTAACGCTGGAAATTGTGACCATTATCCTGTACGCTCTCCTTGTGGTATATGACACCGGTGATGCTCACGGACATGGGAGTCATGGAGAATCCAATACGACTCATTCAAGCAGCCCAATGACCCTGTATCCCAGTAAGTATCACCCTGTCAGATCTATGTATTAAATGTGCAACTAAATTCTGTTTTTTAATTTAATCTAAAATAGCATTTAAATATTATTTAACTGAACACATTAGCTGGATATAGTCGAAAAATAGTTTTTGTGCTTTGAACTTGTCATTACCTTCATGCTTTTGGTCACTGTCTGAACAAAGTATTTGCTGGATGAACTTTGCTATTAAGTTTCACTCATACAAGTGCTAGTCATTCATCAGTGTTCACTGACTGAGGGGTTTATTTCTGCAAAGGCTTTGAATGTTCAATCAGCACGCAAGTCTCTAAAAATACTCCCTCGGTGTCTCAGACTCTTGCACTTTCAGGAGAAAAACAAAGAGAAGAGGGTGATGACGGGTTATTTTTCCATGTCATCCATTTAGATCAGTGGTTTTCAACTCCTCATTCAAGAGCCAGATATTACATTGGACTTTAACTGGTGACACATACAGTACAAAACTTGTTAATGTAGGCAACAAATAGAAATAATAGCAGTAATAGCAGTAAATATATATATACATATATATAAGAATTGCATGATCAAATACATACATTTATTTAAACAACATTATCATTTCATTTACATAAAAATTTTATAAAATTGGCCAATATGGATGAATAGAATTTTGATAGTTTCATAAGTTTAGCTGCATGCCAAGAATGGCACAAAATGCATTATGGTTGCCTGAACCATGCAAATCTTCATCTTGCATACTTTTGATCATGGTTTCCAGTGTGTTAAGGGTATGTCCATGTTGCCATGTTGGCCTGTTATTAACATATTGTGTTAATTATGTTTATTGTGAAACACATATTCTGCGTGACATACTCTACATCCCTGCAAAATCTTGCCCAATACCTAAACTTAACAACTACAACTAAGCAGCAAATTACAACAAAAGTCATAGTTAATAGTGAGTATTGGACCTTTAAATAAAGCATGACCTCAAAATTTGGACCATAAATACTGGCTGGATGTACATAATTTGGTTTCAGCAACTAAAGAGATGGGAAACATTCTCTGTTTCGGATTGGGACCCACCAGTTGAGATCTATAGAATCTGTTATAAAACAAATTATTAATTCAAGCAAAAAAAAATGTATATCTTTTCTTTGAGATGGTTTAAAATTAAATTGCATTTCTTAAGATTTTTCTACATGCTTTGCTATTTTGCAGCGATGGCATGCAGTGGTTGTAAATACCCTTATTTCCTTTTATCTTCACATTGCACTCGTGGTTGCTTGCTTGGACACGGTTTGGACTGACATCAACTCCGGGGTGTGGAGAGTATGAGCATGCAAGATTAGTCTCAGTGTCACATGTGTCCCCAAAGTTTCAGTTCAGCCCTTCAAAATTGTAATACACCTCATTTTATTTTTGTTACAAGTTCATTAAGCATTGATTATATTAAATACATTTGCCTAGGGCTTGGCAAGAACTATCAGTTGTTTGTGGTAGTTACAGTACCTCTTAGAGAAACTGGATCAATGTATTCACCCTGAATAATAACTCTTCTGCCTTTGAGTTGCATAAGGTGACTGTCAGTATTAGTCACATCACTCAACATTCATAGTAACTAAATTTTAATAATGTTGAAGTGCTGGGAAAACAGTGTGACAAGCCAATTAATAGAGCATACAAATTATTTGCCCCACCCCAGTAAACCTGATGAATTTTGAAACTATTAAAAGAATATGTGTAATATGTAATATGTGAAAGACAAATAAAAAACATATGTATTTGTACGCTAGAAAAATTCAGGACATCCGTCACTTCAGTACATACATGCAAAGCATTCCAGAAATGAGCGAGTAAAGCTTCGAAGAAAAGAAAGGGCACTTTAATCTTGGCAACAAAGAAAACACATAAAGTTATGTCACTGCACTCTAAATTAGTGCTGACAGAATGTAATTAAGTCGTTGAACATTCGCAAAGACAGGAAACTTTCCACCCATTAGGAAAATGGGACCTTTGAGATTTTATCAGCAAATCTGTTGCATGTGGGAAATGCAAAAACTTTTGATGAGCAAATTATTCTGTTTGTTGTAGCAGCCAACAGTTGGAAAAATGGATTGTGCACATTTACTCAACCGGCAAGTTTATCTGTATTACATAGTCCTCCAAAGTTTACATACATGAAATAGTCATTAAAAAGTCCTTAGGCCAACCCAATCATCGTAAATATGTATTGCTCAAGATCAACAGAAAGATCAGAGAAAAAGACTAGAGTCATGCAACGGCTGATAAGGGTCGATAACCTCTGTTTCAGCTGCATCAGGGGCCCACCTAAATGTTTTTGAGGGGTTTTCAGCAAGAGCACATTTTATTACTCAACAACCAAAGACTAGTAGCATTAACATAAAGAACTGGTTGAAGACAGAGTAAGAACACTACTGTTGTACCACGGAAAGTTTTTAGGATGGAAAGGGCTATTATGATAAAACAAAACTAGATTCTAACATTTTTGATGATTCTTCGTTGAGATTTTTTCCATGAAACAAAATGACCATTGAGAATTGAGTGTGTGCAGTTATATATCAAATTCAGTTTGTTTGTTTTTCGATGGATTGCAAAGAAAGATAAAAGAAAAATATGCTGATTTTTAATCATCACAAATTTATCTGAAGTTTTCCTGTTTAGTCTCTTTCTAACTGTATCATTGTACAGCGGTTCCTTGTGTGCAGTCTGCTGGGAGCATGCATTATGTTATAAAATGAGGATATGATTGTTTAAAAAGACAGAAAGCTATTAAAAAAATATAGCCAGCAATAAAAACAAATGTTGAGCGAAGAAAATTCAAGCCTGATCAAAGTTCCTGAGGACCAAGCTTAGTTGGTTGTACTCACCGGGGTCATTGGTTATCTTCATGAGCTTAGCAGATGTCAGACCATGAGCACTATGATTGATGACTATTTGGGTTTGGTCCTGGCAAGTTTAGATTTTGTGTGGATTACTGAAAGGGTGGAGGGTTTTGGAGGCATTCTGAGGAAGTCTGAAGGCTCATGCTTCATAGTTCCACTTGTCTCTCTTGGGACTGACAGTGAAATTCTTTTTAAACTTCCTGACAAACGTTAATGTGTCTGATTATTATCTAAGCAGGCACAGTGATATGATTTGTATTGTGTAGTCTGCAAACAGACTTTGCTGATGAATAAGGTGTTCTGGAAGGTATCCTATCTCTGTGTCCAGGGGCTGTATAGCTTCCTGGGTTGGACGGTCAAGAACTCATTTTCTCTCTGCAGGAAAGATGGAAAAAGGCCAGCATTACTGGCAATATGTGTTTTTAGGACAATCAGTATGCACATGCACTTATTGTTAGCTTATAGAAATTGCAACATGTCCTCCAACTAATACGCCCGTATGGGTCATTTTTACAATAGCTGTGAAATACGACCCTTCAGAGCATATACTACAATTGCGCCCCTATCAGCAGCATCACATTTGCATATTAATGTTTTGTATTTTTTTATTGGCCATGTGATTCAGGGTTGGTGTAGCTCAGTTTATAGAGATATGCATTATGAGATGAGATGTGATCATATCAAGTATAAGGTACTTGCAGAAACGACTTATAGAGTCGTTCTTGTTGGAGGACAGGCAAAGAAATTGTGGTTGCACCTTATTTTACAGTACGTGTAATTGCATGTACTAACAATGTACTTCAGTGTACTTACCCAAGAAAGTACTGACAATATAAGGTATCCGAATAGGGTAGGGTTAGGTTTAGGGAGTAGGTTCAAGTTTAGTTATTACATAGTTACTACATAGTTGTTGTAATTACCACAAAAAGTACACAGTATGGGGAACAGGACTATAAAAGAAATTGTTATACATGTTTCTGTATCCTTTTACTGTATTTCCATGCATCAAAGTCCGTTTCTCACATGCTTTTTTATCATACCCAGTCTCACTGTATTTAATCGTGGCAGGGACACGTTTATTTCGTTATTTTCGTAAGTCCAGCACGTTTTTTAAAATAAGATGCATCCAATAGAATCTTAATTTAAAAACGTGCTGTACTTACGAAAATAACGAAATAAACGTGTCTCTGGCATGAATGAATAGGTTAGATTAAATTAAATTACGTGACTAAATCACGAACTGCCGTGAGACTGGGTTGTTCTATCACCAATGGAAAAACGAAGAAAACGATTTCAGGTCACTGCAAATTGCTGGCTATTATTATATACAATGCATAATCAATAAAAATAAATCCAGCCTTATTTTCTGAAACTTGTTTTCATTTGTATCCTATTTTATAGCTTCATTCCCCTATTCGTTTGCATATGTGCGACATTTATTTTAAGCAAAATTTCAGTGCATGCATGATGACTGCTCAACATTGTTTAGAAACTGAGAAAGCTACAAAAATGTCTTATGGTTTGTCAAGATGTAGCTAGTTAGACCAATGCAAAGACTCTTAATTGCTCTGAATGTGACTTATCTTGAAAAAAGTATAGATTAAGACTCATTAGAGTCATGTGAAGTGAATAAAATTACACATGCCAACAGGGTCACTAGAGGGAACTTCTTAATCGGTGTAACTACCCGGTTGGTGAATAAAGGATTTGACTCTTGAACTGATGTTGTGTTGCTTTCCCTTTTGTGTTTATTGT